>MTQE01003428.1:18745697-18775357 GCA_014337955.1 Aspidoscelis marmoratus | reverse complement strand
CTTTGAGTCCCCTTAAATGGGTGAGAAAAATGGGGTAGAAAAGCCAGCTGCTGCTCGTTTTCTGAGTTAAATAAAGCTGGAAGAAATCAGCTTGTCAGTTTCATAGAATCATAGAGTTGGAAGGGACCTCTAGGGTAATGGAGTCCAACCCCCTGCTCAAGGCAGGATTTCCTAAAGTTAAACCATCCCAGAGACAGATGTAGGTCTGCTAATGTGTTCTCTCACTCCCAAAGTGGACCGAAGGTGGATTAAAACTTAGGTGTGAACACAGCCAAGGGGCTAATGCCAATGTGTACTTTAAATAAATATTTTTCTTTGTCCTTAGTCTCTCACCTTGTGTGATTCCCCATCCCAGCTTTGTCGAAGAAAGAATTTTGCGAAAATTGCATGCTGTGCTCCCTCAAGTGTGATCTTATTTGGGGCTCAGCTTCAACTCTTTGATTATTTTGCTTCTCTTTCTACAATGTTAAGGCGTGGCAACCAGAACTATATGCACAGCATTGCACAGATAATTGCATTCAACATTTTCATAAGGCCTTACAGTACAATGTTGACAGCTTTTTTTTCCAGGCTAGCATATTTCACAAGATTACGGTGTCAGAAAAAGAAGGAATTAACAAGGTTGCCTATAATATTTGGAAAGAGCTGTTATTGCATCTTTGAGGTCTATGTAAGCTTTTAATTATGAAGCAATTTTGGAGGTTCTGATCATCTGAATGTGTCTTGTTCATCCAGCCTTGGAGTGTCAGCATCTCTGCAGGGTGTGTTGCAGAGACTTTCCCATCACTTGCCACCTGAGATGCCATTTTCTGTCCCTAGCAGCTGAACATGCAAAGCATGGTCTTTACCTTTGAGCTATAGCTCATCAACTTACCCAAAATCTGCTTATCCCTGTTATATGTGACTGGATGTTGGATGAAGTGTCAGAAATGTCACATCCTATGCATGCTTAAGTGGAAGAAAACCTTTCCTGTTCAGTGGCCCTTGCTCAAAGGGAAGAGTGCATAGTATGCAAATGACATTTCTGACATTTGCACACAAAAGCTACTGTATAAGGCACATAGCAACATAAAATTGAATAGGATTACACACTCCATAGGGACTTGCTTCTTAGTCAATGAATTCTGGGAAGGAAGTATACGATTTGCCATTTGCACTAATAATAAATAAACCAAGATCTATGTTATTGTGCTTTTTGCATTACAGCATTTCATATTATAACATTCCACATGAAGTAACAAAGAAACTTTTCTGAATTCCTCCAAAGAAATATTAGGGATGGTATATTATGATATAGATTCCAAAGTTCCTGGGTATGCTGGGAACCATTAGTTGGTGAGATTCTTGCTGGTAAACTTATTTGGAAGTAACTCCATTTGTAGTGGCTTAGTTATAGACCTGCTTTCAGTTTTATATGCATTTACAGGAAACATAGATATCATAGTTCCAGGGTTATAGCGCTTCACGTGCAAAAATGTTTACAAGTTAACATTGCCCAATATTTTTCTCTGCCCATATTAGTGGAGTAAATTTAGATGGATTGGAGGAGAATCTTTTAGCTCACCTGATGAGCCCTCAGTTGAATAGAATCCAGCTGGTGGATTCATTCATCTAATTATAATTTTATGTACTACTCCTTTTACATAAAAAAATGGAGTAGCCATAACTGAGTAATAGAAAAACTGCCCAGAAAGCAGAGAGGTTTACAGGCTTAGGCTCTGGAAGCATATAATGGCAAGCTACCATATCATCCTGCAGCTCCATTCTAGTAATGTAACATAACAACATTTTACTGTCTGGCTATGGATGTTATTTATGGGGGGAGTTTCCACTAGCAGGAAGCACCCATTTAGAACCCATTAGGCACCTGATTGGTACTGATCAGTATGACCCTGTTCCCACACAAGACCCCAGTAGGACCCCATCCATTCACACCGGCATAAGGGAAGTCCAGATTGAATGGAGTCCTCAGGCCCTTAAATCTGGACTTCCCGTGGACCACTTTAAAGGTGTCTTCAGTCCGGTCTTCAGCCTTGGAGACCGGATCCAAGGCACCCATTCACACTGCAATCGATGCAGTGGGGTCCAGGGGTGGGCTTAGAAGCCACCATTTGCAGCAGGGTGGCTCTGGCCCCACCTCACCACTCACATCTGTATCCATGCACATCCTTTGTAGCTGCCTACAAAGTCGAGGACAGACTGCATAGTTACAATGTAGTTGTCTACGTAAATGGATCTATCTGCATAGCCCGGTGAGGGTGAACCTTTTGAGCTCGGTGTGTCAAAATTCACAAGAAAACCTAGCTTAACTTGGGTGCTGTGTCACATCTAGAAATATCCATAATTTTGTGATATTTGTAGCTCTAAGTAAAAAAGTTATATTTTTGATATATGTATTTTATTAAAAGCAAAAACATAATTCTTTACATTAGTGACTTTTGTTGCTAAATCTTTAATTGAAAGTTGGTATTTCATACACTTCAAGAACAAGCAAGCACTACATGCCCAGGTGCCAGAGTGACCATGTGTGTCACCCAAAAGGGCTTGGCGTGTCACCTGTGACACGCGTGTCATAGGTTGGCCATCACCGGCATAGCCACTAAATGGTCAGCGCTATGCATCCAACGGCATCCTCGTAGATGAATTAGGCAATTTGGCTATGGAGTGTGTACCGGACTTCGTAGCTGCTACAAAACCTGCTACAAAACTTTACCTCCGTCACACCCACTGTCAACAGAAGTGGGCTTTGATTGTGTTGCACCACAAGCACGCCTTCTCCTTAGGACAGAACGGATTTATCTGATGGGTGCTTCAGTGTTCACACTGCAACCCTGTCTAGCGCTTGTTGGCATTAGGTGCTAGACCGCCAGTGGAGAAGCACTGGGTACTTGCAAAGATCAGGATCTTCAAGGACTAGATTCACTGAGGACCCCATTTCAAAGATCCAGATCTTCTAAGATGTGTATTAAGGGAGGTAAGTGGAAAAAACCCTTATATCCCACCTTTTTCCAAAGGGATTCAAAGCAGTGTGTAGAATTAACTCAGCCAGTTAGAAGAAGCGAAATAATGTACATGGGGACCCAAACGGGACTGCATAGCACCCCCATCAAACAGATTAGCCAGTTGCACACCTCCATATGCACGTTGCCCTTTCCATACTCTCCGTACCACACACCCTTCATGTACTGAGCGTGCTATGAAACAACCTGCATTGTGCATATATTAAATGCAGACTGAGATGCACAAAGCCATGCTGATTTCCATCCTGTAAAAATGTCTTATGATTGCTGGCTCATTTAAAGCCTAGTTAGTAATACCAGAGTTAATTCCCTTGCTCTTTAATGGTTTCAGGGTATAAACACTGTGGATTATAGACTCCTGTTTGTTTAAAGGTCTGAGTACAGTTAACAGCACTATATAAATAACAGTGATATTGCTACTTCAAACTGTTTGCTTCCCATTGTGTTATGTTAAGAACGCTTTCTTCAAAATGTGACACATAATCTGAGCTTTTTTTTTCCACTCCATTTCCCAGATTTTATGCCAGAACAACTCCGCTGAAGTCAGCTACATTATGTGGTTTTCATGCAAAACCATTGTAATGAAACACAGGACAAGCTGCTTCAATTCACAGCAATTCATTTTTTGGAAAAAAATTAAAGAATTCACAATAGGGAAGCAGTACATTACAATATTTGAACATTAAAAAAAACCTGACCATACTTTTAAATGATCATAAACTCTTTCTATGTATTGTTATGCTTATCAGAGTGCGTGAAAGGAAAATGAAAAAATACTAGCAACCTATGGTGAACAGCTTTCTTCAGCACTGTGATACCCCCAGTATCCTTATCCCCACTCATTCTGGACTGTCCCTTTGGAGATCTCAGGATAATTCAGTTCCGTCTTTTGCAAGCAATCACCCCTCAGATTTCCTGGTTTTGATATTGTGTGCCTGGCCAAATCTGCATCCAGACAGAATTAAAAGTCAGCATGGAATGCACAGCAGCTTTCAAAATGCCAGACAGGTTTTACAATTCTCCGCAGTTCCTGCACAATGTAATTCAGTACTCTGGGTTTAAAAAAATACTACTTACAAGGACATTTGCTATAGACAATTCTGTTCCTCAAAGAGAACTCGCCTTCACCCAAGAATCAGTAGACCCGTCAGACAAGGCGGGCCTGAGCACACAAACGGAAGAATCCTCACTGCTGTCACTGTGTGTGTGTCTATGTGTGTGGGTGAACAATTTTCTCATCAGAAAAGTAAAGGTAAACTGCACATTTTTAACTTGATGACTGGAGACACAGTTACTTTGACCTCTTTCCATTTATGCTACTCCATTTACTCCTGTTTTGTTTCCTGATCCAGTGATCCACCTATTACTAAAAGCAGGTAAGGCAGAGATGATGGAAGAAAAGGGCTCAATCACTCAATAAACAGTTGTTTGGCAAGATACTGAATGGATCATGGAAGTTAGGACTCCAAGAGTAACCATGTCCCACTTGTTCTCAAGAATTGATCAAGTTCCACTTGTACCCATTGTCTATGCTATGCTATGCTTTCACCAGAAGTGGAAAAAGATCATGGGATTTTCCAGCTCAAGTGCCAAAATAGCTGGTCAGCCTTGGATTAGTATAGCCACTTATATAGCCCACAAAAGAGAAACCACCTGACAAAAAATGGTGCAGGACAGAGAAGTACAGCACCTTTAAGGAATGAAGCTAATGAAGCAACCATGAAAAGTATATGAGTATCCAATGAGAAAATTTAGAATATTGCCAAGTGACATCTCTGTATTTGGAAATATTGTGGGCACTATTGCTAATGTGACTCACCTATAAAGCTGGCCATGAGGTTAGTTAGCATAAGATTATCCAGTGGAGCTTTTAAGGTACATCAAGACAATGGAAATGAATTTCTCTGATAAAATAACTTTGAATGGGGCCTTAGAGCAGAGATGTGTGAGGTTGGTTCATCAGCTTGTTGCTGTCACCAACCATTGTGGTCTAGCCATTGGTGCAGTGACATATTTTCAGGCAAGCCTTGAGGACAAAAACATCTATGTGTCACTATGGTTCTGGTTGACAGAGATGTACAACAGAATGAGAGGATTGCCTCATACAAAAGCAAGGAACATCAGATCTATCTGCCACAGCTACTACTATCTAGTGGCATGTGACTTCTGCCTTGTACGTCCTTGTATACTTCTAGGGCCATCTATTGACATCAGATAAAATTGGGCTTGCATGCTCGATGTTCATTGTTCTGTATTGTTATTAATGCCTGTATTTTACTATACAGTATTAGAAAAGACTGGGAAGAAGTGACCTGAGTACAGTTGTCCCTCATTATTCATTGCTTTTATTAATTTCAAGTTCCCATATTCAGGTTAGAAGTTCTGTGACCATTCTTCACTATATGCAAGGCAGAGTGTATGCTGTTATTGCATTTAATAATTATGAAACAACATGAATAACAATGGATGCTAATTGTTGATGACAGCTTAAAGTTACCTGTTCTTGGAATTTTTAGTGGATTTTGCAGGAGTAGATGTAGCTCAGAGGTAAAGGAAACTACTCGGAAAGCAGAGGGTTGCAGTTTTGATCCCAAGCAGGCAGCGGCAAACCACTTCTGTGGGTGCGTTCCCATAGGCATTTAAATCCGTATTGAATCCAAATTCGGTATCCAGAGAGTCCTCATTTACTTATGAAATAAATCCGAATTCAGTATTCAACGTACCCTTTCAATTTCTTTTTCCTGGATTTTATGAGGACTATTCTGCAGAAATCCAGAGAAAAAAAGTACTGATGAAAACTGGACTTTTCCCCTTTTTTGAGCTGAGTCTGCTTCCCCCCCCCCCCAAATGGGAATGCTACTGGGTTATTTGGGGTGGAAGTCTAGCCTTCTGGCCAATGCCAACCAGCTGTGGGTGGGATTTCACAGGTGCAAAGGCCCCCCTCCCTTGCCATGCCCACAATGAAAATGCTAGAGCCTCGATAGAGAAAGGCAAAAAATGGGGAGAGCTGTTTTTTGTTTTCAAAACCTTTTTGTCTGTATCTTATTTGTATCATATCTGTATCTTTTCTGATGATTGTTAGCAGGTACTAGAAATGTAGCTAGCAGCTGATAACAATAATTAGAAAGATACATATAAGCAAAAAGGCGTTGAAGCAAAAAGCAGCTCACCTCCGACTGCACTGCGCTCCTTCACTGATCTGCTTGAGTGCACAGTTCCTGGTAACATCAAAAGGGAGGGTGTGAAAAGGCGAAAGTTTGATCGAAAGCAGGGTCTAGAATTTTGAATGAAGGCAGGGTTTGCACTGGCGGGGGGGGATTTAAAAGTCCTGTTCTCTGTGCTGGGGCGGTGGGGACAAGGAATGCCAAAAATAGTGCTTAGAGGTATTCATGGAGGTGCCTATATAATCATCTGGGAATTTAAACAAGTGTCAGACCTCTGATGAACCCTCAAGAAAGAAATTTTGCCTATCAAATATGATGCCTGGCCAGGCCGCCCTACTTTGGACATAACATGCATTAACTTGTGATGGGTGTGTGCTATTTGCTACTGTGCCTCAGGCTGAGAAAAGTCTTTGGGCAGATCTGTTATCTTGATGCTTTTAATCTATATTCATGAATGCTGTTTTATTTTTATTATTGCTCTTTTGTGATTCTTTTTGTGTTTTTATTTTATGCTTTGCAAAAACTGTGAGTAGCCTTAGGAATTTGTCACTGAAGGGCAACACAGCAATGCTTTAAATAAATGAAATTAAATAGAAAATGTTCACAGTTGTAAAAAAAAAATCAAATGCTAACAGATGGCTCTGCAAGCAAATGGCTGTGTGTGCCATATTACATGGTAGAATAACAGAGAAATGGATGCTCCTATATCTGTCATTATGAATTTTATGTCCACCCGAACAGGACTTTTTCTTGTCATTTTCTTATTCTCCCTTCATTTTAGCAATCCTCTTATAGCATGGGCCCAGACACACAACAGTTGGCAACTTCTGCAGTCATTTCCTGCATAGTGCTTAATAGCTCCAGGCAGAAATTTAAATGCTGTGGAACAAAAGTTCCACAGGCCCCCAGCCTGCCAGCCATGTATGCAGCTCGCCTCTTGGCCCAGTAGTAGGAGGACTGGGGGATCCCACAGCCGTAAAAAAAATGCTGCCAATAGTGCCCCACATAAATCATGTAGGCCCAAGCACACACTTCTATACATTTTACTTTTCTTGCATTTGTTTCCTATTTACATGACCAGAAAAACTAGGAAAGCTGGAACAAAGAATCTACTCCAAGTTGTAGTTTTCCATACGCTTCTAGTTGCTCCTCCAAGAGCAAGAGAGCAAACAGCTCTTCTCTGTTGTGGTTTTTCTATTAAATGCTCCTCAAGCTTATGCTGCCTCAGAGCCTGGAGAGAAACACCAAATTACCTCAGACTCTTTAATTAACATGCAGTATTATTGGTTATAAAATATTTTGCTACATCTTGTTTTTAATGGTTCTGGATTTATTTATTTTTAATGAAGTACATTGGCTGATATTTTTGAAATCACATTAAGCAGAACTTTCCATCTTTTGAATCAGAAACAAATACCTCTGCTTAAAAAAATATTACCCTGTGCAGAGCGGCATTTTGAGTGCTATTTTAAAGCATTTGCAAAAGAAAAGGAAAGCCATTCTGCTCTTCCCTGTGTTCTGAGCTTGTTTCATGAAACTCTGTGCAAACTTGGTCCTGTGTCTCACCTTGTTCTTGGCTCTCGGAAGGGGCAAAGCCACTTGCCACTCGTGCCAAAACTCTTAACAGGTGGATACTAGAGAGGCAGCCAGAAACAAGGAGAAGTGGCTTAAGTGCTCGCTTTGGTCTAGGGACAAGTTTTTCACCTAACAAACATGATCCCCATATAAGTAGGGCCTGGCCATATCCAGTACCATTCAAAATCCCCCTCTCATGGTCTGTTCTGCCGCCCACCCACCCATCATGTTTAATATTCCACCATACAGTCAGTGAAGTTCAGGCTTGTTTACAAAATGATAAAATAATTTCCAAAGGACTTCTCAAAGGTTAATGAAATACCTGAGAGAGCACATCCAATTTTGTTTTCTAAAGAATGTGGAAAGTTATGTTAGTCTGAGAGTATTTTCTACAATCATGGGGCTACTGTAGGAGTCTGCAGTCTGTGGAACCAAGTGGTGGACCATCTGTTCTTTATATAAAGGTTCTCAGGTTCAGACCATGGAGGAAGTTGACCTTGCCTCAAGGGTATCTTTTTTACAGGGAGTTTAGGCTTTGATGAGACGCCTTTTGTGGGGCCTTCTCTTTCCCTTATATTCATATTCTCTCCCTCTGCTTCGAGTCCAAGTATCTAATAAAGTCCAAAGACTGAATGAACAGGCAGCGGCTGTGGCTGTTCTTTTGACTCAGTGCAATTGCTTGTTGGTTCTTGTGTTGACTGAGCAAGAAACGGAGTAGCAATATGACTAGGTAGCTTCAGTGGTCAGCAGGTTACCAGGTTAATTGCTGACTCTGGATGTCTGATTTGTGAGTGTATGTATCTAGATATATGTTTCATTCATTCAAAAATGGATCAAAGGTTTTTGAATGTAATAAAGAAACAAAACAAAGTTCTCAGAGATAGTAGCATGTGGCCATCATGTTCATGGGAAGGAGAGGGAAAAGTTGGTGCACAAAAAAAAAACCCTACCTGCAAATCATTTCTAAGCCATTTCAGAGGTCCTTTTTTAAATATGGGTGTGAATGCAACCATAAAGACACTGTCAAGAGTGTCCTCGTGTTGAGCTTGGTGATTACATGGACACATTTATGTAGTTTTCTTGGCGACAATACAGAAGTATGAACTTGGATCCTCAACATCTTTGGCTGAATGTGTTGGGAGAAGAAAGGAGGCATCATTGAAGCATCAATAGAGGACTACACCTTCCATCAGCTTCAGCTTGCTGCCCAACATTCAAGTCCTGTATTACAGTATATTATATTACTGTGTCTAATAATAAGGGACCACTTGGTTAATGATTCATTGAAGTTCTCAGAGGGCATCTTTAATTACTAGTTGCAGTACTATTAAGTGTAATTACAAAGTCAGAGACTAATAACTAATATGGGCTGGATTAAACATAGCCTGTTGTATCCCTTCTGGAAGTGAATCAGGTCAAATGAACAGTATAAAATATGGGATGCGGTCAAAACAAGAATCCATGTGATACCCTAAACTTGAGAAATGCTTAGAAATGCCATCTGAGTGTAACCTTTTAGGAGGGCATTTCTTTGAATAAGAAATTAAAAGAGCAAGGTATCTGTGACAAACACTAGGCACTCAAGGCTTGCTACAGCTGTTACCACATTTTAAAAAATAAAATAATCAACAGAAACGTAGAGAATTGGTGTGGTGGGAAAATATTTGAAAGTTGGTTCAAATAAATACAATTCTTAAAATACTCTATGCCAATCAGTGTTTGAACTTTACCACTAGAAAGTGGTTAAAACGCATAAAATAAGAAGAAATACAATATAACTGCAGAATTACCCATAATAACAGCTGAACGGTGTAGAGTTTTTAAATAGCCGGGAAAATCTGACTGATCAATTATTTTTCTAAGAGGCATTGGGATAGGTTCTACACTATTGCACACAGCCCATGCTACAGAGACTTGTGCTGTCCAAGTGGACGAGGAATGGGGTAGGGTACCATGGAGAATTCTGGCAGTCACCTGCATGAATCACCTGCCCCATCCTCCATTGAGAGCTGTGGAACAAAAGTTCTCTGGCCTCTGAAGGTACAGAGCAGGGACTGCACTCTGGAATGGGGCATGGCAGTGACTGTGACAGTGGTGGAAATGGGATTTGGACTGAGCCAGAAGAGAGACCACTTTAAAGTACCCCAGGCATGGTTTCCACAACCTAGAGTGGGCCAGGCAGTATCTGTGGACTAAAATGGGCCTGGCATCTTTTGGATATCATTCATCCAGGCCACATCTGGTACAATCCCAAGGGACAATGCAGATGTTGCCTGAGATTCCATCATCCCTCACTTCTTGCTAATTGTTATAATGGGTTTTCAGGAGCTCAGGGTTACTAACACTTTGACAGTACAAGATAGCAATGTGTTGGCCTTGGCATGACAGATAAAGTGTCCTCAGAAGGTATTGAGTGGTTTTATAAGGGGAGGTGTTGGGAACCTGTGTTGGGTACCAGCAGGTTGTGAGGAAAGATTCACTCATAAAGGTCCTGTGGATTGGGACCACCAGCATAATAGGGGGAAATGAGACTTATTTTCTTTGGAGACCTCTCTTTGGTCTCACTGAATCATATCTGGTTCAAAATAAAACTTTTATTTCAAACCATACTCCTGCTCTTTAGTTTGCATTCTGAGTTCCTACTTGAATATGTGGCAAACCCATGTTCTATGGACTCCTTGAAAGAAGGGCACTGAGGTGCATTTAGAAGTGCAGAAACTCTTTGTAACAATCCTACAATGCAATGGATTAAGGGAAAATAAAAAAAAAACAGAGAAAGTTAACTGATCTATCATACAATTCTGCTGTCACCAAAAAAGCGTTATTGTATTGCATAACTCCCAGTTTGTTAAGGAAACTGTGAATGCAGTCCTTTGCATGGTTCTTTGAACACACTCACCCATACTTACTTCATACTGCATGTGTTACTCATTGGGGGAGAAAACCAGTTATTCAACCAAAGATCACATTTTTGAATGCTTTGAGTTTTAATTAGACATGGAAACAACTGTGCACCTGGATATTAACATTTACGCTGCTAGTAAGGGCTAGCAAAAGAAATACCTGTAGCCAGTCTCTGTTTGATTATTTCTCCATTATGTGCTTTTTGTATGTTAATCTAACTCCAACTTGAACAGTTCATTCTCACTTTATTCATTATCCAGATCAAAATGTACCCTCAGGCTGCATCCACACACAGTAAAGAAAAAAAGCAGTTTAGATGTAGGGGTGCGCACAAAGCCAAATTCAGTTCTGGCCGGATACCTCTCCCCCCAGATGTGGCGCTATTCGAATCCGAGCATGGATATTCTATAGAATACCCATGCCCAGAATGAATCCCCCACCCCTCCTTTCCCACCCTTCCTTTCCCACCCCCTCTCCACTTACCTCCTCGCTGTTGCCATCTGCAGTGCTGTCTCCGCACCAACGCTGCTATTGCTGCCATCCTGGGTCTCTTGGAGGACCCCCTAGAACAGTGGTTCTCAACCTGGGGGTCGGGACCCCTTTGGGGGTCGAACTACCCTTTCAGAGGGGTTGCGACAAGTCTCCTGCCACCCTTCCCTCCCACTTCCCAGCTGCTCCGCCCCTGTGGTTGGGGGTCTCCACAACATGAGGAACTCCATTAAGGGGTTGCGGCATTAGGAAGGTTGAGAACCGCAGCCCTAGAACCACAAGCAGGCTCCTGGGAGGTAAATACAGGCCTTCCGGTAAAGGCGCCCAGCGGGTGCATATGCTTGGGTGGCGGCGCAGGCCTTTTCTAGGCCCTTGTGGAACTGTGAAAGGGTTCCAAGGACTAAATACAGGCCTTCTGGTAAAACTGGAAGGCCCATATTTAGCCCTCGGGATGCCTTCGCGATTCCACAGGGCCCTGGAAAAGACCTGTGCCGCCGCCGGAGCAGGAAAGGGCCCCCCAGGGAGGCCGTGGGGGGGGAGGGTGTCCGGGGTAGGGACGCCCTGGGCCATCCAGTATCCTTAGAAGCTTCTACCAAAGCTTCTACGGCTACTGGATTATCCGATTCATGGAAGGATAAGGCCCCCTCTTCGATCCGTCCACAAATCTCAGAATCTGGACATATTCGTCCGGATTCCAAATGCGTGGATAATCCGTGCACTTTAGATCTAGTAACTGCCACATTCTAATGTTCTCATTCAACTTCTAATAACGCACGTTAAATTGCAGAAAGTGGAGTTCCACAGTTTGTTTTCTGACTTTTAATATGAATTAGTTGTCACATGGTACCACTCTAAAAAAAATTGTGTGGATGCAGCGTGGGGAAATGCCTGCTTCATAAGAAATGCCATCATTTCCCCCAAATGTGGGCTATCTTACTAGTATGGGTTCCTTTGATACACTCCCGGATAAAACTTCTGGGAGCTCACCATGCTACCTCTTTTCTTTCTTTCTCACACTTCCAGTGAGCTCCTGGAGGTTCAGACAGTGCTGTAGGAACCCCACGAGATGTCGAACTGTCTGGCAATATTTTAGCACATTAAGAATGTACAGGATTTCTAGCTCTAATTTCAATTTGAAATTTGACAGCAATTTGTGTCCCAACACTGCACAGGGACTGTGTCTGTCTCACTGTCATTTTTGCACCAAATGGAAACTCTAATTATCTTGAAAGTTTGAAACACAATATTGCTGTTTGGAGAACATTCGAGTGTTATGTTCCTTCATGTATTCATGAAGTAAATACAATTACTATAGCATGTGTAGAATGTGTTTATTCTCGGTGTGACTCACACTTGAGGCAATAAGCTTATCTTCTATCCCTTGTGGAGGCTATGAAACAATAGAACTTCATCCTCTTCCGAAGCTGAAATGTACATTGGAAGGAAATCCTTCTTTGAAATGCTGAATAAATTAGGGAATTCCCCACTGGTGTTACAGAGAACCCCCCCCCTCCAGCAAAATGCAGTACCAACTTGAAATGAGTGGCTTGTTCATGACTGAAACAAACAAAAAAATACTTTGTTGTCTTTGCTGTGATCATAATTTTCAGCGACACAGCCCTTCAATATTTTATACTATAATTGGTATTTTTAGAAACAAGGATGTTAATTCACCCACACTATTACTGCTGTGTTTACTTTGGTTCTTGGTGCACCTAATTTCAGTCTCTCTTTTGAACTTAGCCCTCATTGGTATGAACAACAATCTATCAATTTGTGGATGGATTCTTTAGTATCCCACCTGTTTTGAATTCCTGCAGCCAACCACTTATACTAATGGCCTAATTTTCTTTTCCTGTGTGTGTATCTTATAATATTTTTCAAATTGCATGTAGACTTTGACTTGGCTGGGGTACAAAGCTCATCTGTACTGATGAGGTTTAAGGCTTTAGTGTGTGAAATTTATTTTACCGTGTCTCTTTTTAGCAGTTAGCGTGTACTTGAAATAATGTACTAAATCCCCAAATATGTGTGGATTTGGTTTACACAGTAAAAATAAACAACATTTTTTTGTTTCTAAGTTTGTGCTGGGCAGCATTACTCTTGTTTTTGAAGCTTTATGCTACAGGACCAGCTGTGATGAAACAGAAGACAAAATGAAAGTATCTAATTAAAGAAGTACTTCCTGTTGCAGAGTTGTCTTTTCGGCATAAAGAACTCTTGATTTTTCTGACAATCCAGGCAAAGCATGCTTGGCTAGAAATGATTAGCAATGGAATGATCTTCCATCTGCACTCATAATTCAGAGAGCCACCAGCCTCAGATTCTTACCCATGGACTACCCATAAAGGGAAAGGAAGAATGGCTTGTAAGTATGAAAGCCACCGAGAAAAGCACACATGGGGTGAATTCCCACTTAGCTCTGTTAAAGTGGAATTTAAAAAAAGGATGCAAATGCACATTATTTGTGTTCCCATTTGTTTTGGTTAATTCTGCTTTAAAGTGGAACATGGTGGTGACGTGGTGGCAGCAGCAGTGCCTAAAAGGGAGTGGGCAGCTTGCTTGCTCACACCCTTGCTTGCTTGCCCACCGCTGTCCATTCCTCCTTCCTGTACCTCAGGAGCACCGGGGCTGCTCACTAGGAGGCTGAGCGAGCAAGCAGGGTGGTGGCAGGTGGCAGCCACAATGGTGGGTGCAAAGCAGTGGCCGAAATAGCAGGCAGCTGGGCAGGCAGGCAAGTGGCTGGGCAACCAAGACAGCGGTGGGTAGGTGGGCGTTAATTCCACGGTTTCAAAACACTCTGAGCTGAGTGGGAATGCCCCACTGCGAAAATAAAACGTTTTATTTTAAAAAACGGGAGCAAGAGTTGTTTGAAGGGGTGTTTAATTCGTTTTCTCCCAATTACTCCTCTGTTTAACTCGGAAAGCCTCTTTTCAGTGCACACGGGGTTTTCAAACGGTTTTGAACACTCTAAAAAGTCATAGTGGGAACAGGGCTATGAAAGGAGAAGGAGAAGGAGAAGAAGTGCAACGTAAACCAAAAATACTGCTCTGGAGGATGGTGATATTTCTTTGTTGGGCTACAAAAACAAACAAACGAAAAACCCGGAATCTAATGT
Source organism: Aspidoscelis marmoratus (assembly GCA_014337955.1). Taxonomy (NCBI): domain Eukaryota; kingdom Metazoa; phylum Chordata; class Lepidosauria; order Squamata; family Teiidae; genus Aspidoscelis; species Aspidoscelis marmoratus. Next base: position 18,761,087 of record MTQE01003428.1, on the reverse strand, counting down.
TGGGGTCGCTTTCCCATATGGAATCTCAGCCAGCATTCCTATTTTGTAGAATCATATTATCCATAGGACTCTGGAGTTGGTAGGAGCCATAAGGATAATCTACTTCAGACCTTTTGGAGATGCTTTATGAAAAAGAGAACAGACCTCCTGTAACTTTAAAAGCTGTACAGAAGAGGTGATGCTCATGTTAGAAAGCAACAGTTTCTTTAACTCCCTCTTCTGTACAACTATTAAAGTACAGGAATTCTGTCCTTTATTTCATATGGTAACCCTAAATCTGTTGCAGTATTTTGGAAAGGAAATCAGATAATTGCTGGGAACTTCCAGAGATGGAGAATTAGGCAGAATATTCCACTGTTGTACAAATCTCACCTTGAATTATTTTTTCCGATGAAATCCAGGACAATGCAAGTTGTATTCATTATTTCTTATTCCAGCATTGTGGTTCTGGAGACCAATTGCTAATCATTTTGCCTATGGATCCCCTTAGTGCACCTGAATAACGATATCATATATTGGTCTTATTTTCCCCAGGCTGAACATCCCCAGTTCCGTCTGCCTGTCCTTCTGGGACATGTTCTTGAATTCCTATATCATCTTTGTTACCTTCCTCAGAACACACTCCAACCTAGCAATGTCCTTCAGGAAGTGCATAAAAAAGGCAGGTTCAGTAGGCGTTCTTTCTATAAAAGCAGCATCTACTGAAATTCTCTGTACTGCAAAGGCCCTACCCAGGTGAGAGATGACTGCGCTTTGGTGGGGTTGCCACCATAGCTCCACTGTGTACCCCCCAAAAAGAGCAAGAATCTATTGCTGGAAAACCCAGCACCGGTGGAATTTCCAGCAGTAGCATGTTTACTTACGCTTTGGACAGAGCCACCATTATCACTCTGGCTACCACTCTGGCATGGTAGTGACAACACACATTTTTCTGGGTATTCCACACCAGTCCGATACCTGGATGTGCACATTGCTAAAATGAGCAAAGACACAGCTCTGTCTAGTTAGCAAAGGATAATGTCAGAGGGACAATATTCTGTATTATTGCTTTCTAGCAGGGTATCCAGCCTCCATCTGGAGGTGTTCAAAATTATTTCCAAGGTAAGAACCCTGGTTTTGATTCTGTTTGGCGATTTCAGCTGATGATGATGGACTACCCAAAAACCTTGAATAACAGCCACACCCATCCACAAACACTTTCCATCTCATGTGTTGATGTTATATGCCAACAATTAACTCTTGTCAGAATCAAAGGAACAAGAGCCTGATCTTCCCAAATAACAATTTGCATATGTTTAGAGGTTCTGGCTTTGCAAGAAGCCCTGCTTTTGCACCATTAATGCCAGCACCTGTATTTTTTGAGAGCTCCTGGAATTATTTTTCTTTTTTAATTCTTTAATCACATTAGGAACCGCAGCTTGCATGTTGGCACAGGAAGAGTGATAATGAGGTAATGATTGGTAACCTACCTGTTAATTGCATCACAACCTAATTTAATGCACATCAAATCATGGATTAATACAATCAAAGGCAAGGAACACAGATTCTCCACCCGGTGTTTTGAAATGTGCTAGCTCTGTACCTTTGGGGTCTAGTTCATACAGAGGTAGAGGAGCCTGCTGTCTGCACACAGTACGGCCCCCAGTAACAGCAATACGCTTCTCCACAAGTTTGAATTGGGATAGGGTTTCAAAATGTCACCATATCCAGACCAAGAGTGAACCTTTATAAGGACAGCAACTGGATCAATGGTTGTACTTTGGACTATGAAGGGCATATTAAGAGCATACCATGTAGTCCAAAATACTACAGGGTGGATGATTCAGTGGTGTGCCAGGACGAGCCGCTAGAAGTCACTGCACTGCCAAAATGGCCCTAGACAGGAACACTGAAGGCCTAGAACTTTTGTTCCTAGTCTTTGAAAGCTGAGTGCCAACTTCAAAGGCAGGGCCCAGTCTTTGGAGCCAGTGTTTGGGCCTGGGCCAGGAAGGGCTGTCTGACGGCTCTTGGAGCAGAGTATGGCTTGCCCGGCCTAGTGTGGGTCAAACTCAGTGACCCACATTCCATGGGCTTTAACAGCCCATGAAATGCAGAAATGGTTTTTGACTACTACAAAATACCTTGGTTTCAGTATCAGAAATTGAATACTGCTCAGTAGTGACAGTTAATGAAGGAGGAGGAGAAGGAGGAAGCCTTTCTACCCCACTTTTCTCATCCATCTAAGGGGACTCAAAGGAGCTTTCTATTCCTCCTCCCTACAACAGACACCCTGTGAGGTAGGTGGGGCTGTGAGAGCTCAGAAGAGAACTGTGACTAGCCCAAGGTCATCCAGTTGGCTTTGTGGAAAAGTGTGGACTAGAACCACGAAACTACTAGATAAGACTCCAACATTCTAAGCACAAGACTAGCATTGTTTAGAAAGGAGGATGACATCCTGCCTAAAGTGAATCATTTCTGATCTAGACAAGGCAAATATTTAGCATTCCTTTACTGCTGTCAACTTAGAGCTTCTGGGAGAGATCCTGGAAAGCTGCTGTTAAGAACCAGTAAAGAGATGTAATTCATGGACTCTTTGCTTCCTAAAGTGGGCTTTAAACTATATAAGGCTTGAATGCTATAGAGCTCTTTTTCATAAGGAAAAGAGGACAGAGTTCCTACATCTTTAACAGCTATGTGGATGATGAAATTTCAGTAGATAGATCCAAGCAGTGGTCCTTCTCTCCTGCCACCTATAGCAGGCTCAGAACTGTCTTCTGTCAGGGAGTGAAGGAGAAGTTGCAACCTGCTATCTTCTGTTTTAGTTGCTTAGATGTTCAGTATGTTTTGTTGATTGTAACCTCCCTAAGAACTTAGGATATAAGATGCAAATAAATGAATGAATATGGCAACCTAATCCAGTCAGGTAAAGGGTGCCAAGACAGAGGGAAAAGAGGGAAAGGTTCCTGCACCTTTAATAGTTGTGAACAAAGAGTTGCAGTAGATGAAACTCATCATACAGACCAAACCTGCGGGAACTTCCTTTCCCTTGTAATTACTAAAGATGCAACAACCTTCTCCTCCTTTTCATCTGGTTACCCAAAAAAGCCACTTTAGACTGGGTGGGAGAGGTTGCTTACTTGGACTCACCTGCCTAAGTGAATGAAGGCTCAGGCAAGAATAGGCAGGTCAGGGGTGGAGAGTGGAAGTGTCAGCGAACGGGCCTCACATCTTCATCAGAGCTGTGCAGAGTTTTCTACATGGCCGTTCTTGTCTCACATCTGTGGCTCTTCTGACCTCTGCAAATGTCACTCAATTCCACTTTCTTACTCTGTGTAACTAGGAAGGAGCAGGGTCCCTCCTGTCCTCTTTTTCATATGGTATCTCTAATTGAGGCAGTTTTGCTCTCCTCCTGGACTCCGGCGCTAATGCTTGAAGCTCAGGTGGAGGCTGGTGTGTCAACTGAAGCCTTTTCTGGATAGAGATGGCTTGGCCACAGTTGTTAACTTTGACTTATAAGGCCCTAAATGACTTGGGCCCCAAATATCTAAAGCAATGCCTTCCCCCATACCAACCTGCCTGTGCCTTAAGATCTAGTGGTGAGGCCTTCCTGGTTGTCCCACCACCTTCAGAAGTGAGGCTGGTGGGCACCTGGGAAAGGGCCTTTTTGGCGATGGCCCCCAGATTATGGAATAGTCTCCCCCTCGAGGTGTGTCATGACCTTTGCTTATACATATTTAGGAAGGCAGTAAAGATACACCTCTTTGCCCTGGCCTTTGGCTGAGGTGGTTATATTCTCTCTCCAACCCCCAGTTACAGTCACTATGAATGTAATTTGTAGCATACTGTTTTAAATTTGTTGAATTTTTATAGTGTTTTTAATCTGTATTTTATTTTAATGTGTATCTTGATTTTAATCTGTTGGTTAACCTGTTGTTATCCACCCAGAGACCTTCAGGTATGGGGCAGTATAGAAGTGTAAACAAATAAACAAATAAAAAATGTTCCCTGTTTTGTCTTAAGCTGGGGTAACTTACCATTGGTTCCCCAAATGGTGCTGAGCTGCAGGTTTCCTCATCTCCAACCACAATATCCAGCAATTATGTGTGAGATGAGGTGGAATTCAGCAGCGTGTGGAGGATCGCAGGTTCCTCACTGCTGGCTTAGATTAAAGCCGTTTACATTTGTTTCCCCCATATGTCTACAAAATGTGACTAGGAATCATATGAATCTTCTGCTTTGCCCTCTAGCTCTTACGTTATCAAAGTTTAAGGGCAGAACTGTTCATCTGTAGTGTTTTACTGCCATAGAGCTCACTTATCTGAGCCGTTTCGAGTCATTTGTCAGGAAGCACAGACACTGTGGCCATGTGCTTTGATTTTTGATGAGTAAATTTATGCCAATATAGATGCAAACAGCTCTCCTGACAAGTTATAAACACAGCAGTGTGTCATAACCTCTTGCAAAGACCCTGGAAAAGCTCCTACTGACTTCAAAGGGTAGTGGATCAAAAATGTGGATTCAATAAGACCTCTTGTTAGGAAGCATGCAGTGTTCACAGGGACTTCCTGAAATTCTGATTTTCAAGCACAGGAGGTTTTGAGCAGCCTGCAAAATGCTGCAGAGATACAATGACTAAATCAAAGAAAATTATGTCAGTTCCCATTAGTTCAGTTGCGTTGCTTTCAACAGTAACAAAAGCAACAGGTTAAAACAAGAGCAAATTAATAAGCAGACAATAAAGATTAAGTCAAGCTGTTTGTGACAGAAGCAAGTTAAGCACCTAACAAGACCTATTGTATATCCCTGGAACAAGTTCTTAAGTAATTGAGCTTTTAATCGGATAGTGCTGAAAAATAAGTACTTAAATTGTCGTTGGCTCCATGTGAAGCAAATTTGTAACTGCTGGAATAATTTTCATTACATTATATGAAAAGCTCTTTGGTAAAAATGTGTGTCAATAATTATTGATGAAGAAAAATGGAAAAATATTGCAACCCTGTGCACCCTTTTCAGATATTCGCTTCCCTTGTCCTCAGAGGTACATATTTCCTTTGAGAGTATTAAATATCTTGAATATCTGTTTTAAACAATTCAGAACAACCATGTTGAATGCTTTCTCATGAGTCAACAATAAATGTACAAGTCAAAACATGCAAGAAAAACCTATCAGCCAGTCCTCTGTTGGTTCTGGGAGGTCTTGGATTAGTTGTGTTTCATGGACCAAAGGAAAATGGCATCATTGTGCTGCAGTGACCACAAAACTGGACTAGGGCCAGTCATAGGGAGTTATGAGGATAAAAAGCAGAAGGGAGAGTGAAGAAGAAAGTCTGCATATAAATGTAGCAGTAATGAAGACTGACTTTACTTGAAAATGAAGGTGGCTGTATGTCTGTATGTGAGGTGTTGCACTTGTGGTACAACAAGATGACTCCTTCTCCTTCATAGCCAGGTGCCTGGCAGAATCACACCCTCACAAAATGGCTCCTTGTATAGCAATCACACCTGTTATTTTTGTTTTTATTTTATTTAACAACTTATACTCTACCCCTCCCCGAAAGGTACCAGGGTGGTGCCTGCTGAACCTCCACAGGGAGGTTTTTCCAGAGTTTGGGAAGGAGGTCACAAGAGGAGGTCTGCTTTTTTTTTAACCTAAGGGGACTCAAAGTGGCTGTCAAACCTTCTGTTCTTTTCCCCACAACAGTCACCCTGTGAGGTAGGTGGGGCTGTGAGAGCTCAAAATAGAGCTGTGACTAGCCCAAGATCACCTAGATGGCTTCCTGTAGGAGTACGGAATCGAACTGGGAGATGTCCAGGTAAGAGTCCAACACCAAACTGGTTCACTTGGTTCTTGATGATGGGGTGGTGCAGTCACAAGAGATGTTTACTGCCACCACAGGTAGAAATGTAAAGGCAGAAGACATTTTACCAGGCACCTTGACAGTAAGTGGAAACAAAATCTAGCTAAATAAGTATTCTTGTTTACTTCTAACAAGTCTTACAGAACAAGAATGAGATCTGATGTTTTCCAAGACTCAGGATGTGTCCATGGCCAACTTGCTGTGGCTTCCTCAATAAATTTGTCACTGGAAGTCTGAATTGTATCTTTACAGAGTAACACATGAGCTTGGTCTCAGTTTGTAGTTGCTCTTAGTGGTGTCTGGTCTCAAGAGCTAAGGAGAGTTAGGTCTTGTGAGATGACCTGGAAATATCAAATCAGCAGAGACGTGGAAATAAAAAAAAGATAAAAATAAACCCTGGGAGAATCCAGACTCAAACCACTTCTGTACTGATTTCCCTCTCTAAAGGGACAACCAAATACTAGTTTCCTTTTAATCTTTATCATGGACAGTGCTGCCTGCTTCATTTAATTTCCAGCTGCCTGGCAATTTGTACCTGAAGGAGCCCCATTGTGCTCTAGAAAAGAGGAGGCTGTGGTGAAGCAGTTCTTGGATGGAAGTAGCGGCATGAATACAGATCTCAGGATCTGCCAGGAGGTGGGCATCCAATGAACTGGATTTATTGCTGAACTTTTATTCCCACCTGGAGAGGTGCCCATTCTACACCTAGTGCCGTCTTGGAGGGCATCTGGGCAGCATGAGCCTGATGTTAATTCTCCTTTGCTTAACTATGGATTTAATGGCACAGTTTCCAGACTTTCCTCCACCAGTCTATTGTTCCCTTTATTAGGTCAACTGCATATCCTTCCCTCCCCCCAGCTAATTCTGTGCACACCACCACTGCCATCGCCCTTTATGCTTCTGTGACTCTTCAGCTTGAGCTTTGCGGAATAGAAAAATGACCTTAACCTTTGTGCATAAGGAGCAGAGAAAGCTTCAGAGCGCAATCCGCTTTGTATGTGAATGGGTGGCAGGTTATTAATATTCATCAGGACTGGAAACTGGCTGGTGAAAGAAGCCCAGGATAAATAGGTGCATTTATTTGAAGGATGCCTGGCAAGTTTTGCTGGAATCCCAGCGATTGATTAGGAAATTGAAACAGTAATCCCAACGGCCCATGAAAATTGGCAACAAGGTCTCTCATGTTAAGCAGCCACACCAGAGGAACTCAACATGTAAATCTTGTTTGCTGTGCAGGATCAGGAGTTTGAATACATTGTCCAGCCTCTCACACAGCCTCCTTTTATGCCTCTTTCCATCAACCAAGAAATTCTTGCAAACTGGAGGCTGACAGCACCGCTGTACATCTGACTCAGAATTTATTGGCTCATCTACTCAAAACTGCATCAGGGAAATTCTTGCCTTTTTAAAAAGAAAGCTTCACTCTTCATTCAATATCTCATTTAAGATGTAAAAGGTGAGTTACTGCACTATTCTGAATTGCTTTATGAAGGAGCTTTGGCCGTTTCTGCACTGGGCCGCCTTTCAGATATTATCTTGGAATAAAGACCTGTATGCAGAGGGCAGGTCTCTATCCCAGGAAGAAAGCCCGGTGCAGAAAGGACCAAAGTTGCAAGGATTTTTCAAATGCACCCTTAGAGACAACGCTTACAATGTACAGTTTTGCGGGCACAAAACTACATGGCTAATTTTCAAGAAGTGAAAGTGCCAAGATCTGGTTCCCTGTTCTTTGTGGCTCTGCAAGTGAGATACATCCCAATCTCCTCATCTTGGGCCCTGGTCACACCTATATGAGACAGGACGTCCTATTCATAATTCAAACTGAGGTCATACCAGTTCTGTTTACATGTAGATTGCTATAGGTCATCCTCAGGCCGTCCTCACTTTGGGCCACATCGGTCAGACCTTTCTCCACGATCAGCCTGGGCCTCCCCCACAGAACTCTTGGTTCTCCTCCCCTTTTGCTTTGTCAAATCTATCTTCTTTCTTATTTGATGCCATTGTTTCACTCAAGGGAGATGAGGGTTTGTGTTTGTGGTTCTTTTTAAAACCTGTTTCCCCACCTCCATGCCCCCTTCCTTTTTTATGTGCTTTCCTTCTCTGTGTGATTAATTTTTTTTAAAAAAATAATAAATTTGAGGAAAAAACACTAGATAGAGGAATCATACACATAAACTGAGGAGAGGGGGAGGTGCCTCATGAACTCTGTGCATGCTGCCCTCCCATTGGATGAAAGGAAAAGAATGGACCCCCACCAACCACAGCACAGTTCAGCCTCCTTTAGCCCATCTCCCCATTCACTCTGAGGAAGAGAAGATGGCCTGGCATGTCAGGACGGGCTGAGTCCTCTGGAAAAGAAGACTCCAGTTAAAACGATCTAACGGGGGTAGGCTGGCTTGGAAAACAAACTGAATAAAAATAATGTGAGTAATGCGACCTGAAGACTACTTGATGTCAGCTTAAACTAAAGGTGTGACCAGTGAAGGTCTTACGTTGTTCTCTGGTATTCAGTGCAGGGGACAGACATTTGTACATAATTTGTAAGTCTTACATTTTTACACTAGGGAATACTTCCTAGTTATAGTGATTATGGCACCAACATGGATTCTTTAGGGAAAATAAATCATTTTAATACATTAAAATTTGATTAAGTCATATGAAGTGGGGGCCCAATTAAAGCATCTGGAGCTGTAGAATATGTGCATCAACTCCTTTAAGTCACCATGGCCTAAGTCACAATGAAGCAATTAGACTGCATCAGTATATAAGGTAACAATTTGAGAATTGCTACTTCACATACTGAATTTTAGGTACCTTTCTCAGACTTCAGAGCACTGCTGTCTTCCCCCCAGAAGTTTGGTAGAGAGGGAAATGAAGACCGATGATTTGGGGAACCAGAAAAGGCACTGTACAATATAGACAAGGCCATATTTCTGCAACCCGGAGCCATGTTAATTTCGGCTGCTTCCAATGGGGTCCAGATATTTTGGTAGGAAGTTATAATACGGGATGTTGTTTCTCCACCATTATTGCTTCCTGCCTAGACAACACTGGGCCCCACGTTGTCTTTGTGTGTTTGTGATAGGCAATCCAGGCATTCTGGCATTCCCAGATGTGTGCGTCGTCACCACGGCACATGCATGGGCAGCTCTTTCAGCCTTCACATGTGCACAGTGGATGGACAAATGATCACCACTCCATCTAGATGTTGAGTAAAAGCACTTTTGTTGGAAAACCCAAGACCAGATTCTTTTGGTGGGGTTATCTGTTATATATGAGGCAACCCACCAGAGCAGCGCTGTAATGGTGTCATATTTTCCTTGTCTGAACGGGGACCATTTTGTCATGTAGGTGGAGCAAATGATACAAATTAGTGTAATATCAATCCAGTTCTTTCTTGTATGGAGCATACTGTGTTATCTACTCAAAGAAGCTGCTATCTCCACTCTCCTTTCCCAAAGCACTGTGTTTTTAGGACCTGCTCAACAAAAATAAATAAAGAGGAGCAGACTTTTCTGGAAATGAACTGTGCTGAAACCTATACCAATTAATCTCTGGGAACTATATACAATATCTCTGAAGCTTTTTGAGCTATGAAAACTGCTTATTCTGCTTTAGCAGTGTTCACATTCATAGTTACATCTTCCTCAAGTTCTCCTTTCTCCTATCTCTTTCCCAGACACATATTTATGTATTCCACCTCAAGTTAGCCCAAGTAACTGCCCCACTCACAGCAATGCAGTGCCATTAGCCATTCCTTTCTATCCATCATCAGCTTTGTTTTTCGTCTTTTGTTTATGTCTAAAGCTCCGCCCCCCCAAAAAATCATTTGAGCAAAACAAACAAACACCCCCCCCCAAAAAAAACACTTGGTTTGCTGGGGGAGAGAATGTGTTCTGACTGGATTTTATCCACTTTTCCCAAATTCCACCTTTGGATTAGAAAATGTGGAAGCCTTCTCACTTTGCAGATGAGTTCCCTTCACTCTGAAGGCTGATCAAAGTTAGGCCAAGTTCTGACTGGCCATTTTAGTCTGGGTTTTAATCTGGGTTTCTTTAATCAGCAGTGAGGCCTGTTTTGTGCTGTTCCCACTTGTCAGCTTGTAATACCAACTCGCAGGGGAGAAATCCCCTCCTCTCCTGAGCAAGACCCCCTCCCCATGCAGTCAGCTATTGATCACCCTGGCTTCATGGAGCAGGCGATTCAAGCTCCATCCCCTATATAAACCTCCTCACTCTTGGAGATCATGGTGCTCATCTAAAATTGTGCAACACCAGCAGAGTGGAACAGCACTAAATGGGTGTGTGTGGCTGCTGCAGCACTCCGAAGGTGCCAGAAGTTGCTGCTGGGCATGGAGGAGAAGGAGGAAAAGGGTGGCAAGGCAGCAGTGATGGCATTGCTTTCTATGGCAGGAGACAATGAAGGAGGAACAGGGCAGGGAAGGCAAGTGGGCAGGCAGGCAGGCCAGCTGGCAGGGTCTGATCTGCGATGCCAGTTGGAATCATGTAAGGCGAGAGGAAGAGGTGCCCCCACCCATGCTGCCTTATTAAACATATTAAACATGACAATATTTATGAAATTAAAGATTTAATTTAAAATCTGATCTCTTGGAACTGCAGGTATTTTACTCTTCACCCCTTCCCCTTTTCAGATGGGGAACACCCCCAAAGTATGGTTCCTCCCCAAAAAAAACTGGTTGCGTTCCCATTGATTAAAAATGAGGATTATTTGTAGATCTAGCAGTGAGTCCTCTTTTAATCCAAATAGGGATTCTCTGCATTTTTGGGACCATTAGTCTGCAGAAATGGGAGATCCCTCGGAGACTGTTGGGATGGAAACAACGCAAGCTGAATTCCAGCTGGGCTAAATCCTGTGTTGGAATGGGGCCTTAGACTTTGGCCATGATCATGCACAGCAAAAAAGGAGGGAAAAGCATCTCGGAGGAGCCTTAGAAAAGGATTTGGGGTGATATTGTTCACACACCAGTCAGCTTCTCCTGGCTTCTCCTGGATTTTCTGTGCTAGAAAATGTGAATTAGAGAAGGCTTGGGAACAGGAGGGCCACACACTGTCTATCTGAGGAGCCCCTTTTGTTATGTCTGAAGTCCATGGTCTTAAATCTAGCTGTAGTTGATAGTTCTCCCCCCAATGGTTATCTGTTAAAGAGAAAAATCAAAACAAAGAAGTATTAACAACAATGATGCATGAAAAGTGGTTTTGCTTCATGCTCTGCAGTTGTCTTGGACCACCTCCACAGGATCTTCTTGGCATTGTACTTGGAATTCCAGATACAGTCCTGGCATTCCCAGTGTAGTGCTAGTTCCAACACAGAAAAAGAGGCAAAAATCCTGCTGTATTAGCATTACGGAAAATCCAGCACAAAACCACCAGATTTCTCTAATAGACTGGCTTGCCCTTAGCATCTGGGGAGGAGCTGTTGGGATCAGCTTGACTGGGGATATTGGAAACCAGTCCAGTGCAGAAAAACAACAAAATGGGGGTGAGTAAACAGTTGGTTGGCTTCTGGTAGTACTTTTTTGGGCTGGTCCCCAAAGCTCCTCACCAGATTTGAAGGTAAGCACAAGGTTGCTCCTCCCATCTGGTATGGAGGAGTGGAAAGAGGCGGTTGTGGGATCTTCTTCAGATCATGCATCACCTCACACTGTGTGGATTCAGCCTTGGTTTTTAACAGGGCTGGAAGGTAAATCTTTCTTTTTGAAGATGCAGTAGAATCATCTTTATTATCTGTGGGAGGATCAGAGATTCAAGACTGCATCCTGAAGCCAGATGCTCAGCTAGCTCTGTATTGACACATCTCCACAGATTGTCTCCAGCTGACAGATGGCTTCAGAAACAAGTGACAAGAATCAAATCCTACAGTTCTTTTTGTTTGCACTCAGCTTGATTGTTCATAAATGTAGCTCTAAAGGTTTTCAGCAAAGAGGACAGAAAAATCCTCATTTTCCCCAACCTTAGTTCCTAATTAATAATAAGGGGGGGGGGAGAAAACACCACAAAAATTAGCATTTATATAGCTCTTTCAGCATCTTAGATCTACCTGGGTTGGGTGGATGCAAAGGGCTCATTCAGATGTAGTGATGGTAATTGACAGGTTGATTATTTACTTATATTCTGTGGCAAGGGGGCATCCAAATTAAGCTGAGAAAAAGTATGGATGCTGTCATGTGCTGAAAAATCTGTGCACACAAGAGCCACCAGAATCTAAAAAAGCTCAGTTTTTATTCTGTATCCTGCCTTTGTTCTGTTGAGCTCAAGGCAGAGCACTTCATTCCTCTCTGCTCCATTTTCTGCCCAGAACAATCTTGTGAAGAAGGTTCAGATAACAGGCAATATCTGGTCTAAAGATATCCATGCCTGTGTGGGGATTCAAACCCATGAATGCCTAGGTCCTGGCCCAATGTGTTACACTCTGTACAAGCACTTTCAGGTGAGAACTCCAAACATGTCCCAATTTTCACAGCTCAACGAGTGAGGTAATGCTAGAATATGTCCCAATTTTTCATAACAATCTTTTCAGGAATCTAAATAATATCACACATATTGAAGTTTAGGGGGAGGGAAGATAACACAGAGACAACATGGCAAACCTAAGATCATCTAATATTCTATGCAGATGGGGTAATCCCAGAGCTACAAGTACAGAACTATAAGAAATAAAATTTCAGGACCAAATCACCTTTTAAAAGGTGCCTAACTGGACGCCCCTTATTTGTTTGAGAAAAAGAGACATCTAGTGAGCAAATGTATTAACTGCAGTGGAACAACGTACTGGACGTTTTTTGTGTAAAGCATCCAAGGCAGAACTGTGCTGAATTTATTATCACTTAATGTTCAAGTTAATTTCCTTTTTAGAACACAGGAGGGTGTGAAATGCACACTATATTAGCATGTAAGTACAAACTGTAACAGTAACGTTTTTCAGTAACTAAACGTTTGCAAGATTTGAGTTTGTTTTGTTTTTTGTTTTTGGTCTGTATGAGTTGCTGTGGATGGTATTACATTTAGCATTAGTGAAGCTAAAACTATACAGTCATTTGCAACTTTTACCTCAGAGTACGTAAATGTCTTAAACAATCTTCTGTCACGCACAGCACACCCACTTTGATGCAATGGGATCTATGAAATTAAACGTAGTACACAAACTACTTGAAGGTATATGCATCCTAACTTTCTTTTGAACAGCCCAGAGCAGCATACAGTGTTTTGCCACCCTTTTCACTTCACAATAGCCCTGCAAAGTAAGTTTAGGGATGGGTGAGCGTTTTTCCCACATTCCAGATTCAATTGTATTATGTGAAACTGATGGATCAAATTAAAAATTCACCAAGATGCCCACATAGGGATGATTCAGATTCCCAAGAAAGGCCACACTCAACGTTCACCACTGACTGAAATCCCCAGATTTCAAAATTATAACACATCCAACAAAGGACATACACTTTGCCAGAAAGTTAAGCATCCTAGCAATTCCCAGTCACAGAGATTGGGGATGAATGAAAAGTTTATGGGATAAAGATGCCCTCAAAGGTTAGGCAAAGCTGGGAGAGGAGGTGACAATGGGACTCTGCAAACATCTGAAGGGTGAATTTGCATCATGGTTGTGCAGATATATTGGAATGAGAGTGTGATGGCTAGAGCACATGCAGTTATGATGCTTCTTCACTTTGTGTTGTTTTTTATCACTTCTGTGCCTGCTGATTCTTAATGAAGAACTTTTCTTATTAATCTTGAAGTGATGGCTAACATTGTAAAAGCAGGCTTCTGGATTAAATGGCTCACAGGCTCATTTCAACAGGGCATTTCTTATGTTCTTGAACACAGTCCAAATTTATCACAGTCCACTGGCTTCGGTGGTTAAAGTACATAGGAGATATGGTCCTGAAAACTCAGTCCTGGCTGTTAGTCCATCAGAAGAAGTGGCACCAAAGGAAGAAAAGGTAGAGGAGGGAAGAGGAAACACACAATTTCATGTGCTGATTGTTAAGGTTACAGTAGCTAAAACAACATATTTGGGGATCTTTCCTGTCCGCAAACTGAAATGTTATTGGGGTTCTTTTTGACCACATGATCTCTTGGCCGTGTTGATCAAGTACATTAGACAAAGATAAGCCAAATAAGATTTTTTAAAAATCAAAATATTCCACATTAATATCACATGCATATCTATAAAAATGTATCCATCTACTTCTTTGGTAACCAGCCACCTTAGCTGCAAAAGAGTCTCTACAACTTTCTCTTAAATCTGCCAACCGCTGAATATCTTGCAGATTAAACTCCTTCTGGGTAGCATTACCTACACCCTCTCCATCATCACAATGTTCTTTGACAACACAGTTATTCTCCTTAAGTATGTATCATAGATGTTATATAAAAATAAAATGTGTCTTTACTAATGACACAAAATTCTAGTCTTTAAAATGTAATTGATGACAATGCTGTAAATCATGGACAGCCAGCATTGCTTTTTTTTGTCAACTCATGAGAAAAATTCATGGTTCAGAAATCTTGCCAATGGGGTTATTAGCTACAATCATTTTCCAGAAAGCTGTGCAGTGAATTTCTCTTTACTTGCTTGCTCATACACATTGCTTTATTAATTATTTCCCCAGCCATTTGTACTGTATGCCCAGGTGGCCTTTTGTGATAGCAAATCACAACTGATTTTGTTTCTTAAATCTGTGACCCCTCTTTCCCCCCCACAAATAATCTTTGTATGTGCTAGTTCAGTGATTTCTTCCAACTTCATATTTTCAAAGACTTTGCTTTCTATAACAGCTGGAACATGAAAAATGTCCACTGTCCTCTGTAAAGAGAGAGCTCAGGTCAGTGTGGTCATATCTACTAGCTCTTAACTTGTCATGTAAAATTTCTGGTATAATGACAGACAGGCTGGCACCCAACTGTATAGTGGCCAGATATGGCCATTAGGATGGATAGGCAGGCTTTTTTTTAAATTTCCCCTCCATCATCCTCAATCCCCTGCTGAGCTCTTCCTTGATAGACATTTTATCTGTTCTTTGGCAGCAGGGATGAGATGTTTGTCTGCTAAAGGCCATAGCATGTGGGCTGCAGAAAGACAGTAAAAGTAACCACTAGATGTCACCAAAGTGTTGGGCTGCATCCAGAGGCCTATTTGCACTGTTGCCTCTAGTGCATAATTAGTGAACTCCTGGGGAAGAGCATGCACGCACGGACTAGGCTGTCACAGCCTCCTAGTGTGCCCACCCTCCTCAGAAATTCACTAATTGTTTATTAGGTATGGAGCATGAAATTGTGCTCCACCCGTTAACCAACGTTAACCAGGGACTTACCTTAAGCTTCCAGCGTCATGACCATTCACTTTTGCTGGCACTCTAGTGTCGTTTGAGGTGTCACACAAACATGCTGGCACCTTGGATGACTGTGCATGTGCAGAGTGCCAGCTTTAAGGCGCCAGTGCTGACACATGTGTAGTTGCAGTGGACATTGTAGCCAAAATGGCAGCGCCAAGCAGAGGACCAGGTCCCAGATTGAATAAGGTAAGCATCTGATCC
>MTQE01003428.1:18728407-18742684 GCA_014337955.1 Aspidoscelis marmoratus | reverse complement strand
AAAAAAAAAATTATCCTTGCATGCAGCTGATCCCCAGCATCTACTGACCCAAACCTTGAGGAGCTACTGCCACTAGATATAGACCAAAGATGACCAATCTATGGCCTGTCAGATGTTGCTGAACTCCAGCTCTAATTATTCATCGTCATAAGTTGCATTGGCACATACACACACACACCAAGGCTGTTCTGTTCCCCGAATTCTGAATGAAGTTCTCTTGAGAACCCTGGAAGCTGCAAATGAAACCTCAAATGGAGGGATGGGAGGTGTTGTTGGACTTCATCAGACCTGGCTAATAGACCAATGGGAACTGTAGTTTAGCCATATTTGGTATGTCATGAGTTCTCCACCTGGGACTGAGACTTAATGACTTAAGCATTAATTAGTTAAATTTTTAATTAATACAATCCTTTTGCAGTCTCATCAAAAGTCAATGAAAAAAACACCATACAGAGGCCCTTTCCTACCACATATGGGTCTCAGTATTATGCATAACTGGAGTACAAAGCATGAGGCAGTAACTCAAAAATATAGAAATTCCATTGAACGTTCTGAGAAACTCTTCCACATCAAAGAGCATTTTTGTTAGTTTGCTTACTGCAGCAAAGTTGCTACAGTTCAGGGTATGAAAAGGCATGGTGGATGAAATGGAGGGCTTTGGGCACCATCTTGTGGTGAAATCATAAAACAACCTATCAGTAATATTAAACAATGATGGCCTGGATGCCTCCAGATAGAGAAAAGTGGGTTTTTCAATGTAAAGAAGAAACTGGTTACTTTCAATCACATCTGTAATTCTTCCTCTTTCTTTTTTATGATAAGAAATCTGGATTAAACAGAGAAAACGTGTGTGTGGCCAATTTGATGAGGAGACCTGTATGAACGGTGCTGAAAATTTGCACAAGTGTGCATTCACACCTAACTTTTAATCCAGCTTCAGTCCCCTTTCAGGATAAATGAATACATCAAAAGTCTCAAGCTGTTTTCTTTCTACATTATGTAACAGAAAATCCACTTTGGAGGTTAGATAATATGCAAATCAAATGACTAGTAATTTTGCTAATGTGTTCTCGTACTGTGAAAGTGGACTGAAGCTGGATAAAAAATTAGGTGTAAACGCAGCCTCTGGCAGCATCAAAGCATTCATAACTTTGGGCCCCAGGAAAACAAACATTTGCTCCCAGAAGCGGAAGTTGGGCGCATCATAGACCAGCATGCAAAATGTGCAGCAAAGGGTTAGATGGCAATTTTGCTTCTAAGCTTTGATGTGAAAAAGTTGTGGTGATGCCTGCTTTGATGCACTCTACAGGAAAGTCTGCTTTCAAGCTGTTCTCTGAAATGAAAGCCAAATGGCTAACTGCTGCCTAGACTCTCCTCTGCATCCTGGGTGCCAGCTGTCATTGGTTGGCTGTCTATTTAGATGCATCATTGCAAGGATGTGGAAGTTGCTTTATTTTCTTCTGGTGAGATGCTGAGAATAAAACATGTAGCCCTCTGCTTTCCAGGTAACTGCTGCACCACGGAACCAAGGCTACTTCCCTGATACTTTGGGACAAATTTTCCAATAACATATCTAGGCAACGTGAACTGAGTTCAGCATCCTCCAATATAAAGACATAAGAGGAGCTCTGGTGGATCGGACCGGAGCCCATCTAGTCCAGCATCCTGCTTCGCACAGTGAACACCTGTTCTTGAATCCATGCAAATGGCCTTTAGAGGCTTCCTGGAGGAAGTACTTAGGCATTCATTCCAGTAGCTATTGATACACCTGACTTGAAGTGATCAGGTTGTGGCTCCCAACTCCCATTAACTTTAACTAACGTGCCTTCTCCAGAGTGGTCAGGTGCAGATGAGCACCAGCTTGGAAAGGAGGAGTGAAGTGGCAATTACGAGACACACCTTTGGGGAATTCTGCACTGGCTGGTATACTGGACCAACAAGCGTGCTAAGGAGTCTCCCTTCCACATGACAGGCAGGGCCTCCCTTAGACCAACCAATATGTGTAATGGAGCCTCCTAGTATTTTTGCTGGTTCAGTATATCAACCAGTGCAGAATTTCCCAAAGATGTGTCTTCTAATTGCCCTTTACTTGCACTGAACCCACTGTGGGTAAACTGTCCCACAGCTGTGATGCAGTAGAAGGAAAGAGCTTCCTTTAGGAAGTACCTTGCGAAAAGGGCTACAACCACATGAGGGCGCTATAGGTGCACTTTTAATTTCCCATCCAGCTTTTCTCTAACGTGTTTTAATTCTGTTTGCGTGCCATTTCACAGATTGTTTCTAAAGCAGTGCACACTCTCATTTCTCCACTCATTCCCCATGCATCCTTCCCACTTACATGCATTTGGCTGAGCTGATTATATTTCCCACCCAGGTCAGACACTATTATTTTAAGCATAATGTGTATTGTTTTAGAGTGTTGAATTTCTAAAGTCTTTTAATGTATATTCTGTTTTAATCTGTTGTTTTAAGGTTGTAACCTGCCCAGAGCCCTTTGGGTATGGGGCGGGAAATAAATGTAAATAAATAAATAAATAAATAAATAAATAAATAAATAAATAAATAAATAAATTTACAGGGATGTTGGATGCCTGGCTGAAAGTGAAGTCTCCTCTGGAAGCAGTGGCTTATGTGCCCCCCACCCCTTCTGGACCTTCCTCCCTGACACTCCCTTGGGCCCCTTCTGCATTTATTTCAGTTAATTTGTATGAACTAGATCTGTATTAGTGAGATCCGAATTAACTAGATCCAGATCAAAGAGATCTGCATTGAGTGAGCTTTAGAAGAGAAATGTGTGCTGAAGAGTTCCAGCACAAATGTAGACCACATTTCTGATCGAGATCTACTCTACTCTTGTGTAGACTCTGGCTGCATCCCCATGGGCTCCGTTTACTTCAGAGTGGATTCGGGGCAGCCCCAATGCGAATCGTAGCTCGAATTAAGATATGCCCATGTGATTGAGGACAGCGTGGGTTCAAGCCAAATCCACCTGTCCCCATGAAAACCATGGTAAACCCCTGCGGCTTCAAGTGGCTCATTGCTTGAATCAACCATTTTAGCAACCATTTTAGCGGAGGAGCGCACCTCTGCTGGACAGCGGGCATACCTCCAGCTCACAGAAGCTTCTTTTTATCTTGCTCAGCTGAGTGCAAGGAAGCCACGGGCTGTCAAGCACTCATGTGCTAGATCAAGCCCTTTACCCACGCGTGCCTTGATGATTGGGCAGTCAGGCAAGGGTGTGTGTGTCATGCTTGTAGCCGGAGAGACACTCTCAGGACAAATGAGAGCTCATCACTTGTCTTTCAGCAGAATTTCTTTGCTGCCTTCCCCAAGAAGTTGCGACTACAGCGCACATGGCAGGGACAGCGAAACCCTGCCCACTAATGCTCTGATGACCAAGCTCTTCCCCCAATATCCCGGGAGCATCCCCATGACTCAAGATAATATGTGCTTGCCTTCCTAATTCGAAGCGATAACAGTTGGAAAGGGGTGTTTTTTGCCATGGATTTGTGACATTTGTCCTGCATGTAGCCCGGATTAGAGGCTTTCCATGCAGATGCTCTGAGGTGAACCTGAGTATTTTGATCATGGGGGCACATCCAACATGCTCTTAGCAGCTCCTTGATCTGGATTCCCATGCAGACAACACGTTCTTAGTAGCTCCTTGACCTGATTGACAAGTAAATGCAGAAAGGGCCTTGATCTCTCCACCACTTCTGTGTGAGCTTAGAAAGCTTTTGAAAGGTGGACTGCTTGCTTATACAATCACCCTTTGTTTAAAATTTAATTTCTAAATTAAATTGTGAGGAAACGCTGGGGCATTTCTGCAATTGTCTTCCTGTCCGTTGGACAGGAAAGGTGCAGAAGAGACTTAGGTGTACTAGCGTTTGCGCTATAGAACACTATTACATGACAGCCTAAGCCCTATGACCAGACACTTACATGGATCCGGTTGCATGCCCGGTCCTTTGCAGGGTGCCACCATTTTGATTGTGGTGCCCTGTGTGGCTGTGTGTGAGCTGGCATTGTCACTATGGTGATGATGATGCTCTGTGCACATGCAGTTGCATTAGGGGGTATCTGAGATACCAGTGCGCTTGTGCGGTACCTCAGGTGACCCCTCACACTGGAAATGGTGAAAATGGTTGCTGTGTGGATGATACAGGTAAGTTCCCAGTCGTGACTGGGGAGTGTTGGGTTGCTTGCAATTAGTTAACATTTGGCAGGCCAGGGGGTCTTGTAAGCTGTGAATGCCTCCTGCAAGTACAGATGCATCTGCCCAGATGTTAACTAATTGCAAACTAAGAGGCCAAGTGCAAAAAGAAATGCCTCTGCTAAGAGGGAAGCTTTAAGAGAAAGATGGTTTCCATATCTGCCAATTGGTGCATATAGAAAAACAAAACAAACAAACAAAAAAAACCCTCTGGATCAGAATGTGGCAGAGAGCTTTCTCCAGCTCAGAAATGGGCTAGATGACTGCTTGGATGGCTCTTCTGTCTTAGTGTAAATTCAAAGCTGAGGAACAAAGCTTTGCTGGTATCAATTTGCACCCTGGGGTCATTTTGCCTCAGAATGCTGGCCACCATTCCTGAACTTAACTTCTGTGAGACACTGTCCCATGGAAGATAAGTGCAAAAACACCCTAACATAAGTGCAGAAAGGCCCTCTGCCTGTGGGAACTGATCCGAGCATTAGATACATTAGATGTGGTGACATGCGGCCACTGCATTCCTGGTATGCAGCAATTTGGGGTCACTGCAATCCTTCCTGATGCTCTTTTGTCACAGCTTGAGGTGGCTGTGAAGTTCCTGCCAATGTTAAGGAAGCTGTCAGAGGAAAAGAAAGCTTTCTTTCAAGAACTACAAGGCTTCTCCCGATGCAGAAAGTGCAAGGCAGCACAAACTTTGGCAAAATTAATGCAAACAGGCGAAAAGAGTTTGGAAAGCAGGAGTGTATTGTTGAAAATCAAATGTGTGTGATCATTTCCATGTTAGGGATCATTAGCGACAGAACTGAAAATAAAACTGCTGATGCCTTTATGCAGTTTTGGTTGTCACAACACAAACCGGGTATAAGCAGTGTTGGGAAAAGTTTGAAAAAAGGGCAATTAAAATGA
This sequence comes from Aspidoscelis marmoratus, assembly GCA_014337955.1. Classification (NCBI taxonomy): domain Eukaryota; kingdom Metazoa; phylum Chordata; class Lepidosauria; order Squamata; family Teiidae; genus Aspidoscelis; species Aspidoscelis marmoratus. The sequence goes on along the minus strand of MTQE01003428.1, from coordinate 18,737,568 downwards.
AAAATGATCTAGAGCAACTTGTTTATAAGAAAAAGATATAGGTTTTTAAAAACTTGTTTTTAGTTTGGAAAAGGCACTTGTAATAAACCTGGCAAAAATAGTAACAATGGATATGGTGAAAATGAGTATGGATAATCTCCCCCCCCCCAAAAAAAAATAACTCAGTGAAGGTGAACATTGGCAGAAGCACGATGTTATATCTTTACAGAGCTGTGGAGGTCGCTGCAGTGTAGAATTACCAGCTTGGATGGCTTTGAAATAGACAAATTGATGGACTTTTTAAGACAGAACAACAGACAAGTATGTAAAGGACTGGAAACCTTATTTAGGGCCCGCCTGCATGCTCAAAACAATCTGAAAGGCTTTCATGTCCACCTCGGAAGCATCCACATGAAGAGCCCTAATATGTGGCACATGGGAGTCAATACGTGTTTTAAAAAACCCACTTTGCAAGTGTTTTCCATGTGAAATAGAGGGTTAACATGTATTGCCCAGGGGTCATGCGGACACTCCCGGGGGATGGTTTTAAACAGAGCCGCGGAGCCGCGAAGGGCTCTTGCGTCTCTGATTAAAAACATTTCCCCTGCTCTTTTCAGCCTCTCAGCCACCTGTCAGTTGCCCAGCTGGGTGCCCCAGTTGCCCAGCTGACCTCTGTTTAAAATCTATCCCTGCATGGAGACAGGCACGTGCAATTAAAATCCGTGTTACCCCAAATCATATGGGGACGCTTTATTATGTGTTATAACACGGATTTTTATTGTACGTGGCCAAAGCACATCAGCCAGCTTGCATGTGGACGTGCCCATAAAGTATCTACAGGATGAAGGAATAACAAGGGATGGATCTGACTGATACTAAGGGGGGCAGTGGAAAGAGAAGATGTTAAGAGAAGATTCTAATAACAAAGGAAGTCATCTGTAGTTAACAACTGATTGATGTATGGTTATTGTATGAAGAGGCAATAACAAATTTTGAAGTCTTAAGGTTGTATTAAAATAATAATAATAAAACAAAAACAAAATGGATTCACAGAAGGCAGGGCTGTCAATGACTACTTATCTTTCTGACTACATTGCTACTTAAACTAGCCAATTTGATCTAGTGGTTAAGGAACAGGACTCTTATCTGGAAGTACTGGGTTTGATTCTGCACACCCCCACGAAGCCAGCTGGGTGATCCTGGGCAAGTCACGGCTCTCTTCTGAGCTCTCAGAGCCCCACCTACCTCACAGGGTGTCTCTTGTGGGCTGAAGAACAGATTTGCCAGCCAGTTTGAGCCCCCTTAAATGGGTGAGAAAAGTGGGGTAAAAAAGCCAACTCTTCCTCTTCTTCCTCTTCTTCTTCAACTTCAGCTTCTAGACACACACAAGCAAGAAGATTATTGGAGACATGCCCTGCTTCTGGGCTTCACATCAGCAGTCATTTTAGGGCCTTTCTGTGTGATGTAGGCTATCCTGTGCTGTGTTGTCCCAAATCATGCAACCTGACCCAGGATGGGCTAGGCTGCCATTGGCCTGCACCAAAGGCCGTCTGATTTGAATGGAACCCATCGTGGCCTATCAATAAAGACTAGGAATGAAAGGTCTTTACTTCTGGGTCTCTTTCTGGATGCCTGGTTCTCAGCCATGGTGTATCAGACCATCTGCACATGAGCTGCTTGTGTGGTAGAACAGCCTGAAGTTGGTTATAGTGCCATTTTTTCATTCAGTAGCCTGCTCCAACCTCTTGCTTGCTGTGGATGGAGCAGTCTACTGGGAGGCATAGCCTTCCAATAGATTAATCAGTAGCACAAATGAAGTGTTTCTCTAGGTCCCCAGGGCTGCTTTGAGAATGGGCTATTGGACTAGATGGACCACTGGCCCAGTCCAGTAGGGCATTTTTTTTTAAAATCTTGTAAGCTTAACGTAGTTTACAATATTAAGAACATATTAAAACTGTCAAACATATCAAAACAGCAAAAGAAGATATGAATGGGGACCATCCAGTCACTTACCTGGTGCTAACCTGCTTGGCTTTACCTATGGAGTGATTTCATGTGCCTTGGATCTCAATTTGATATTGGCCCTTTCTATAGTTACCTGCCTGTGATCCAGATCAGTGGGCCTGGATTAGACCGGCCAACTGATCCAGGTTGTGGGCTAATTTGTATCAGCACTGTCTGCACTAATGGCACTGATCCAGATTAACCTTGGCGCATCTGGAGGGTGTTTTTCCAGCAGTATTTCATGTAGCACCACTGAAAGGCATCCCATGTAATCCCAAACATGGGAGGAAGCCTTCTGCATGTCTCCTGTGTTCCAGATCAGGCCACATTAGTCCCTCTGGTATACCCAATTAAACGGTTCCATCGGAGGTCTGGATTAAGGCTTCCCTTAATCCAGATCTTGCTCTGTCTCATATGGACTGAGCTGGAGCAGTGGCGGGGGTGGGGGGTGGGGGAGGTGAGACCTACTAGATCCACATTAATGTGTGGGATATAGAACCCCAATTATGTACTAGCATTGACTCTTAATACATATTAGGGTCTGTGCAGAAAGGGACAGTGTTTCATTTCTTAATTCCTTATTTCATTGAAAATATCTCAGTGAAAAATGATGAATCTCGAGTGGGACATTTTAGGGACAAAAATGGCTGGAGTCTCTGAATTCAGATGAGACATTTATTTTGCATATATATTTAGAATACATGTGTGTTTAGTTTGTTACTTCTATAAACCTTTGTGGTTCAAGAAACAAAACTGTGGCCTTCCCTCCATTTGCACTCATACAACAATGGCTACTGACTTGCCTGTTCCTCTGTCTTTGTTTTCATGTCCTATAATCACTTTGAGCTTTAAGGACAAAAAGCATATATCTTCTAAAGGACTTTTGGGAGCTAGAGGAGTAAGATACATAGCCTATCTGTTCTCATGGATGGCTATCTTCGTTCAGACAGCAGCTGATGAAGTAATCCATCCATGTGAAGAATCAAAAGGTTGATGGATATGGTGATGGTCACATCACTCCCTTGGGTCGTGCTAGCAATAAATGGGCATTCTTTATGCATAATTACCATCCTGATGGGGTGGGTATATACTCTGCTGCCTGCAGAAAACTGGAGAGTAAGGGGGAAAGAGAAGATAATAACTTCTCAGCAGATGGCAGTGTTGTTCTTCAAAACAAGAACGGTAACAAAAGCCCTCTTTTGCAGTTCCAAAGATAGTTTCTTCTCAATGTAGTGATAAATAGCTCTCAAGTTATGTCAGGCTTTGTGATTTCAGTTGCCCAAAACCTTAGATTTTGGACAGTTCTCAAAAGGTGTTTTATGAAATTAGAGAAAGAGGAGGGTAGGTATTTTCTTCTGCCTTCTTATTTTTCTTTTTAATTTTTTTAAAAAAACTTTTACAAAACTTTTACAATCGAACAAGCATATCAATAACATACAACTTAAAAAAAGAACAAAGGGAAGAAGAAAACAATCGTAGCATCAATACAAACAACTGTAATACAGATTTTTGACGACATGCATATAAGGATTTGAGAGTAGAAACATTATTAGGTACTAAATTCAAAGGAGTATCTTAAAGGGAAAACTAACTTTTATCATTCACAGACTTATTACATATCATAAACAAGCATTGATCATTTTCAGTGACAGGACACATGGAACATCTAAAACATATTTCTGTATTATCTGATCATACTTCAACATTAAGAATGGCAAGGGGAAATTATTACTGAAATTTTGTACCTCTCCAGATCAACCTATAGATACGGTTGCTGCACATCCCTTTGGTTGCTGCTTGTCTAATTCCATCTCAAAATTAATTGTCACTATTGTTATTAATACTTGGAAAATAGTATCTTTTCATGTCATGTTTCCATGACCATTCTTATTTTCAATCAATGGCCATGTTTCTGCAGGCCTCTAAGCAGCAGATACTACTGGATGCTCAAATTCTGCTTTTGAAAGGGACAAAAATGTCCTGTAAATGATTGAGTTACCTGCTCCCGAGACGTTTCTTTAGAAAAAGATGACTTTGTGGACCAGTGTGATTATTTTCACACCTCCACTATCCACTGTATGGTAATTGCTGGCCGTGGAATGAGAAATTTCGGATTGGGTGGAAAGGCTAGGACAGTTCACTGTAGTGTTGTCTTTGCAGTGTAGACATGGTGAAGTGGGAACTGGTGCTTTGTCATTGATTGCAGTGAACTGAAGTATAGCTCATTTTGATCTAAGGGAGATTGGGAAAACCTAGGCATGGTATGTTCAATGGCCACACTATGTCAGAGTCACTTCCCCAGGCCTCATTCAATGGACATAGGCAGCAGTAGCTTAACCACGCTTACAAACTTCATTGGGTAAAAGGTCACAAAATATACTGTCCAATACAGAGTATATACCATGTTTTCCATACCTGCCTACTTTCCATAGCCCACATTATGCTCAGGCTTTGAATTTTCAAAACATTCAGCAATTCTGAACAGATTGTTATCAACACATACAATCACAACACATGGCAAAGGCTGTGTCTATGATGGAAGTCAACAGATGACTGAAATTGGGAGACAAATGTGGCAACACAGTGGAAAACATGTAACATCATATGATCATGTTTGGTCCAGACAAATAAGGCTACCCTTTAAGCATTTACAATAGAACCTTGAAAATGTCCACAAACAGACCCTTAACCTTGCAGAATTTTTGCTAAAAACACTATGCCCCTTTGAAGTTTTGAAGTAGAATGCATAGTGGTACAGCTGTGCAGAACAGAGCTAAAATTTTAGTGAGTGAATGAGAATGGGACTTAGGAGCGACTTGCAAGCATTCAATAGGAGTGTTTGACGGCTGGAAAAAATAAGATCACAGCTAGTGAAGGACAATTAAGCCAACTAAAAGCGGGGCATATTAACAAATAAGAGTTCAGTTTGATAGCACTAGAACACTTACTGTAATAATAAGGCATGGGAAAGAGAAGGTCAGTGAAGCCAGAAAGATGGCTGAAATGCCATAAATAAGAGGAGGTAACATTTCCAGTTTCACTTTTTGAAAGGTAGGTGCTCATTCATTTATGGATTGTGTAATATAGGAGTGCAGTCAGACACACTTAAAAGGGTGTCCCCTGGGTGAATTGTAGATTGTGACATCAGACATTTTACCCTGCATGTACTTTAACTTGTCTTAAAGCCTGGAATACATTTCTCTTCTTCATTCAAGAAATCATAATACTGTGGAAGACTCTTATTTTGTTTGCATTGGTGGGAAGATACAGAGGTTCCAGGGGAGGAAAATGTAGCCAATTCCAGCCTGGAAACAGCTGCTATGGGCATGCAGCCAATCAGGACCACAGAAAGCCAGGCATACAAGAGACACTGCCAGGCATGGAGGCAAAGGAAGAAAAAAGTTTGGACAAATGAGGGAGGTTTAACTTTCTGATGCAGACAGGGTAATTCTTGGTAAAGGCACAACCCCCCCAAATGTCCTGCCTGATCACACCCAGAAAGTGTCTGGAGCTGCTCTGCATGGAATCACCAGATTTTTTTTTTTTTTTTTATGTCCACGTGTGCAGTAAAAATTTTTTGGGGAGATTCACTGCATGTGGTAAACTTCAAAGGAGTCTGATGAAACTACCTGTGTCTGTTGTGGGTGTTTCTGGTGTCCTCTGTGTCACTGTCTGCTACTGCCATACAGGGAAACACCACCAGTGGTATTGGAAATGCCAGTAGCAGTGCAGATTCCTATGATACCACAGTGATGTTGTAATACTTAGGGCTCGTCCCCATAGGGCTGCCACTGCATCGTGGTGGATTCGGGGCAGCCTTAATGCAAATCTTAACTCTCATTAAGGAGTCCCCATGGCAATGGAGGACAGGGCGGGTTCAAGGCAAACCCGCCCCTTGCCTGAGTGCTTGATTTACCCCAGACGATTGCCTGACAGCTGCCCTACAGTCAGCTGAGCAGCTGTCAGTAGGGTATAGCGGCTGTCTAGAGCACAGGCAGAGCTTCAGTAAGATGATTAAAACAGACATGAAAGCCGCATCTGTTTTACTTATTTTAGCAGAGCTCTGCTTGTGCACATGTCATCCCCTATACCCTCCTGACAGTTGCTCAGCTGACTGCAGGGCAGCTGTCAGGTGATTATTTGGGGTAAATCAAGCCCTTACCTGGGTGATTAAGCACTCAGGTAAGGGAGGACAGTTGTGATCGAACCATTAGCGGCAGGGACAGTGAAACCCTGGCTGCTAATGCTGCGATCGTAACCCAGGAGTGTCCCCATGCCCGCAGGATAACCTGTTCTTGCCCCATAATTCGGGGGTTCTTTTGATTTTGAGGATTTTGTCCCTCATGTAGCCTGAATTAGGGCTTTGCATGGGGACTCTCACCATAGGGACGCCCATTTAGTGTCTGTAGGAAGCATGAAGGAATTACAGGAGCTTTATAAAAAATGTGAACGAACTACATTTTTCAGTTGAACTTCAGTTCAGCAGCAGCAACAACAATATAACCAGAGGAATTCAACAGAGAAAAAGGACAAGTGCTCTTATTTTCCTTCTTGTTCTGGTTTGAATAAAGCTGTTCACATCATAGGACCTTTTATCTGTTAGCTGATAAGCTTTTCCCATTGTAAAAAAAGCTCTGAGAAGATCTTTGTAAATGTATGTATGATGAATACATGAAAATGTAAATGAATTTCCACCAAGTTCTACATACTGATAGTCCTAGTCAGTGCTGGCCATTCCTTTAGGTTTGGCAGGATGACTGCCTCAGTCAGCAGATCTGGGGCTCTACAAAGGGTCAACAGACAGTGGTTTAATCTTTCATTGTTGCCTTTTAAAGTCAAAGAGCAGGGAAGAGGTGTTTGTGTGTGTTTGCTTTAGATGACAACTCAGTTTGGCTGGCTTGAGTATTATGCCTGATGACTTGCTGAGAGGGCATTGCATTAGCTGATTTACCTCTGTTCAGCCTTTCATAATGTCAGCTGGCCTGCACAGACTAGCTAAGCCAATTAGAGCTGGAGACTAAGGGGCCACTTAGATGGACATTGGAAGAATGGGATAAGGTGTAGGTTTTGCTCTACTTGTTCCAAGCATTCTGTGGAAAGACTGAGGGCTACTGAGGCATGCAGAACGTACTTTAGATGGATACATAGCTGAACTAAAATCACTCTTCCTAGCCAGGGTAGATGGCAGGATTTAAACCCTCATCTGTGGCACATCCATGGGCAACTCTGTCTCCCCTTCCCTCCTTATTTCAAATATCTCACTTTTTCTTTTCTTTTTGTTCTATCTCACTTCTTCTATCCTTCCTCATTCTCTTCCCTATCTGTGCCCAGCAGATCTTGATAGGCTAAGAAGAAAGGAGGATGGCAAAGGAAGGGCCACCCAGATGGAACCCCTCGAAGGGCTAGATGTCGGTCAGAACCCTGGGTTGCCACCATCTCACAGAACACAGGTCACAGAGATGAGCTCCTTAGCTAGAAACATTGGTCAGGGACCAGATGTTGTAGTGGAAATTGGGCAGTGTGCCCAGTACACAGAGAATATTTTGGGAGAAGATTCAGAATGGGGATCAGGGTGTGATTCAACTTTTCCTCCCATGTCAACTCCTCCAAAGGGTGTCACCTCTGAGTAGTAAGTACAATGAAAGATTGGCCTTTTTGGAAGGAGAGATGGGTGGTGAAGCCATGTGATATGAGGTCTTGTAAACATCTTTCTCCTATATTGGCCATTCCATTCTTTGTGATGAAGCCTTTATCTGAATAAAGGTGTTGGCCTTCAAGCTGTGTTTCTGTCTCCTTGGTGGTGAGTCTTCTTGGCTTCTCCTCAAGATTTTTGTGGTGGAAAGACAAAATCAAATGCCTGAAATGTGACTGCTATGTCAGCCTGGAATTGTTTTCTGCATCTAATCTGTAGAGCAGCTCAATGATAATCAGTTGATGCAAATCTTTTGTGTGGGAAATGAGTGGGTGCTCAATATGCAAGGAGCTTAACAGGACAACAACAGAGTGGATTGTCTCAATAATAATGTTGAGGATCCACCATATGTGAAATGAATCCCTAGGAAAGAGAAATAGACCTTTCAGAACACCTAGGTTTTAGAGTAGGTAGAACAGGCTTGAGATTAGACTAACTGAACTTTAAGTCTTGTGATTAGTCTCCAACTGGATGTGGGTATCTGGATGGGCGGATGATGTTTTAGTTCACAGAATCATTTTTAGGGGTTCCTCCAGACAGTAGCAGGCAATCACGGATCTAAAGAAAACCCCGTGATTGCCTCTCACTGCTCCCTCCAACACGGGAGACAATCATGGGCTCTTTATCTCTGTCTGCAGACTCCTTTCATGTTTGCTGCTTTGGGGCTGTGATCAGACAACGACAAAATCTCCATCTGAGTGCAAAATGTGTTGTGAGTTCAACTGCAACATGTCCAGCATATCCACGTTTAATTTGGACTTAGCTCTCGTTTCTTTGTCCATACTTTTTACCCTTCCTGGCTTCAGTCTGCTGATAGAGAAACACTTTGTCCCCACCCTGCCTCTCCTTCTTCCATCTGAGCCTTCCCTTCATGCAGATTTTGGCCTCACATGGGAGGGCAAGGGCATCTCCCACTTTTTCATTTTTTTTAAGGCTACAGGCAAGTTCTCCATTACTTCCTCTTTTGAAAGTGGTGCTTGCTCAGTGGGAGGAGGGCTTCTGAAGGACATGCAAGATGGGGTTCAACAAGGCAAGAAAATAGAGAAGCATAGAACTGACATACCACCTTGTGCCTGCCCAACCTCCCACCTCACCTGTCACTGAGGCTGTAAGAGCGTTCACTTCTGCCTTCCCATTTTACCTGCCAGCGTCCTTTCATGTCACCTGGGAGGCAGGTCTGAATGGAATTACAGGGCAAGAATGAAAACAAAATGTCTACCCAAGAACAGGGAATACAGTAGAAGGAAATGAAATCCTCCTAATCCATTGCTGAATGCTCTACCAACACAGAATGACAATGTCCCCAAGGTCAGACACTGGTGGAGAGTGGAAGGGGCACTCCCCTTTAAATTCTGATTCCCTCCAAAATAGTCTCTTTGCCTGATCAGATACTGCAAATGTAAATGGATTAAGCAGTTTAAAAGGTCTTAGGCTGCAGTCACACCTTCACTTTAAACCTTCTTCAGTCCATCTTCAGGTCTGACTG
>MTQE01003428.1:18664906-18676665 GCA_014337955.1 Aspidoscelis marmoratus | reverse complement strand
CAAGAAAATTTGTATTTGTTTGAATAGATCCCCTTTGAATCTAGTGGGATACAAAGCATACAAATGCGTACAAATCCCATACGAAACTTCATGTGAATGTATTGAAACATTCAATTCAAATTTGAATGTCCAACTTTGGGCAAATTTGTTACAAATTTTGAACGTTATGAATATTTGTGCACATCCCTAGTGTGAAGTAAAAAGTTGCTGATCAATCAGCATCTTTTTACTTTGCTTTTTTGGGGACATGCTATAACTCTGCTGCAGGCAAAAGTGCGTCCTGTCTGACCGACAGGAAGTCGCTTTGGCGGGACACTGTAGCTTGTAATCTCCCTGTCAGGCATACTGGAAGCAACTGCACTGTCCCTGCGTGGCCTCCAATCATTGTGTCTGACCAATGGGAGGCTGCTTTGGTGGGATGGCGCAGTATAAAGTAAGTCTAGAAGTACCCGTGGATGTAAAGATAGGCTGCACTGTAGGGTTGAACCCTAAATTCAGGACAACTGTTTGGACTTTTATTTTTTTGTGCATCTGGGGATAAGATACTTATTCTTAAAGAAATGGTATTTAAAAGCTTTGTCTAATCATATTTGTAGTCAGTTTTCTGGTACTTAACTCTCATCTAACTTTGTATCCCAGCCAAGTGAAAGTGTAGGTGCATTTTTGTGTGCAGTTCAAAAAAGATGATTAATGCAGTATAAATGTAACCTTTTAGGAAAACCTCCAGAGAAAAATCCCTGCAGAAATCAAACCAATACCATGCATAGCTAAACTGCAGGGCTTTAAAAAAAGGCTGGATACCCGACAACTTCATAGACCATAAACTGCATAGTTTTTCACTTATGACCATGTGAGTCAAGAAGAGAAGAGTGGAAGATCATGACTTCTTCCTTGGAAACACTCTCAGCGTTTGCCAAACATCTGAATTAATGCCCATCTGATGGTAAAACCTGCAGAGAAATGAACTGTAGTAAAAGAAGACATATTAGGACAACCAAGGTTTAAAGCAATGCAGAAGCAACTTAAACTTTCTATAATGCAAGTCAGCAGAAGATGAAAAATGATGCATGGGAAGAGGCTGAAGAGGATAAAAGTGGCAAGCAATCACAAAGCTATGCAATGCCCGGCATATGCTAAATAGTGTAGTAAGGGGGAAAGACTCTGTGATTATGGAAGATATTGGAGTTTAGAGCATATGGGAACCCCTTTAATAGAATGCTCCCATATGGCAATGAGGATAACACCATTAGGGAAAAATGTGAAGAACTTGTCATTGAAGTGTTGCAAGGAGAAGCTGGGTGAATCTTTTTGTCACTGGAATGTGACTGAGTATATCAGGAATAGGCAAAAGCATGGTTGCATGACTTCAAAGATCAAGCACTATTAAGAACTGAAGAAAACTGCTAATTAAGAACAGTTCTCTACTATAAGTTGTTGCATAGGAAAAATTTGCTGTAAAGAAAGCAAACAGTACACTGTGATGATCTTAAAAGAGTTTAGAAGTAGGGATATGCACGAATTATCCTTGCATTCGGAATCCGGACAAATACATCTGGATTCCGAGATTCATGGACGGATTGAATAGGGCCCTATTCAAAGGGACCTATCTGTCCACGAATCGGATAATCCAGAATCCTTAGAAGGTTCAGTAGAAGCTTCTAAGGATACTGGATGCCCCGAGGTCATCCCCGATCACCCCTGGCCACCCTCCTCCAACACCCCTGCCTCCCCGGGGCCCCCTTACCTGCTTCAGTGGTGGTGCAGGCATCTTCCAGGACTCTCAGAATCCTTTTGCGGTTGGAACCATGAAAGGGTTCAGAGAGCTAAATACAGGCCTTCCAGATGATCTCCTGGGGTGGGAATGGGGGGTGGGGGAGGGTTTATTCATTCTGGGCATGGATATTCTATAAAATATCTGTGCCTGGATCCAAATACCCCCACATCTGTGTGTGGGGGTATTCGGATGGAGCCGAATTTTTTCACATTCTCTTCAAGTCAAATAGAATGTGGAAAATGGCTCCTTGCACACCCCTATTTAGAAGTAATTACATCAAAATGTTAGTAAGATCACTAAGGCTGTAGGAGTGTGCATGAATATCCGAAGATTCCAATCAATTCAACTGTTTAAAATCTGAATGTATTCACATTCGATTAGAATAGAATACATTCGAAGTTATATGTATGAATATTCAATTTGTATTTGAAGATTTGAATGTCAACAACATTCAAATGTGTCCATACACATATGTACACATTCATATGCATCCCATTTTTATCCCATATGCATCCTGTATGTATCCAAAAGCAAAAAACCAAACAAGGGTACTATATCAAGAAATATAATAATTACTAAAAGGGTATGGTAACCCCACTAATAGAAAAATATAAATGGTAAAATACAAGGAAATAAGCTGCAAGAACAGCAAGGATAATAAATTTTAAATGCACCAGGTAAAAATCAAGCTTAAAATATAAAACAGCTGATAAAAACAAAGAATTAAGGGCCATACGTGTTTCGACTGTAAAGTCTTCCTCAGTGGCCTATAGGTAAAATATAACTAAAATGCTGTGTGTGAAAAATTTCTCATACAAGAGCAATTCTCAACTGATGTGCTGTTTGAAGACAGGAGCCTCTTATATAGCTTAAAGACACAAGAAGGTGAGATCCTGCAAAGAGACATACGAATAATTAATACGAATGATCCAAAAGATTCAAAAATTTGTTTGAATGTTAAATTTGAATGTATAGACATTTGATTCAAATTCAAATGTCCAAATTCAATCGAATTTGATCAAATTCTGAATGTTTTGAATATTTGTGTAGATCTGCATAAGGCTGCAGTCACACCCAATGTTTATGATGGTCTCAAGCAGTTCTTAATTTTCAGGGATCACATCGCAAACTGGGTCTTCGTTTTTTTTTTGCCATACCTCCAAAATCTGATATATCTGGTAGTCAGATTATCCCAGCATTCAGACTGTTTCAGTTTCATGGTCAGGTTATATTTTCATGGTGTGAACATAGAAGATAACTATTGGGGGACATACATAAACTTTCCTGGGCAAGCAGAGGGAAAGTTCTGGTTCCCCTCTTTGAGCAATACTAGAATTTGTGTTTTCAATCTCTGCCTTCCTCTGCTTTTTTTAAAAAAAAATATTTTAGAAAAGATTCAGAATAGGTATAACATGATCAGCAATTGGTGCTGCCACTCTGCCTCCTGACCCAGTTTCTTTTATTAACAAATACCCTCTTCCAACAAATCTGAATGTTTGAATACTCATGTCATTAGGGACATCTCAAATGTCACCCTGCAGCAAAGCAATATTTAAAGTGATGTCCTCTTCACTCCCTTTTCTCTGTGGAATAAGGATCTTGTCCCCCTTTGGCAAGGTGTGATTTGTATAACAACATGTGGAGGGATTCATTGCCCTTTCCAATCACTCCAATGGGTGGGATTGCTCCCTTTTTAAAAAAGAATACCCCTGATTCAATCTGGATGCCCTGAGCACTACATATCCTTATATGTCAACCTTCCCATTCCTCTCTGCTCATGTTGGTTCCCTTGGACTTCTGCCTAGTTTTACAACAAGTGTGATCTCACCTGGGCAACCCATCTTCCTCCTCCACCCCCAGAAAAGAATTGTATTGTAATAAACTGGGTAAGGAAGGAATGGAAGGCTCTGTTCATTTTATATGGAGTGGCCTGTGCTGGAAGGTGCATTTTTTTTCTATTCCCCTTTCTGTACTTTCAGATTGTGTGGATGGTGGGAAGCACAAGCAAATTACAAGAAAGAACTAATACACAAGAAAGGGTTATCTTTGTGTGTGTGTGTGTGTGTGTGTGTGTGTGTATGCAAGAGAAAGAGAGGAATAGATTGAAAGAAGAGAGGAAGTGAGAGGCTGGGCTTTTCCATTTAGCTCTCTCTTTGTGTGTCCATGTGTTTGCACATGTGTTTGCTGTCCACCCACCAATGTGAGAAATGTTCAGATTAAAGCCAAAAAAGGGACGAAGGAGGGCGAAAGCTTGGCAAATGAAGACTTGCAGGCGCCACAGTAACGCTTGCCATGTTCACATATGCGAGCCAGGATATGAGCCATGCAATCATTTGCTGGGTCAAGATGGCCACCTCAGTGAGCAGGGAAAAAACTGACAGGACATGGCAACAAGCTGTCAGAGGTTTTAACCAACAACGGATTAAGTGAACGATCCAATGATCCATGGCCAATTTTTGAAATTGAATATGGATGGTTGAAAATCCGAGTACCTGGATGTCCAGATTTTGCTAAAGAGAGAGAGAGAGCATCAAAACAATTTGTGGGCCAAGCAAATCCACTGGCCAACCACATATCTCCAGCCTACATCTGCACCAGCCAATCACATGGCCACCACCTACTATGGAGGAAAATATGGATCTGAAACAGAAGACCTGCTGGCAGTGGCAAGCACAGCACATGAAACACTTTTTAGGTGGATCTCCCAAGCTTCAAGAAATAGAATGTGAACAGGGAAAAGAAGGCATACGTAGAGTGAAGCCCTTAAAAAAAAAGTAACTAAACCAACCCCATATGATTCTTCTCTAAGATAGGGCCTTTCGATACCAGTGTCTCTTGTATGGAAATGTTGTTTGCTGGGCTGGTGCCAAATATGATGGCTTTTTTGGCATTAGACAGAAAATCTTCTCTTTCCCCAGGCTTTTAATCGGCTTTTAGTAAGCCTTTCATTTTATTGCTGTTCTTATTTGGTGCTCATAATGTTTTATTGTATCTGTTATTATTTTACTGCTATTGTGTGGTTTATTGTTTTAAATCTTATTTAAGCTGCCTTGAGAACAGAAAACTGAAAAGGAGCCCAGGATAATTTGATATTAGTATTTTGTTGTATAATAGATCAATGTATCTTCTTAATTCGTTTTGGCTTTATATAAAGAGAATAATAAATAATAATTGATGATAGCAATGATAAGAACACAAGAAACACTGTACTGCATTGGACCTAATGCCCATCTGATCCACCAGTATGCTCTCACAGTGCCCAACCAGCTGGACAAGGAATCCCACCAGTAGGAAATGAGCACACGGCCTGTTCACAGCAGCTGGGTTTTGGAAGCTTAGGTCCCTTCCAGACTAGCGAAAATAAATCTGCAGTTATATAAAAATTTGCAGCTTACCTGGCTGCAAAGCAACAACTCATTGTCCCCATCCAAAACAAAGGGCCCCAGCTTCCTCCTCGACAGCTGCGAGACTTCTGTGGTGTGCGCAGTGAGGTGCGCGTCACGTGGGATGGAGCGGCCAAAGGGAGCCGAGCTATAGGCTCAGCTTTCGTTGGCTGTTTCTTGCTTTCATTGGCTGTGTCTCAGCTTTCGTTGGCTGTCAGGACGGCGGGAAACTTCAAATTTACCTGATACTGTGGAGTGAGTGCTCATCGTTCTGCAGTAGGTAAATCTGAAGTAGCGGCTGCATAATGCGCTGCCACTACGAAGTATTGGGTGTCAGGTGTGATGCCCATGCACTGACTGCACATCGGAATGTGCAGTATTTGCAAGTCAAGACACACCCTTAGTTACTGCATCTTACAGTGATCAGGGCTGATACCTCTGATTTATAATGATAGTGATAATTTAATAATTATCAGTTTTTTTGTATGTTCTAATTTTTTTCCGCTTTGTTAGCTGCTCTGAGTCTTTAGGATAAAGCTGTAGATTCATTCCTTCATTCAATATCAATCAATCAATCAATCAATCAATCAATCAATCAGTCATCATGGTTATTAACCATTGCACATAGTGCTTTCTACTGTTTTACAATTTAGTTGTAATCCATGCATGACCCCCATTTAATATTTTCCTTCACATTGCCAATAAGGAGAGCAAAGGTTCTTTGCATATTTCCAACTTCTGAGCTGTGGCGAAGGTGGATCTGAATCAGGAACTTATAGTTTAAAGTCATTTACATTGGGTTTGGGGGAATTTAGGCCCTTTCTGTGCTTGGGCTTATTCTGGAATATATCCTGGAATAGGGCCTTGCTGTACTTATGCTAGTGCAGACTATGGCAGACCCTAGGTGAGGCCTCTCACAGCCTGCACTAACATGTGGACCACAGACTCCTATCCCAAGATATATTCCAGAATAAGGCCAAGTGCGTAAAAGGTCTTAGAATATTATCAAGCTATCTATGTCTTTCTTGCCCCTCCCCAACCCCAGGGAATTATGCCAGAACTAAGTATTTACTAAATATTATTTATTCATTTCTGTTCTCCCCCATACATGTCCAGCAATGATCTCGAATTCAGGATCTTTATCATTTTGCAGGCTGCACGGTTGCAAGTCAGTCATCCAGGCAGGGGAATTAAATGGGCCGCTATAAGTAAAAATGACTTACAAGAGCAAAATGGGGATGGACCTAGCCCAATAGTAGCTGCACCTCATAGTGAGAAGTAATCAATGTAAATAAAATTTAGCAGTTTTACAGTATGTATCAAATGGAGATGTCTTAACTGTAACTATGGCAGAGAGACACACAAGGCAGACTTAGTACAAAGTGGGCTCAGGAGCAGCTATGAAAGGCTTAGCTCTGTCAAATAAAAGTTTTTAGCACTCTAGAGAACTTTTTTCAGAGATTGGATGCCAGGAAAGCAAAGGTAGAGGGTCCAGAAACCTCAGCAATAACCAGCTGTGCATACTTTCTTGGTCAGATACCTAAGCAAGACATCATAAATGATTGATTAAGCACTCAAAGGCCAGCTAAGCATACCAGGCACTTCAAAGCCGGGCTGCTCAAACCTTAGCAGGAGCAACATGGATCAAAGATAGCTCAGACCTCCTCTATAGTTCAGTAGAGATTTCTGCAGTGATTCTTTTAAAAACAGGAACCCTCTCATACAGGACACACTTCAAATTCAGCACTTAATGGAACTTAGCAGGAGGAAGAGCATGGGATGGTGGATCATAGTCAAAATAAGGACGCAGGGGTTCAGCTTTTCTGGCCCAGGCAAACTCATGTATAATCTTCTGCTATTAGGAACATAGAGATCTTGGTGGGAATGGTCTTCTGGAGAAGCACATGCGCACACACATGCAATAGTGGGCCTTGATAGGAACACAACTACACTGAATAAGGGCACCTACCACTACGCCCCAAAATGCACCCTCCAGGTGGAGGAATAATTTATTTAAGTCCTGTTTCTACTTTACAGGGAAAAAACCTCTTGATAATTATAAAGTAACTCATTTCTTATCTACAATGAATGGCCCAGTTGCCCACCTTTTGTTATGTCACATATACAATATAAGTATACACAATTGTTTGCTCTAGATTATAAACTGGCAGCTTTTCTGCCAGGCACTTAGAACTTCAAAGTTAAAAAAAAGCAGAGCAATAAATTCACAGTGCCTGTGTATCCGCCTAAACACATGGGGGGTGGTGGGGGGTGGTTCATTTTAATTTTCAGTTCAGTTAGAGCTTCCGGACTGAGCCCCTCTGTAAATGAGGCCAACTGCAACTTCAAAACATATTTCAACATGAGCAGAATCTTTCATCCTTTAAATATCCAAATGGCCACTTTTGCAGGCCTCTAGCCTTGGCTTCAACTTCACTTATTTTGCTCTCTTTAATCCCAGCTGCAGCTCTTCAGGATTTATCTCTATGGTTAACTTCCCCTTTCATAATATTAGCACAGTTGAAGCACTTGCTTTTCCTGTTGCAGGCAGTGATTATATAGCAAATTAACCACAAGCTGTTCAGTCCAAGTCCAGCAGTTGGAAAGATGCTCTTCTGAGTAATGGCTTGTGTAGTTGATGCTTTCATCTGTAATTTGCATGTGTAATAAATGCAGAAATTAAAAAGAAAAAAAGAGAGAGAGAGCAAAAGCTTCCTATATTTCCCGATCTATACATTTTGGGAGTGGTGAAGATAGGCAGGAGGTGGTGGAATCCGCTCAGAGTTGAACAAGCAGCCCAATATCAGCATGGCTTCTGCACTGTCTGTATTTAACATCAGATGCTTTCCTGACTTCTAGTAGGCCTAGGAAGAATTTTGAAGGCTGGCAGTATTCGGTAGAATTGGAGTAGCTGGGTGATAGAAATTTTACACAGCATTTTTTTCAAGTTCCACATCAATACTTTTTCTCTCATGACTATTCCTACCTACCCGCTAAAAACATGTATATTGTTACTAATGTATTTTCTTTAATGACATAGTGTATAGGCTCTGGATGGGATCAGATACTTTTAAAAAGATGCCCTCTTAGGCTGAGGTCACACTTTCACTTTAAACTTTCAGTCTACCTTTAGGTCTGGCTGCTCATTCCTTTTCTCTTCTATCCTTTTTATTTGTGGACTTTCCACTCTCCATTTGAACTTTCCTGAATGGAAAGGTCTCAAATAAAATGGAGATAAATGAAAAGGTGTGAGCAGCCAAACCTGAAGATCAACTGAGGTTTAAAGTGAAGGTATTTGAATCTGTAACAACAGAAATTTCCCCTGTGAATTTTCCTTATCCCTTTTTGAAGTCTCGGAAATGTTACCTCCAGGGCATTGGGATTTCATACATCTAATGTGTTTCTTTCATTATGTCAGGTTGGGACAGGAAACAACACAAGAACAGAAGCAGGGATTCCAGCTGAGTGCCCAAGCAGTGAATAGCACTTGTAGTCAGAGTAGATGGTGCCTGACTTCGAGATGAATATAAGTTGTAGAGTGGCAAAATAAGGTAAATTTTCATCTGGCAGTTCTGAAAATGGGTCCACAAAGATTCTTTTTCTGTGCTTAGCTGGAGGTTGACTGTATAGTCACTCCCTTGTAATGAAGACATTGTCTGCATCTATGTACACAATTTTGAAAAGGACCATCATCATGAATATTAGATGGTTGTGGTAGTTAGGATTTGTTTTAGGATCAATAATTAGGATATATATTTAGGATCGGTAACAGCTAAGGTGTGTCCCCATGGGCATTTTATTCCAAATTCAATTCAAATTCAGGAAGGACTTTCCCCATGAATTAGTAATTAATCCTAACTCTGCACCCAGCCATCCCCATGTAATTCCTTATTCCCAGATTTTGTGAAGACTATCCTGCCTAAATCCAGAGGAAAAAAAAAAGATCTGATGAAAACAGGACTCAGTCCCCTTTTTGAGCCAGGTCTGCTTATTTTCCCTCACATGGGGACAATACTGGCCTATTTGGGGTTGAGGTCTAGCCTTCTGGCCAATGGCAGCCATCTGTGGGTGGTTTTTTATAGATGCAAAGCTCCCCTCCTCCCTTGCCAGGCTCGCAATGCTAGAGCCTCATTTGAAAGAGGCAAAAAGCAGAGAGAGCTGCTTGGGTTTTAAAACAGTTTCACTGGAAACATTTGTATCTTTTTGTATTGTTATTATAAAGGAAACATTTGAGAAACTTTGCAATGCTTTTAAATACTTGAAATACTTTGCAGAGATACATTTTATCACGCTGTGATCGGTCCTTCACTGATCCGCTTGAGTGCACATTTCCTGGTAATGTCAAAAGGGAGAGGTGTGAAATTGAAAGTAATAGCATAGAAGATGTTTTTAAAACTGCTTTCAGTGAGAGTTTTGCTGCCTTTATTGCAGGTAGGGTTTGCGTGGTGGTGGTGGTGGTGGTGGTGGTGGTGGTCGGGATTAAGCATATTCTTAAGAATAGTCCCCAAAATAGTGCAAGCAGGACTAAACCGGGACTAAAAAAGCTGCATGGGGATGGCTATATTTGGATTAATTGACAGGCACTCTATTTGGATTTAAAATAGTCCCAATGGGACTAAAAAAATAATCCAAACAGGAATAGATCAGGACTAAAAAAGCTGAATGGGGACACACCCCTAGAGAAATGGTGGAATTTTTGTCTTCAACTTCCAAACAGCTTTGCAGATCAGTTCCTTCCTTGACCTTCATGATCTTAAACTGCAGGAGCCCAACAGGAAATAAATGGGAGAAGAGGAAACAAACACAAATCTGATACAGTTCTTTGAAAGGCTAATTATAGTAGGAAGTTTCTTATAGTGGAGATGCCAAAAGTCATCAGCAATGTAACTATATGGTTAGAAGAGGGCTGTTTTAGGGAGTCCCACATTCAGTATCACATGCCTCCCAAAAGTCCTTGTAGCATAAGAACATAAAAGTCCCCTGCTGGATCAGGTCGCAGCCCATTTGATCCAGCACCCTATCTGGCACAGTGGCTTGCCAACTGCTTCTGAGCATTCTCAAGCAAAAGACAAAGGTAAAACCTTTACCTGCTCTTGACTCCCTGCAAATGGCTTTTAGAAACATCCTGTCTGTCTCTCAAACCTGAAGGCAGTACCTAGGCAGTATGAATTTGTTTAACCTTTTATTAAAGCTGTCCAAGCTGGTTGCTGTTGTCACCTCTTCATAGAGTGGCCCCTTTTTCTAGTATTGTGTGATCCTGACTACATACCCTGAGTTCATTGGGGTGGGCAATTCAAACCCCACCCTCTATATAAATCTGCCCCTGAAGATCATGGACTCCTTTGGCAGCAGCTTCTGTTCACTGCTCCCACCCCCCAGTACCACAGCTTCTTTCTCATGTTAACAAGGAAGTAGAAGATGTCCCTTCTTATATTGGTGTTTTGTGTGAGATTGATAGATCAGAGCAGCACCAAATGGCAGGAGTGAGGCAAAAGGGGGAGCAGGCAGGCTTTTACACAAGAGCTGGCAGCTTTGTGATCCCTGATCTCTTTGTAAAAGCAGACACTTCAATTCCTGATACATTGTTACATCTCACTCCTGATATATGTATCTCTTGTTAGCTAATGCAGGCTCTTCGTTCTTCACATCCTCCCCTTCACCTCCCTTTCAGCCAGGGTGATCTCCTTAGCATGTAATCGCAGACAGCCCAACAAGAGGGGGCTAGGGTGGGGGAAATCACCGCTTCTCTTTGGGTCATGGGAAACTGAGGAGAACACGTCTAAAGCATGATACCCTCCCCCTCCAAAAAATCTTGTATTCCCATTTGCTAAATAAATTGGAATATTTCTAAATCCAGCAGCAAGACCTCTTTTGATCTGAATATACACACTAATTCTGACCACATCCAATACCTGATAATCCTTCCTCAGTTCATTCTCAGTTTGGGTCACTATGCTCACACCTTTCTGTTCCTGTCCTGAGACCCCTTTACGAGACTTTTAAAGATCTCCACCATCACAACTTTCCCTGCACTCTGATAGGATAAAAGTGTGTGGTAGAAGAAGAAGAGTTGGCTTTTCTATCCCCCTTTTCTCACCCATTTAAGGGGACTCAAAGCAGCTGACAAAGCTTTCTATTTTTCTCCCCACAACATGGGGTGAAAGGGAAGGGAAATTCATGCAATATCCACCAACTATAGTACAGTTTAGCCCCATTTAGTCCTCTTCTCCAATCAAACCCAAAAAATGAAAATAGATTAACACTCTATAGCAGCTTAAGATCTTTAAAAATTAGGACTTAGGAAAAAAACTATTTAAGGGGGAAAACTCTACAAATAAAACTGATTGGACTGAAAAGATGTGAGTGGTGTGATCCAAAGATGGACTGTAGAAGGATTAAAGTGAAGGTGTGACCACAGCCTAAGTCACTTTATTGATCCTACCAAAGAAGCAGCTTGCAGAGGCTTTTTCGCTTACTAAGGGTTCGGGATATTGGGGACATTTGGATTCTGTAAACTTTGAACTAAAGATCCACTGAATTTCCCCACACTTTTCTTCCTAAAAGAAGAAAGGGGACTTCTAGGTCCAAGAAGAAACCAATGT
>MTQE01003428.1:18633507-18649970 GCA_014337955.1 Aspidoscelis marmoratus | reverse complement strand
GCATCCAATAGGAAATGAGATAGATATGATGTAGCAAAAGGGGTGGAGAGAGAAGAGCTTCATGGAGGAACCCCAGGCCAATCTCTGCAGAAATGTGTGACTAATGCAGCCCAAGGTGGGGACAGCTTCAGGACGGCAGATATCGATCTATCTCTGATCAGCACTGGTATGATCTCAATTCGAACTCATGAATAGGCTGATCTGTTTTGAATGCTTCTGACCAGGTCCCCTAACAGGTATTCCGGGCACATTTTTGGGCTGCTCCAAGTGGCTTGCTGCAGTAGTAGTAGCAGCAGCAGCAATCCTGTGAAGCTCCAGGGTAACATAGGGTATGCACTATGTAACTGGATTCTAGCAGTGGCTGCTGTGCTCTGGGACCCAGAATCCACATTGGTATGAATGAAGCCTGCCATGAAGGTAACCTTAAACACTTTTTCTTGGTATTTGTATTCTACAAAGCCCATTTACTAAATAGCAATGTTTGTTTAGATGAGGTTCCACACATAAGATTTCAGTATATTTGTGCAACTAACATTTCCATTCTAATTGCAGCGACACAAGCCCATTTAAAGAACAGATTCAGTACTGGTGAGTATCCAACCGCTACAAATGCATTCAAAAACAAAAACAAAAAAGCATATGGATCTGTCCTGATCACAGCCAAATTGCTACTCTGTTAACTCTGCATTCAACCCAGGTTAAGAAAAACACACCATTTTCCTGATAGCTTATAAAGAACAATTGAAGAAGTTACAGTCTCTAAAAGCTCTCTGCGCTGCTGAGAACAGGGAGATGGCACTCCTGAGCTAAACGTCTTTTTGTGCTGCAGAATGCTGTTGAAACGGCATTCTTCTCACACATAATTTCTGCCCATAGTATATAATACTTATTGCTTTGCAAATTGCAAGGATTATTTTCTCTTAACTGCTTGTAGTTTTAGAGAATGTAATTGGAAATAACATATTCTAACTGAGTCCCAGGATGAAAGGCATCACATTCAGAAGCATTGCTTTCTGTGTACAGGGCTTTAAGAACAGCATTAAATGAATCTTTCATATGAACGTTTTTGGCTCCCTCCTAGTCCCTTAGATTAATCTGATCTGATATTTAATTAAAAAAAACTTAGGCATTTAAAAACAAAACAGAGATCAGTTTCAAATCTATGTTTTGTGTATATATGACTTTATTTATAGCACATGACTTGCTTTTGGGTGTGCTGAGATGGTGGATCAGTAGTGAAAATGAACTAAACGTACAATAAGTGATCCTAATTAAAAGCCACAGTTTTGCTAGGGCACATAATTATGTCCCACTCAGCTAACCCACTTAACTGCTGTAGCTGCCACTTGCTTGCCTTCTGCTCAACATAATGGAACAGAACTGGAATCCTCTTTACAACACAGGGCAGTGTTCCATTCCTTACACAAGCTCTTGCCTAACAGTATTAAATTGCAGTATTGGCTTCATATGAGACAATAAATGCATGCAACACAGTTATTTAGTTCTGCAAGATTTACTAACTAAATAGGCACTTCTGAGCAAATAACAAATAGAAAGGCACGCTTGCAATCATACCCTAGCATTTGGGAGCCCCTGTGGCCAGGCACAGGCAAGGGTAACCCAAGGGTCAATTTTGGTGCAATCTCCATGGCATGGTTACAGCATTGTGAATTGCACATTCAACACATTTCTATCCAGGACCATTTTGGAGGACATAGGAAGTGACAGTGGGACCACAGCAGATCCAGATTAAGGGCCTCTTAATGTGGATCTAGCTCTATCTCGTGCAGATGAAGCAGGACTAATAGGGGTGGCCCAGAATCTGGAATAGATGCTCCTAGATCCAAATCACAAGGTAAGTGGAGGAAGGGCCTCTGTTCTCTGCCCTGTGCCCACTGTATCTGAAACTAGAATGTTTAAGGGGGAAATTAAAAGATGTGTTTTGAAAGCAGATTATAGATTTGTGCAATTCAGTATTACTGTGAATGGATATACAAGTTCCTAGCTTTAATGTGGATTAGACTTGGGGACACTAGTGCTCTCCCCATTGCCCAGGGCACATGACAGCAGTGGACAACTCAAGCCCCGTTCACCCACTCACCTCCAAAGCCACCATCCCCAGAAGGGGTTCCCTCCAAAAAAGGCACCCTGGCTCTGCTGCTGCCACCGCCTGCACACACAGCCTTAAACATTCACACATCTCCCAGAACCTGCAGCAGCTTTCCTTCCTTTCCCTTTATAAAGGTCAGAACTTTTAAAGAGCCAGAATTGTGCAGAATTGCAACATTGTTATCAGGTGTGAAGTGGGTGGATTGCTACATTGAAACCATTGCTGTACAGGGTGGATTTTTACAGTGAAACTGGCTGCTCTACCTTTTAACTGAAAAGGCTGACCTGCAGAGGGGAATCCTAATCCATTTCATGCGGTATTTGCCCAAATACTGCTCTAGTGTTCCCACTACAGTAAGGAAGAAGTGCTTTAAAAGCCAAACCCAGAAAAAACACCTGAAAAATCAGGTGTTTATTTATTCTGTTTTAAAGCCAAATAATCCTCGAAATACCCCTGAAACTTATTGCCAATGGGGATGACGAGGATCCAAACCATTTTAAAACCGTTTTACTTGATTGGAGGTGGAAATGGCGAGTGATAATGGGAACACAGCCTATATTCCCACTGGGAAATTTAACCCGGGTTTAGATCAGTGTTTTTTTTCCAATCAGCAATGAATTCTCCTCCCTTCCCTCCCCTTTCAGCCAGTGGAGGATTCCTCTAGCTGATACTGTCCCCAAAGCAAAAAAGATAAAGTGTGTTAGCAGCAAAATCAGGAGTGAGGGCTTTTTTTCTGCGGTTTTGTTTAATGCATTTTTTGGGTGATTTAGTCCTCAGAAAGTGTGGGAAGCCAATCTGTAATGGGGCCAAAATTTTTTAAAAACGTTTTCCAAGCTCAATAAAACCTCAGTGGGAATGGGACCTATGTATATTTACTTCAAAGGTTTCAGGATTCATCACTTGATAGCCTTTAGAATTTTTATTGTAGCCCATTAGAACTCCAAGCTTTGCTCTGAGATCTAATTTTCCTCTTTTTTCTTTGGGAATATGTGAATATACTTTTGCTCCAAAAGCTTTCAGGTGTTTTAGAACTGGTTTTCTCTTGTGCCATATTTCAAATGGATTTTTCCCCAATAGCTTTACATATGCTCTTGTTATGTACTGCTTCTCCCTAACAAGGATCAGGTAGGTCAGCTTGCATTAATAAGCACCACACTGTCTCTATTATAGTCCGATTGAATCTTTATGCACTCCCATTTTGGCTTGGGGTATATGGTACTGTTCTGCAATGTTCTATGCCTTCAGATTCAATATATTGCTGCAATTCACTGCAGTACTCACTACCATTATCTGTGTACAGAATCTGTGGGGCTTTACCAAATTTGTTTCTAACAGCAGCTACATAGGTTTTAAACTTCTGTAGCACTTGATCTGACTTGATTCTGAGAAGTTTCATATAGCTTTGAATGACTGGGTGCTGTTGATTTGCACTTAATGCACACATCACATTTTTCATTGCTTTTATCACGTTCAACCAACTTCATGCTACAATTCAAAAGATGCCTTTTTGTGTTTTCAAAATTTCTGAGGGCCTAATTTAACATGCCAAGCATATCAACAGTCAGTATGGCAACAATTTTCCTTTTTGCACAGAAGAGATTTCTTTTCTTTTCTCACCGTTTCTTAAGTAGAAATAATTGTCATGTTTCTCTGCCAAAAAAGCAATTCCAAGCTCATTGTCAACAATCTCACAATAGCCTTTACTCATCTTAATCTTACAATTCCCATTTAGAAGTCTGGGTAGAGAAGTCAGATTCTCTGGGGCTGTTGATACCCACAGAGTGTCCAGCAAAGTGGGCTGTATAACCTCTCCACAGGTACTTGCATTTTTTATCTTAATAGTTCCTTTCACAATCCCTTAAAACTATCTCCATTTGCTTGTGTTAAGGTACCAGTACAAGAATTAATATCCACAAATAATTATTTATCATTCACTACATGACAATTTGCTCTTCTTTCAGGCATGAATGGACTTCTATTATGGAACACAGTCTGGAATAAGGCTCATTGCAGAAAGAGCCATAGACTGACAGAAGGCTTGTGGCTCTTCATGTTCTCATGTCTCCAATTTGGTCTTGTGGTTAGGATGCTGGACTGTTTTCTGGGAATACCAGGTTTGATTCCACACTCCTCCATGAAGCCAGCTGGCTGACCTTGGGCTAGTCCCAGCTCTCTTCTGAGCTCTCACAGCCCCACCTACCCCACAGGGTGTCTGTTGTGGGGAGTAGAACAGAAAGCTTTGTCAGCCACTTTGAGTCCCCTTAAATGGGTGAGAAAAGCTAGGTAGAAAAGCCAACTCTTGTACTTCTTCTTCATGGTGCTATCTGCATACAAAACATGCATTTGCTTTCCCCCTGAGCTGTAACCCCACTATCATTATAGTTAACCGAGTAAGTTTACAGAAATATTAACTTCTACAGTGCATGCAGATGTTGGGTACATGCACAACATGGTCCTAAATGTGTTTGATGAGACTTTTTCCATGATGGCTATTCAGAACTGCAGTCCCAGAGGAACTTTTCCAGAGTAGGTAGTTGGAAGATTGCAGCATTATTTACTTTCTCGTTAATCTGTGAATCTGGCCAAGAGTTAAGTGCTGTGATCCATCATCAGTTAAAACAAAATCCAGCACATTTGTACCTAGAGAATATGTACACTCCTTCTTCTCTGCAGTGCTGCAGCAATCTTATGAAATCCTGTAAAGCTATTTACCCCAAGTCCCGCTTGTCACCAAGAGAGGAGACTGGAGCAAATGACTTGAGGACTGTAGCCAAGCAATGTATTTTTATATCCTGTTAGTCATATTGAATATTGTTAACAACTGAGCTAGAAGAGCAGGAGCTATAAAATACTTATAATGGGCTATTCTAAATGAAAGGTTGTCACGCTGACCTGTAGAGCCCATGCTTTATAAAAAATTATGTGCATTCTGCTCCAGTGCTCCTGCAGAAGCACTGTGGTGGACAAGTAGGAGCAAATGGTCATTAATTAATTAATTAGGCTTCTGCCCATTTTGATTGCATGTAATTTTTAAAAGAATCTTACTAATTACATTTATTCTCAAAGAGTAAATTGAATTGAAATCTCAAGGATATTATTTATATATTTATGTATTTATTTATTATGCTTTTACTTTGTTCTTCAATACATGTGGGTCCAGCGTGGGCCACTGTCATAATCACCAGATAAAACTAGATGGTCCTGGATAGTTTACTTATTGGTTGCAGACAGTGTCTGTAGTGCTCTATGCTGGAATGTTCTGTACTCCTTGGGTGGTTCTGCACAGGTTGGTATACTGGACCAGCATACATACTAGGGACCCCGCCTTCCACGTGTTGGTGTGGTCTAAGGGAGGGGAGCAGGGAGGGGAGCAGGGAGGGGAGCTCTCTTAGACTACACTACATGTGAAAGGATGGCTAAGGATGGCTCCTAGTATGCTTGTGGTATACTGGCCAGTAAAGAACCATCACTTTTTTTTTACTTATTGATACTAGTTGTTCACTGCTTATTGAGGCAGGTCATAAGGCTTGTTCCCCCTTTCCAATGGACATACAAAAACATCTGGACTGGCAGCTGAACCACAGTTCAGTGCCACTGTATTGTTGAATCATCTTGTTCTTTGGATCTGGGTACAGTAAAATGGAGTACAAACTCCTTCTCTATGACTCTGTTTCCCTTGCAACCAGTTGACCAGCAGTGCAGGTGAGCATGTTACTCTGCTTGATGTAGAATTGCCCCCAAAATTAAAGATTCAGTCTCAGGATCCAGATGTTTGTCTTTCTTAACTTTTTGAGATAGTCACTATGTTTTGCTCCTTAGTATGTCATTCATTCTTGCTTTGTAAATGGCTATGTTTTCACTTCATTTCCCCTCTTTTTAGCTAATGTGAGAACACAAGAAATTGGGATCTGGTGGAGATATGACTTTACCTCCAGCTGTTGTCACTTCATCATGGCAGGAAGTGGTAGAAGGAGCTTTGTTCCTTATTAAAAAAGAATGCCTTGATATAGAAGTCAGCAACCCCATCTCCTTTATACCCAGAATGCAGATGGTATCCAAGTATCTGATCAGAAATAACATCTGTCTGCCTTCTGGCTTCTCATGCTGCACAACAGACATTGTGATTTAAGCATGAGCAAAAACAAAAATGTAAATGTAAGCAAACATTGGATCAGGCTGCATAAGCATCATCATGAGTGACACAACAACCACTTTCACCGAAAATACCTCTTCTTGTTCGTTCTAACTAGATCCAGGGTGGAGAAGGCTACTGCTCCTTTGATTTAAAAAGAAAATGCTATGGGATTCTCTATATGTTGTGTGGGAAATTTGAGCTTTTTAAAAGAAGGCTGGAGTTTCCCAGAAGAGGCTACCAGGCTGGCACTATTTCAATAAAAAAGAATTTTTAGAGTCAGTTAGTTGGGTTGATAATCTGGGAACTTGCTGTGGTATTAAAACAGGAAAAAGACAAAAGGGTTACACCAGTCCTTTTCCTTTTGTTGATTTTGCACCACAGTAAGAGCGTGAATCAGCTGCTCTTTTGGCACAAACCACATCAGACAGTGATGGCAGAATTACACTAACGTTTTTGGGAATATGTGGGAATTGTTGGACATTCTTAAAGAACAGCTCCACTGGCATGTCAGAGCAATGCCACCTATTTTCTGTTATTAGTTGATCAGGCAGGTCTGAAGTGTGTTGATAATGATTTTTGTTGAAGCTCCAGTCCCACCTCACAGGCTTCAAATGCTGTCTCTGTACTGGCTGCTATACTGCTCTCTGTCTGCATGGGATAGAGCAAAGGTGTGGGATATGGTACCAAAATGGTGTCACATCCTGTTCCTCCAGTAGACCTGTTAAAAGTAGTTCACAAGTGGATATTGTTGGTATACTGGTTCATGAAAGCTGTGTGGATAGTATCCCCCCATTGGCCAATATACCAGGCCTGGTCCCTTCAGCTGGAAACCCTGAAGTGGCACCAGACATATCTCACTTCTGGATGCACAGCTGGAAAAAACCTCCAACTGAAAACTTTGAAGTCCTGACCAGTGACTTTGAAGCATTTGGGTCTGGGCCTGAATGGGCTGCCTCCAATTTAGACAGCTCTTATTCTGGAGTAGAGGTAGACTGGTCTGGCCCAGTGTGACATGAGACAACCTACACCATGCAGAAAGTGAGGAGGAGGTGGAGATCAATAAAATCATCAGTACCTTGCAGTAAAATTGATTTAAAAGATAGCAACATTATCCAGCAAACCAGTTAGTAGCAAATTCTTGTAAAATGACATTTCCTGTCTAGAATCAAATGCATATTTACCCAAAATGTCGCTAGAATTCTTGAGTGACCTCCTGGTCAGTCATTTTGACAAGGGCATTTTGTGCATAAGTTTGTATTGGGAGGCATTTTCTCTCCCAAACTCATTGGACATCAGCATGCTAGGCACACATCTGAAGTCACTAAAAGCTTGAGAACTCTGCTCTTGGGGGACTTAGGCCAGCTAAATGCATGGAAAAGGGAGCCCTGGCTTTAAAGCCTGAGAAAACAAGGTCTTTCAGTGTCAGGCTTAAGGATGGGACAGTGACAGAAGACATTTGGCTAACATCCCAGACTAAGCTACTCAGGAGAGCATTGTGAATGTGATCCTCTTGCTACCCTGTAACATTTATTGAAAGGCCATTAGATGGTGGTGCATTGATCAAACCACCCATGGAGACCTGTCAAGTTTTCTGATATACTCTGATTTCCAGATCTGCTATTCTAAAGGGTGTTCTTCTTTTGGTTAAAGTTGTACCTTTCCCCCAGGATTGGGCTTTCGACTCTCAGACTATTTCCACGCTTACCTTTGTTCCAGTATAAATCCCAGAATAGGTCTATTGTCCACATGTTAGACTGGGGGGAGGGACATCCCCCTTGTCATGATTTGTCCACATTAAATGAAGTGGTGGCCCTGTATCCCAGTCTTACTATGGACTACTTTAAAGAAATCGACACCCAGGCCAGTTCCCATATTCTACTGAGGATGTGTAAACAGCATGCCCCATAGGTCAGAATGTGATGGGGGAGTCAGGGGACCCTTGTCAGCAGTGCCCTAGGAAATACCACTGGAATTGGCATGCCCTGAAAATGACCTTCCTGGAAACTGGAACAAAAGCTCCTCACTTCTGCACTGCTTCTGAGAGCTCTTCAGATGCAATGGCTAAGCTTGGAGTGGGTTGGATCATTTGAATGTTGACAGCCTTGTCCCACTCTAACAGCAACCTGTCACAGCATGAGATAAGTTGCTTGTTTCAGAATAGGATCCTGAAACATCAGGGGGAATGTGGAAAGGGTATCATGCCTGTGGGGCAGCAAAACTGGTCCAGAGACACAAGTTGTTGAAAACTCTTTTTGCTGAGCCTCTGTACATGCAAGATTGAACTGCACAATGTACCAGGAGGCGTCTGCATTAACCACTTGCCCAGATTTATTAAACATAATATATGAAATTAGTAAGGGGTTTGGTGTTATGAATTATTCATAGAAGAATGGTTCTGCATGCTCTCCATGCTAGCAGATTTTATTTTCATGCCTTGTAGCCCTCTGGAATGAAGCTGGATTGTAAGAATTGTGAGAAATGATAAGGCACTCTCATTGTTGCTGTGAGAACTAGAGGCCTTTCTGCACTTCTTCTACCATCTGGGGGATGGGAATAGTGCACTCCCAGTGGTGTGCGCTGGCATTTACACTTGCAAATGCCAGTACAAGCCAAGCCAACCTTCACGTATTTGGATACTTACCCCAAGTGCAGACGCACATCTGGACACCGCCTCTTGGTTCGAACACCATCCTCTTTAGTCTGGGTGCCGGCACAACTGCTCATGCACTGACACCATCACCAGGACAATAGTGATGTGCCAGATTTTCGTTCATCTGTGGTACCAGCATGCTAGTACAGCACCTCAGATGAACCCCGGCACCTGGAAGAGGTGCAATTGGTCACTCTGGTGGCTGGGAAAGGTAAGGTTTCAGATGTCTGTGGTGCAAACGTAGCTCCTGGGATAGCAGGTGACATTTCTGTTGTGGAAACACGTCCTGCGAGTGCAGATGGTGCTACCCAGAAGCTACCCCAATGTGCACTAGCAGGCCAAGTGTGAAAGGGCCTCATATGTTGCTTAAGAGGCCAGTTTCAATGGGGAAAGCCCATTAGAAGAACACTTTTTATGGCCTCTTTCAGTTTTGAAAGCCAGACCTAGGTATAACTCTAGACCTAGGTATATCTCTTGTATTCTTTAGCCTTCAAGCAAGAGAGAAATTCAGAGTATTTAAAATGAAACACGCAATTATGCTCACCTTGCTTTACATAACAGCTTGCTCACACCGAAATAAGCTTATAATGGGAACGCGGCGTATACGGGCATATCAGCAAGCATATAATGAACACAAATGAGCTCAAGGGCCCCTTTGGAGTGTTGTCTGATGAGCTTGGAGTTAATTTTATTATTGCACTCTATACTTGTTTTTAGTGTCATAGAAGTTATTCACCACCCTACCTACAAAAGGAATGATCAATAGAGTGATTTTCATAAAATATCAGTTTAAAAAAATCTGTATCACCTTGCCCTATCCTTACTTTTTGATAAAATAGACCATTGGTCCTTACTGCTAAATATTTAAGTAGCTAATGCCTGAATGTAGCTCAAGTCATGACATGCTGCAAGAGAACGCATGTGAGATGTAGCCATCAGA
The DNA here is from genome assembly GCA_014337955.1 of Aspidoscelis marmoratus. NCBI lineage: Eukaryota > Metazoa > Chordata > Lepidosauria > Squamata > Teiidae > Aspidoscelis > Aspidoscelis marmoratus. Next base: position 18,640,135 of record MTQE01003428.1, on the reverse strand, counting down.
TCACAATAAATGTAGCAAATAGGTGAGATTTTGAGTGAACATTTTCAGCTCTCTTAAATTCCTGTCTCTGTTATCCCAGTATAAATCACAAGTAATTCCACACAAGTAGATTACATCATTTGTACTATAAAATGACATGGTATGGTAAAGCAAAAGTGTAACCTATAGAGAATAGTTTAAAGGAAGAAAGTATTTATTATGCTATATAAAAAAGAAAAAATATTCAGTCTTTTGACAAGTGAAAGCTTATCTGATGGAATTCTCCTACTTTCTCTGATAAAGATGTTCAGGGAATTCAGGCTTTATACTAAAACTGACTCAGTGAATGTCCTGATTATGTTTGAATGCTACTCAGAATACTGCTAAAATACAATGTGTGCTGGTCACTGACTGTGCTTTTGTCTTTTTCCACACTAGCCACAGTGGAAAGAAATGACCCTCTGCCATGCTGGAATTGTACCGCTCCAAATGTTTGGGCATTCAGATGTCCGAGGGAACCCAAAGCAGGCATCTGACAGTGGCCTAGGATGGGAAACGTTCTTTATGCTTGTTGGGAATGTCCAAAATATCAGAGATGCTGTCGCCTCTCTGCATGGACCTTTGTTTGCTATAAGCAAGGTGAGAGCAAAGGGATCCTACACGAGTAGGCACTCTGTTGCTTACCTTATTCCTCTGCTGAGGTTCCCTTGGGGGCTTCTCCATGGGTGTTCAAGCCTCTGTGGGTGGGCATTCTGTAGTTCACCTTGCACTTGTGCCATGCAATGACTTCATCATGCAGTGACTCCCCAGGCTCTGGGAGGACTTGGAGGGACAGTGCAGGAACAAAGATCTTGTTCACACTTATCTGATGAAGTAGTTCTTTCTGTTCACTGTGCAGGTGCATCTGCATTGCACTACTACCATTGTCATCCTGGAATGGGATAAAGTTTCCCCAGAGCAACCCAGTTGTGGACTGCTGAAAAGCAGTCCCCACTCTTAACCAGGAATGGGTGGACGGCTCCTGGATGCTGCATCTTCTTTTGAGAACAGAGTAATGAGCAGTCATGACTGCAACTGCCATTGCACCCAGCACCCAGATCACCTTGGCAATGTCCAAGAGGGCAATGGATGTTGCCTTGGATGTTGCTTTGGCAATCTGGCCATCCCTGGCCTATCCATTCACACCATGAGAGCAACTAGTTTAGTGCTCATCATGGAAAATGCAGCCACTTTGCTGGATCTTTGCTGTCCTGGGGTCTTTCTGCATGTGGCCCTGTAGTCGCTTTGTAGTGCGCTCTCAGATGGAGCATCTGCACTTCAATGAGCCATTTCCGAATCAGAAACAATTAAGTGCTCCACGCGTGAACTTACCTTATTTGTGGACTTTCCATCCTTCATTTGAACTTTCCAGGGCTAGAAATAAAATGGGTAGAAGTGAAAAGGTGTGAGTGTTGTGATCAAAAGATGGACTGAAGAAGGGTTAAAGTGAAGATGCGACCACACCTCCTGTCTCCTTGGCAAAGAGCTGGACTTGCCCAGTTTAGTTATGCCCCTGGCTACTATACCTGTCAAAAAACCCTGAAAAATGCAGCCTGAGGAAAAAGCAAAGCCTGTGAGACTGTGAAATGGCCACTTCCATTGGTCCTGCTGTTCCCATGCATTTGCCTTTCAGCCTAGCTCAAAATGCATGAGCAAAGTTCAATATTTGTTTACCTCCCTGCATCTTCTGGCTTCAGTTGTCTAAAATCAGAGTGACACTGGCAGCATGAGGAAGGCACAGGGACTTCACCCTGGAGTTTGCAGTTCTCCTCAGATTACTCACCCTTCCCATAACACCTTCTTGAGATTCTATCTAGGAAAGGAAGTTTAGTTTCTGTCCCCTGTGTGCTACCCCATCCCTTATGTCTGTCAAGCCTGCCAAGTAAAAAATGAGCTTGATCTTTTCTGTATTTGGAAAGGGAACACCTTCTGTTTGGGTTTATCTTTTTGCCTGGGAGGGCATGGTGGCTTCTAGACAAGTTTGGAGGCCCTAAGTCAGGTCACTGAGATGACTTGAAGCACTCTCTATACTAAGCACATGCACAAAGCATTTAGAGGAAGGAGAAAGAGAAAAGCGGAAACAGCATACCACTCTCTGGGTGTGTTCCCATACAAGTTTAAATCTGAATCAAATCTGTGTTCGGGATTGGAAGTTCCCATTTATTTTTTTATTCCCGGACTTTATGAGGACTATCCTGCAAAAATCAGCAGAAAAAAAGTCCTCAAAAAAACTGTTCTCGGTTCCCTTTTGGAACCCAGTCCACATTTTTTTTCCCTTTAGAAATGCTACTGGACTATTCGGGATGGAGATCTATCCTTCTGGCCAATGCATGCCAGATGTGGGTGGGATTTCACAGCTGCAAAGTTGTCCCCCCTCCTCTCGCCATGCCTGCTCTGGACACACTGTGATTAGGAATGATACAGTCTTTTAAAAACACAAGCCTCAAGAGATTACATTGTTGCAAGGCTGGCAATTCTAAGCCTGAGTTTTACAGAGGGCAACTGAAAGGGAGAGTAGCCTCTCTCTCTCCACCCCCCTCTGTGCAAGCTGTCTTAGCCTCCATTTTGAAAGGGAATTTGCACTGTCGTTTCTCCTGTTTAAGTGCAAAAGTCCTACCTTCTCGGAAGGGAGGGAGCTTTCGATTTGAAAGGGAGAGTGAAGGTCCATCTCCATGCAATTTTTATTCCGAATTTAACCTTGTTTTGCCTCAGGAGCGTCTCCATGGAAAGCCCTAATACGGGCTACATGCAAGGCAATGCATGTTACCCCCCCCCCCACTTTGCAAGTGTACTACATCCAAAATAAGGGGCTAACACGTATTATCCTGGGGTCATGCGGATGCTCCTGGGTTATTTGGGGTGGAGCTTGGCGGCCGCAGTATTAGTGGGCAGGGTTTCACCTCTGCTCCCTGTTCCTGCCGTGTGCTGTCATTAGGAGGCTGTCATTTGCACTGTCATTTGCCCTGAATACTTGCTGGCTACAAGTCTGACATTCCACCTTCCCTCATTGCCGGTTCAGCAAGGCACGCTGCTCTTTTAATCATTTCAGTGGAGCTCTGTATGTGCGCACAATAGCCCCTATCCCTGCCTAAAATTGCCTAAGAGAAAGCAAGGGGAGGTGAAGAGACATACACACATGAGTGCAGTTGATAAGGAGCAGGGAGAAAAAGAGGAAGGGGAAGGAGAAATTGCCTAAGAAAGCAAGGGGAGGCGAAGAGGCCCATCTCTCCAGGAAGCAGGAAAGTGGCCACTTTGACCTCCGTTGTCAATCTGCACCTTTCCTCTCTTCCTGCTCCTTGACAACTGCAGTCGTGTGTGTGTGTGTCTTTCCCTCCCCTTGCTTTCTCTCAGGCTTCCCCTTCCTCTGTTTCTCATGCGCTCAGGCAAGGGGTGGAGAAAACCGTGGTACCCTGATGCAGGGATTTACTGCGGTTTTCATGGGAACACACGTTGTCCTCCATTACCAATTTTTTTTAACTCCATGGGACGAGCACTGAGAGTGTGCAAGCGATGTTTGCTTTGAGATTGCCCTCTTATCTTTTGCTCAGCTGATTTTGAGCAGGGCAGGCTTAGCAGGGGTTGGGCAGGGGCAAAGATTAAAAGGTCCTGTTTCTCTGCACTGGGAATTTGGGTGGTGAGTGGGAACGGCAGTATTCACGTTCAGCCCGTGTTATCCTCAAGGAGATGGGAACACCCAGAATGCGCACTTGATCCTGAATCTGGATTTTAAAAGACCAACCTGGACTGAAAAAGTCAAGTGGGAATGCACCATCCTGTTCTCTTCCTCTTTAACTTTTCCAGCAGAATATTGAATGAAAGAGAAGATGAGGAGGTGGCAAAGTCCAAATGAAGGGTGGAAAGTCCACAAATGAAATGGATAGAAATGAAAAGGTGTGAACAGTCAGACCTGAAGAAGAGCTAGAGAAGATTTAAAGTGAAGATGTGACCACAGCCCCAATGTAGCATTGCATTGCTAGAGAGATGGGGCTGGGAGCTTCCTGGAACTGAACCTTTCTATCTTTAATTAAATGGGTTTCTGCTATGTTTAAAGTGTCAAGGGAAGAGGAAAGAGGGGGAGAGGAAAGATCTTTGAAGCAGTCTCAGGCACTTAGGATGGTTGTAGTTTAGCATCTGAAATCACAAAACTGTTTGAGTGCATTTAATATGGTAATAAATCTGGGTCTTACTGTACAAATTGTTGTAGCAGTGCAGAACGGTGCTTAACTTCTTGGTGGGGGAGAGGAATAAAAGAAGGAAGGAATGAACTGTATGGTGTAGAACATCTAATTGTTTTAATCATGCTTGATACTACACTGTGAAAGTGTAATTAACTTAAGAAGTCAGTCAAGAACAATTAATAACTGCAGCACTACTGGCATAATTTAAATAGGAGCAGGGAGGACAGAAGAGTGACCGACACACCAGGCTGCTGTGGTGAGGACGGTGAACAAAACTAGGCTGCTTTGTGCAAATTCACACATACCTGGAGGGGGAATTCTGGGCACACTCCCACACTGTTCATTGGCATTATGCAGATCCACTCCTTTACCAGAAGTGGCTCTGAGGATGCAGGAATTCACTCCACACTTATAGTCGTAGAGCAGGCTAGGAAACCCCCTCAAGCTCCATTTGCACCACTTCTGGGTGAAAGAGGCGTAGATGGAGAACAGGACTGAGCAGAACAGGTGCACTGTGTGCTGCATTGTTGCTTGCCATGGCAACAGCGCTGCACAAGCATGTTGGTGCTGTTGCTGCAGCTCCATGATCACCTCTGTCGTGGAGGCAATTCACACCTCACCAGCACTTAGGGAAGCACTGGTGAGATTCAGCATCCTGAGAAAGAGATGCCAGATCTATCCCCCATCTTTACTTATTCGGGATTCACATGATGGTGTGGGCTACTTGTTGCAGCGTCGCAAGGTAGGAGCACTGCCACAGCCTTCCTTGCTCACAATATAGGATTCAATATGCTAAGCTGTGGCAGAGCCGTGCTATCCACACTTGCAACTGTCTCAAGCCCCATGAACTTCATGGCTAGGAAAACTTTGTTCCTTGGCTGCAATGTTCCTGACGAGGAACATTTCTTCAAACACAGGAAATGGTGCTGGAAGTGGACCATATCCTGTGTTTAAAGACAGAGACTGGTGTGCTGCTTTGAGGAATGCAATAACTTGCTCGTCCTTTGAATCCCTGAGAGACTGACCAGGGGAGCTGGTCTGGAGGACAATCATCACTGTGCAGGTGTTGCTTTCCAGACCATGCCTTTTCGTGGCATGACTGGTCCAGAAACACTGATTCAGACCACAGAGAGGTTAGTGCAGAAAGGGCCTTTGGAAAAAACCATGGGCTTTCTTCCAACCTGAAATGGTTTCTCCTGTCCAAATCATCTGGAAATAATAGTGTGTTGAGTTGGTTATTTTTTCTTTGTTAGCAGTCATCTCACAGAATTACTGGGTGTTTCTGCTTGCTGTGAATGATCTGAATCAGCTGATAAGAGATTGTGCAATCTGCTCATATGGGTCTCACTGCCCTCCATGACCTTTGGAGCTGACCCCCAAAAGTTCTCATGCCTTCCAGGTGACCCATTTCAGCAGCACAGCAAGGTACACTGCTGAAATGGGTCTCAAATAGCTTTAGTATGCTCTTCATTGAGATCTACAGATATTCCAAATTTTAAAACAGACTGGGAGGCCATTTTGGGGCTTCTGAACTGTATTTTGCTCAATCTTCTGCAGCTAGAGTGCACCAGTGGGGGTAGAGCCTTTCTAGTCTGCACCTGTGTATGGACAAGAGGCTCAGAAGAGGAAAAAGTTCCATAGTCTCTGGGAAATGCTGCTGATATTCTGAAGAGGCTTTTGGAAGTGGGGAACAAGGGGCACCACATTGACTTGTGAAGCAAGTTTGAAACCTGCATATCAAATTCTGATATGATACAGATCAGAACCAAGCTTCGAAGAAAAGTAAACACTGATTGTATTGCACTGCCTATAGAATTTGCTAGCCATCCCACCTGACTGTGAAGCCTTTGCCTCTTTACTCAGAAGTTAAAAAAAGGCCACGTCCCCATGCAAACTGTTTGGCATGGAATGGGCATGCATGGGACCAGGAGTGAGTCCGAGATTGATCCTTGCCCATTCCCATGCCATTCCCGGTGATGCGGGCTGGGTGCGGATGCAGCCATCCCCATGCAAACTGCACCAGCCCCTGGTATGGGGAAGCAGCGGCCCCCTCCTCTCCGCCCCCTCTCTCCTCATTGGGAGCCAGATTCATGTCAGCCCACCCCTGTGCCAGCAGCTGCAAATGCCACATTCTCCCCTCCCTTAGCAGCACAGAAAGCCAGGACTGGTCTGGGAGGCACAGATTTAATTTATTAAACTTAAATTAAGTTTAATAAATTGTTAAATAATTAAAAAAAATCCCCAAAGCCGCTACGAGGTTTAGTGGCAGTTGAGCAGTTTTACGCCCCTCCACTCCACCAGGACTCGCAAGAATGACCGTCAAGTTTAAAAGGGAGAAAATCAAGCCATTAGCATGATCACCTTGGCAATCAGGAAATGGGATGGAATATTTGGGAAAAGGAACAAAAATCAAGTCATTATCCTGCCTGCCT
>MTQE01003428.1:18615782-18633267 GCA_014337955.1 Aspidoscelis marmoratus | reverse complement strand
AATTAAGCCATTATCCTGCCTGCCTTGGCGATTGGGATTTTTCCATTCCCAAAAAATGTCAGCAGCTGCGATTTCCAATGTACAGGGCAGGAACGGCAAGCAGCCCCCACCCCCCCTATGATGCAAGCGCCAATCTCCTCTCAAAATAGCTCAGGATTGTCCCCATGCACAGTCTTGGCTCGCTAAGCAATGTGTGCTGGGACCCCAGACTTGTTTTTTCAGGTACCAAATTTGGTCCTGGTCTGGCACAGTTTGGGGGCGATTTGGTCCGCGGAAACCAGACCAAATAAAAAATGCATGGGGATACCCCTTGCTGAGCACAGTTTCGGTACCGGACCAAACGCGCATGGGGATGTGCCCAAACCCACTACATTTAGTGACACTTGGAGCCTTTCTGCACTTAATTGTTAATCTGGATCTAGGAGCCACTGCATGGGACTATTGTAGATCTGGATCAAATTTGTGCTAAGGGCATGCTAATCACTGTCAGATCCGGATCTACGAAGGGCCAACAGTATGTAGAATGGATCTTGGAAGAGTGTGGACATGGATTTGAATGATATGTGCAGCAGTGATGTGACTGCAAAACACTTCCATGTTAAGTTAGAGACTTTCGTGGTCAGTGTCTCTGACTTTTCTTTGTGCTTCTCAGTTGTCTTTCCATCTGCCACAAAGGGTTACCAGGGTGCCTTTGCATCTGACAGTGTTTTGTCACACCCTGTTGCCCAGATGCAGGGTTTGAGCAACAGCACACAGGATTAATTGCACCATGGTTTGGGCTGTACTTTCAGTGTTAGTGTGCATCCACTGATACAGATCCATGCTATGGTGTTTGCATTGTGTTGCTTCTTGGCATGCATGAATGTTCCTGTCCAGCCTCAATGCAGATGGTGGAGCCTTCTGTAGATCTGAATCTAGGTAGTCCAGATTCACTAATAAGGTTTAAGTGGGATAAGTGAAGAAAGGACCTTGGTCTGTAGAAACTGTTAGACTGTAATCAAGATGTGTTCTTTCTGAGACCCTGCAACATAGTGAACTCACTTCAGAGGTCTGTAGCACTATAATATTTTTAATTATTTGAAATGTTTGCCATTTGGAAAAGCCTCATTTCTTCATTTGGTCTCCTGGAAACATATAGAGTTTAATCCCTGTGAGCCTCTTGTCATGGAATTCAGCTCTTTATGCTATGCTCTGGAAAAGTGAAAGGGAGTTTCTTGACCTTGAGGGCACAAAGCAAAGGCATCATCATTTGGAGCAGTTGACTAGAGAAGGGAATATTTAAAAGCTTTTGTGTGAATTTTGATGGGTGTGGAAGATTCTGTCTGACTCCTTTGATGACTGTTTGTTTTATGTGATCAGAGCTTGCTGTTTTGTTTTTTTGGTTCTTCATGGTTCAGAGGACTAGAAAAAGAGAAAGCAGCACTTTGCCTGGAAAGAGAGGAAAACTGAGAAACTTAGGGAGCAGGAGGAAAGAAATAAGAGCTCTAGGAATTGTTGGGACACAGAAGAGGAGCATGGGGATACACAGAAAATAATTAGCCCATTTCAGAATCCAATCTTGTTGACTAAATGTATTGCATGGGAATTCAGGACTATAAGTGCTGTAGTCAAAGTCCAGTACTTTCCAAGTTTTCATCTAGAATGCTTATTACCCCTGAACATCATCTGGGTTACCTTGAGTTGGTGGCCAGTGTAGTTCACAGCAACCATGGAGAGTTCCAGTTGAAAAAAGCTAGTTTGTATCAAAGCCACCATTGTGATTTTATTAGGCTTATACATATTACAACAAAGCATATTACAGTAGTAGCGTCCAGATGCATTAAAAATGCCACCATCTGGCCAAGACCACAATGAGACCAGCAAATAGCCCTAATGACCTGTTAAGGCACTACTGACATATCACCACCAACATGTAAGTTAAGGATATGGTGGATATGGTTCATGCACATATACTCAAATACTGTGATGATAATGTAAGTTTTTTTTTAATTATTATTACTTTGGAGTAGTCGATTATAACCTGCAGGTACTGCAGAGCATTGTAAACCCTGTGTGACAAACTGAAAGCTGTTGCACATTCCATGCAGATTTTTAATTCTGTCTGGATACAGCCCCACACTATATTTAATTTGCCATCCTGTTGCCAGAGGGCTGAGCATCTGTCATGCTGTCCTCTGACACAACACTGGATAAAATTTCCAGGAGCTCACATGGCAATAGAAAGGTGCTGGTTGTGGAGAGCTCCCAGACACTCAGTCCGGTGGTATATCAGAGCAGTGTGCGTAGTCTGGTGGTCACATTGTATGGTGTCCAGCATTTTCTCATAATGTTTGGAGTATCCATGTGAGTTATCATTCCAGTTTCTATTTGAAGGCAAAGACAGCCCCACTGAACTGAATGTAGGTTATTTCTAAGGATGTATTGTTCATTATGATGGGTACCACTAAGTTGTGGCCAGTTACTGGTTGCCTGCACAGACACTTCCATGGGCACCTCTATGAAGCTCTTTGGGAGAGATTATGTGCATATTATGTGAGTATTTCATGTGTATGTGTTACACCTGGATCACAGTAGTCTGCTTCACAGGGTTGCTGTGAAATTGCTGTAGTGCAGCAGGAAAGAGCCATACGTATTGTACAAATAGGGTTAAAAAAAAGAAGCAAACTGTCTTTTTGAGGGAATTACTGTATTTGGAATTAATTGAAAGGACTTTCGTTTAAATGGCAATTCGCACTAGAACGGAAGAGCAACAGTTGAAAAATTCACAAATACAATATTTTTTTGTGAAGGCCATCCCACCACAAATGTAGTGCTCTGAACTTATTCGAAGATGGATAGGATATAAAGGAGATGTCAAGGAAAAACATGTACTTTCATCTTTCTCTCTCTTTTTGGCCAGGGTTTGTTTACTAGGCATTCCCTAGGAAAGCAAAATCTACCAAATAAGCTACATTGTCATTGAAGAACAAAAGCCCCTTCTCTGCTGCTTTTCTCTCCCAAATCCTCCTTTTGTACCACAATTTTTTATTTTTTTTATTTTCCTTCATGGCTCCTGCCTGGAAGCCTGGGCCTGAGGTGGGGGCTGGGCTGGGAAGGCAGGATAGAAGGACGAGGCAAAGTGGAAACATTCTTTGACTAAGTGGGCATTAAATGTGGCCTAACAAGCAAGTGATGCTGTGTGACTGGAGAGAGGCTGAAAGTTAAAAAGAAAGAAAGAAGCGTTTTTCAATATGAGCATTCATGTAGTTTTGACAGGAGCCATTTATCATGGCCATGAATGGGGGGCTTTGCCTCTGCCGCTGAAAGGCAAGCTGGTTAAAGTTTTACCTGCTGCTCTGAAAGGGCTGGATAGAGAGGGGCTGACCACTCAATCCTGTGAGGAGACTTTTAAGGAAGGAGGCATGCAGGGCGGAGGAGGTGGAGCTGACAGTCCCCAAACAGCTTGTGCCCATCTGTTCTGGTCAGAAAGAAGTCGTGACAAGAGGGAAGGGAAAAGAGTGTAGTAAGGGGAAGCATTAACATTCCCTGCTGTCTGGAATGCTGATGGCATTCAGTAGGAGGCCAATGGAATCTTGATTGAATGTGGATAGGGGTGACGGTGGCCTTCCTAATATTGGCTGGAAGGAAGATAATCTCCTCAGTTTCAAAAACAGAAATATTGCTAGGCGTGGAGCCAGGATACTTATAAGTCGTCTTTGATCTGATTTTTGTACATACACTGGAAAAAAGCTAACAGGATGAAAGGACGCAAGACCTTTTGTTTTCTTCTATGGATGAACTCCCACTCAAGGAATAAAACTGTTTCAAAACGGTTTGGATCCTCTTTGTCCCTACTCCCCAATCATTTAAAGTGGCTTACAAACAGTTTAGATCCTCTTTGTCCCCACTCCCAATCAGTTTCAGGGGTATTTGGGGGATTATTTGGCTTAAAAGTGGAATAAATAAACACCTGGTTTTAAAGGTGTTTTTTCCCGCTTTTGCTTTTAAAATGCTTCTTCCTTATTGCTGTGGGAATGCTAGAGTATTCCCCTCTACAGCAGACTGTTTCATTGTAACACTTCACACCTTATAACAATGTTTCTTTTTGCACCCACGCAAGCCTAAAGATCAAGGAAAGAGGCAGTCCTGCGCAATTCTGGCTGTTTCCCTCCTTCCTTGATCTTTAAAAGGGGAAAGGGGATAAGCTGCTGCAGGAGCTGGGAGATGTGTGTATGTTTAAGTGTGTGTGTGTGCAGGTGGTGGCAGCAGAGTGAGCCAGCCAGCTAGGGTGCTTTTTCAGGGGGAACCCCTGCTTTGGATGGTGAGTGTGGCGGTGAAGTAGGCGAACGGGGCTTGAGTTACCGCTGCCGCCATGCGCCCTGGGCAATGGGGAGAGAGGGGTGGGAAAAGGCTGAGGAGGGGAAATAATCACTTTCTCCAATCCCTTTTTGGAAGTGTTTTAAATGTTGGGACTCAAAATCAGGGTTGAATCCGATTGCCAGATGCTCCTTTGCTTCTTTTTAATTCATTTTACATAGCATTGTAAATAGCGCTGTAAATTGCCTTGTATATTGCATTTTATTCCTTGAATGGGAATGTCTTTCTATTGGATGTATCTATTTATTTACTCACAATATCTGCATTCCACATTTGCATTTTTAAAAAATGTAATATAAACAACCAAGCAGTAAAAATGTTAACGTTCCACCATCTTTGCTGGAGGGCAGGGCACGATGATTAATAATCCAGGTTTTAAAATATAACACATTCAATTAAAGCAATTATTTCAAAAGCAGAATTGGCAGAGGTATGGCTAGGTACATTGTGCTCAGTGGTGCTTATTCCCAGGAGAGGAGGGCTTGGTTGAACTTGAGACTGAAAAAGAAAGATCAAGCAGTGAGTAAAGTTTCCACCAATAATCTGTAATATTGCTATGCTTGCGGTTGTTGCCACTTCAAGGGCGCAGCTCTTGCAGTCAAGGGCTCTTTTCCTTAGTGCAGTAAACATGCTGTGCTCATACCTGCCACTACTTTTGCTTGAAGCTTCTGGCTGGGACTGTTTTCTGGAATAGAGGAAATGGTCCCAGAAGTTAGCCATTTTCTGTGTTCCAGAAAGCAGAGACATATTATTCACAACAAAGAATGCAAATCAGCAGTCTGTACATGCTGGTAGTGTTGCAAAAGAATGGAAGAAAACATCACAGTATTTTCTTCCTTTCTGCCCTTAAAGGGCACTTAAGAGCATTTGTGACAGGATGCTTGCTTAATGAGTGCAGGGTTGTGTGGACCCTACATTCTTTGGACCCTTCCACACTTGTTGGTAAACTGGTACAGTGCGAGGCCTAGATCCCTCCTGGACTTGTTTCTTCTGCGCTCTGATGAGGACCAGAGAGGCCGTGCCCCCTTCTAGCATGCTCTGCCCTCATCGGATGGCACAGAGCCAATTCTATGTAGCCTAAAATGGCCACCTAGACTGGGAGAGTAATGAGTAAACTGAACCAGGGAGGCTTGTGAAATGAATCGGTTTAGCAGGGGGATCCATTTTGGTGGTGCAACACATTGCGTTGCCAAAATAGGTCCACTGGTGTCTCTGAATCTAGAAACATTTGTTCCTGGCTATCAAAGTGAGCTCTTTCAGAATGTTCTGAAGCTCATGTGAGCTTTGGAGCAGCATTGGAGCTGTCCTGGAACAGCTATCCCCCAAGTGTAGACAGCCTTGTTACAGGACAGCTGGACTGCTACAGATGGAACCTATTCCAATAGAAACAGTTTCAGTTGAAATGATCCAGGCTAAGTCAAGTTCAAAAAGGCTCTTTGGGTGCTTTCACAGTACTATTATGGATAAACCTATTCTGTTTCTCAGGCATACAGAATGTTAGAAGACTGAGGTGTTGGGGAAGGGGGAACAGAAAATTGTTCTTGCTACAGGACAGCTGGACTGCTCCAGATGGAAACTATTCCAATAGAAACAATTTCAGTTGAAATGGTCCAGGCCAGGCCAGGTTCAAAAAGGCTCTTTGGATGCTTTCACAGTACTGTTATGGCTTCATGTGGATGCTCCCATAGTGTTTTTTCTCACTCTACCAGTACAGTGCTCTTAAGAGTGCTTATGACAGAATGGCTACTTGATATGTGTGGGGTTGTGTATACCCTACACTCTTCAAGCCTTTGTATGGCAGATCCAGCCAGTCTAGAGTAGATACTGAACATTTTCCTCAAAATTATGGTACAGTTTCAGACATTCAACTGTTCCGTGAGTGTTGTCACTGTATTAACTTAGGCTGCGTTCCCATGCAATAATAAGTCTGCTGAAAATCTTCCTTTGCCACGGAGTGGTCCCATGCACGGCTTTAATCCGGGTTTCCAGCACCACTAATGGGGGAAACCCGCTTTAAAAAAATACGTGGGTTTTCAGCGCAACATTTTCCATGGGATCACTCCGTGGCAAAAGGGGCGGGGATTCTCTCCCAGGTGGGAATTGCCGGCTGGAGAGATCATCTCTCTCTCTCTCTCTGTCTCTCATTTGCCTGTCATCCAGCCAGCGATCTAGGCGGGCATTTTCTCTTTGCTGTTTCTCTTTCCAATCCCAAAGAGAAACAGCAAAGATACATTGTGATGAATTGCTTCCGCGAAAGTGAAAGTGTAAAAGAGCTGGCTGGGTGGAGATCTTGTAAAGAGTGCCAGCTGCAGTCTTCTCAAACAGGGGAGATGAACAGAGAAGTTTTAAATTTTTCATTTGGTCTTTTTGAAGGAAAGGATCGCAGGATCGCTGGCTGGGGGGGAGGCGTTTCGGCAGCTGGAAATTCCTTCCGCCTGATCACCCAATGAAACAGCGAGGGGCGGGGAGAAAAAGATGCGGGTAAACAAAACACACTTCCTTGGGGATGGCCCATTCATTTTAAATGCGTGTTTTGCTTACCCCCTTGGGAACGCTTAAATCCAGATTGAATCCGCTTTTCTTTAATCCACTTCAGTAGAGGGGCAATAGAGATACAAATTAGTACCATGGGAACGCACCCTTAGAGGTTTTTTGGCTATTCCATGTAAATCAGTACATGAAAGGAAAGCGGGGGGGGGGGGAGTTGGGTTGAGGGAATGATAGTTTCCTCTACCTTTGCTCTTTTTCTTTTCATCAAATTTTCTTGGCAGTAGACTCAGTTTCTTTATAGCCCACATTGAATCTTTTGGTTGTCATGCACAGGTAGCCAAAATGCTGTGATTTGTGCACAAGAAAGAGGCCAATTCTTTTCTTTTTCTTTTTTTAAGGTGGGTAACGGGAAGCTTTTATAGGTTCAAAACATGTATTTGTGAGGAGGAAGGTAAGACCTCAGTAACAGAGAAAATGGCCCCAGAAGTCACATTGGGCTTCATCTAGAAAACACTTACTTAATCTGCATTATTTGGACAATCTGGAATACAGCACATTCAGACACATTTTATTCTGGATTATTTATGCTTTATTCCAGATTATCCAAATAATGTGGATTAAGTTTATGCAGTCTGGATAAACCTATTCTGTATCTCAGTGGTACAGGATGTTGGAAGACTGAGGTGTTGGGGAAGGGGCAACAGACAATTAGGTAAAGAAGAACAGAACGGGTGAAAAAGGAAAAGCAGCATAGCAGGAAGACAATTCATTATTATCTATAAGATGGTTGTTGTGGAGAACAAGTTATTCAGTGTTAAACATAAGCAGTCCCTTAATCAAAATATCCAAGCACACACTGAACCTAAATGGTTAACAGTGTTCTTAGAAACTGAAGGCAGGATCTGCCTACCTGCAGCCTCCCACACCCCCAGCTGTGCTGCCTTATCCCTGAATGTAGCCATGCCAGAGGCCTCCGTAGCCTCTGCTGCCATCATATACTCCTCCAAGGCCCACTAGGCCTTCTGGAGGTGGGTGTGCACCCCCCCATTTGGGAATTATGGGAATTAACAGAAGGGGGAGATGTGTATGCACCTCTGGAGGGCCTAGTTGGGTCTTAGAGGGGCATGCAAATGGCACTGGAGGCCCAACCCTGCCCCCCCCTCAGCCACACCCCTTACCTCTGAATGCAGCCATGCCCATCGAATTGCAAACATGACAAATGTTTCCACCCATCCCTAGCTTCTACACAATATTACAGCATTATTTGCCTCATTTTCCTTTAATTCTGTCTGTTCTGACCTCTGCTAACACTTCCATTTGGTCACCTTGCTCTTTGTCTCACCAGCCACAACTGATTATATGTGTGACCTATCCACATATTATGCTACGCAGTTCCACAGCTAACCAGCACGTTGACCTCTTTCGCCAGCATAGTCCAGCGGCCAAGGATGAGAGGAGTACAATTGTGAAGGCAGGAAGTGGGTGGAAAATGGAAAATAGAATTTCCTGCCCCAGTTGCCTATGGTGAATCTTTGCTTATTATCTCCATCCATTTTTGTTTCGGGAGAGCTGTCACATTTCTAGGTAGACTTGCCAGTCCTGTGCAAAACTTTTAACATTGGAAATGGTTCTCTTGTTTTGTCTTTGTCCAACAGTGTAATGAGAATCACTCAGAAACAGTTTACGGTCTTTTAGAATATTGGAGTGTGATTTTTCTCTCTCTTTTTTCAGGCAGAGGTTCCAGAGGGGTGAAAAAAAAATCCATTTGCATCCAATCCACTGAGCATTTTTAACTGCTGAAACTAGTAGACCAAATGAGTTTATTAGATTATCATTGCGGAAGTTAATAAAGAATTAATTTCTCTTCATGTGACATCCAGAGGCAGTTATTTCAGTGCCCTGTCCATTTATACAAAGCCAAGTATTTGTCAAGTGTCAGACTCAATTCCCATGACCCATGCCTCTTCAATAATTCTGGATTAGGGGTAGCCTTAAATGACATTACAAAAATTTTATTCCAAGATGCATTGATCCCGTGGGACTACTAAGGAATTTCAGGTTAGTGAAGGTTATATAGTCAGCAAAATCATGTTGGATAAAAGATCTGAAATGGAAGCATACTTACTGCCTTCTTACATGCAGGGCATTTTTTGGCAGTGGAATTATCGTATAGGAAGACTCTTTCACCTGGGATGTATTTACATCTCTTTTACTCTTTGGAAAAAGAAGCGGTTAATGCCTTCTGCATTACAAAACTCTCGGCTAGGTTTATGGAGTTTCCATGTTCTCCAACAAAGCAAATGCATTTATGCTGCATCTCATTCTGGCTGATGGAAGTTTTAAAAAGGGGGAATAGATGTATTAGCAAGAAGAGAGAGGAGACAGAATGAAGCCATCAATATCTGTCATGGGAACTAAGTGCAGCAAAACATCTCAATTCCTGGGAAATGGGAGAGTATATTTAGAATTCACCCTCCACTTGTTTTTCTGAAATGCAGATGAGTAAGAATTGTTAAACTGAGCTGAACACGCAACTGAGACATGTTGTATATACATAGCTAGTGATGATCTACAGGACTGTGAGATGGAGGAGGCAGAGCAACAGCAAGGCTAAAAGCTTTGCTTTTACCTTCCTGAAGGCAGTTCATTCATTGTGTACTGGGTCTGGGTTTCAGGGGAGTGAAAACAACAAATTCATTTGTACCGCTTCCTCACTCCTGTTTTCTCATACTCCTAATTGGTTGATTACCAATATTCTGTATAAATAGAAACTCACAAGAATAAAAATCACAACACTACATGTAAGGAGAGTTTTGAGTTCCCCATTGATCTCCTTACTGATACATAGCAATTTATAATGAAGATGTGGACTCCGAACTCTAGCAAAGAATGATCATTGGATCTTTTAGAGGACTCATTTACATCAAATTGCTATCCATTTAAAAAACTTGCATGTGCATACATTGACATTATTTTATTTCAAGGTTATATGAAAATGTGAAATAAGACGGTAATTTGTAAGAACAGGTGCTAAGCAACAGACCCCTTCAACTGGGCTAGTGCAGAATTAAGATTTAAATGGACACTGTCAAGCAATTTTTTTATCACTATTAATTTTTCATCCCAGAAAATTATTTTCCTCACCCACAAGGATGTTTCTGTTTCTCATGCAGCCCGTATGATCATCACTGGAATTCCAAATGGCATTAGCATAACTAAGAGTGTAGCACTCAATGATGCAAACTAAAAGTGTATGGCCAAATAATCTTTTGATATTAAAAGTAAAGATTATTCTTCTTTTCTACAAGGTGGTGTACTGAACTTGTTAGTACCCTTCTTCTTTATGGTAGACTAGGTATCCTGTATTCCACTCAACCATCTGCCACACTGAGAATAAGATGACTTAAGGCCTTTCTATACTTGGTGTTCTGCACCAGCAACTGCACTAAAGATCTCCCTTCTGCCTTCACAGGATGGAGTAAAAGTCAGATTAGGAGGATTACTGGTGTATCAGCTTGGGGCAGCCTGGTTTACAGAAGTATGCGGAAGACATGCCACTGTTTTCTGTAATAAGCGGGGGCATTTCGGCAGTCCACCAAAGCATGCCAGTACACCAAAGCATGTTCCTCGTCTTTGGGGACTGGCCCCAGAGCTCATGTGAGCTTTGGGGCTAGTGTGGAAGCTGGTCTGGCCTAATAACATTGTGCAGATGGCTCTGTTCCAGACTGCATCTTGCTGTGTCTGAACCAAAGGTCTATTGGTTTGGATCATGGCCAGGTAAGTGCAGAAAGGCCCTAAGATGCTATATGTATACTAAGGCTGTGTTCACACAGCAAATAAATAGCACAAAAATGCCTCAGAATCAGGAGCATGTCAGTCCTAACTTTCCTGTCCATCAGTTTCATAGAGTGCTCCCTGATTCTGGTGTAGTGAGACAGAGAAAATAATTTTTCTCTATACACCATTTCCGTACCATGCATGGTTGTATATACTTCAGTCATGTCCCCTCTTAAATGCCATTCAAGGCTGAAGAGACCTAGATGTTGCAGCCAGATTGCATAGGCTGATTTCATTTTGATTGCCCTTTTTTGCACTTTTTTCAGTTCCACAGTGACTGGAATTGTGCACAATATTCTAAATGCTGCTTCACCATAGATTTATAAAGAGGCACAGTGATATTTGCTGACTTATTTTCTATTTCCCAGTTATTCTAGCACTGCTAGAACATGGGAAAATATCTTCATAGAGCTGCCCACTGGAAACCCAAGATCCCTTTCCTGGTCTGTCAGAGAGCTCAACTTCCAATTTATAATTGCCTTTTTTTTTGCCACAGTGTGCATTACTTTGTACTTATTAAAATTGAAGTCCGTTTGCCACTTTGTTGCCCATTCACAAATTTGTCAAGAGATCCCTCTGGAGCTCTTCACAATCTCTTTTATCATTTATGCAAGAATTTAGTGTAATCAGCAATTTTGCTATCTCACTACTTACTCCTAATTCTAGATCATTTATGAATAAATTAAAAAACCCACATTCCATTAGTGAAACTTGGGGGATTCCCCTTTTTACATCCTTCCACTCTGAGTAGTCTATTTGTTACTACTCTCTGTTTTCTGTTCTTTAGTCAGTTACCAATCCAGAACAGGACCTGTCTTCTTATTCTTTTACAGATGAGTTTATTCAGGAACTTTTGGGGAGCAAACCTTCTGGGATGTGTACAAATATTTGAATGCATTCGAAATTCGATCAAATTGACCGAATTTTGATATTCAAATTCAAATCGAATGTCCTTAAATTCAAATTTAAACTTTTGATTTGAATTCTGTATTTTGGATCTATTCGTTTGAATTATTCAGACATTTGCATGTGTACGAGTTCGTATATGATGCATACTTGAAGATCCGCATCTTTCCCGCACCCGTATGCATTTGTACAGATCCGTACAAGATGAAAACGGGCTACATACAGGATAACTATGGGATGCGTACAGATGTGTACAGATGTGTACGGACGTGTGCAGACCTGGAGAAGATGTATACAGGCATCTACGCATGTTGTTGACATTTGTAAGTGCAAATTCGAATGAAAAATTCAAACAAATAGATTCAAATTTGCTTAATTCAAATAGAATTTGGTTAAATTTGAATTTAACAGATTTGAATCAAACCAAATTTTTGAGTATCCAATTTGAATCGAATCGAATCCTGAAAATTGCATTCATGCACACCCCTAGAACTTTGTTTAAATCCTTCTAAACTTCCAAATTAAGTCCAAATACATATGCTTGCTGACACTCTCAAGGAATTCTAAGAAGTTAGTAAGGCATGATTTACCCTTGCCAAACCTATGGTGATTTTCCTTCAGCAATGGTTGTTTCTCTATGTACATACTAATTTTATCCTTAATTATGACTTTCATCACTTTACCTAAACTGACTGGTCTGTAATTTCCTGGATCACCAGTGGATCCTTTTTTGAAGATTGGTGTTACATTAATTATTGTAGGTTTTCAGGCATAGATCCTGATCTTAGGGAAATATATTATGGGTAGAAGATCAGCAATTTCACAATCAGATTCTTTAAGAACTCTTGGATGAAAGCATCTGTTCCTGGTGATTTGTTAGCATTTAGTTTATTAAGGCTTGTGAGGACTTCCTCCTTGTGTACGGCAAGAAAAGATCCTGTGTGTCTCCGACTTTGTTTATGGTCACTGAATGTGCATGGAATTTGTGCATTACAGTAGAATGTGTAGTTGTGGAAAAGAATTGTATTCATTTGTGTTGCACTGTCTCCTGTGTTTTCATTATTCTTCCAAACAAATACTATATACAAGCTACAAAAATTCAGAACACAGATGATATGGTTAGACTTCATGCAAGAAGAAGCATATAGACTGCTCAGAGAAGCAAATCTGAACATGGAAATCAAGGATTTAATTTCATTCCGCCCATCTTCTTTCTGTTAATTTGCATGCATTTGTTGGATGCAAAGAGCTTCTGCAGGCCCCTCAATTACAGAGTATGTATGAAACAAATCTCTTCCATGTGCCCATTACATAGAGAGCTACAGACCTTCCAAATGGTTCCCTTTGGAAAATGGGAAAAATCGAACGTTCACATGTTAACCTTTTCCATTCTCCCATCGGAGCGTTTCAAGACATTTTTGCCACTGATTTATAACACAGTAACTCTTTTGCTATTCAGTCTTTGTCTCATCAGAAAATGTTCGTCTACTGACTCCCCACCACCACCAATAAAAAACCCAGAGCAGAACATGACAATATTGCTTGTCTTGCTCACTATTTAGGATAAACTGGGTAGTTTTGCATTATTTCCAAACAAATATTGTTCTTGATCTGAAGGTTGGCTGCACCATGTACAATCTTTTCACACTTTTCTTTGCCTTTCACCACTTTTAGTGTTTATTTGCTGTTAGCCTGGAACTATGGCGATGGCTATCCATGACATTCTTAATCTACCTTTTACTTGTGATCCTGTTATTGTGTCTTGTATAATTTCTTTCTCCTGGCACAGGTGGCTCTTCTGGATGTCAGATACCATATACTCCTGGTTCCTGCCACTTCGGGCAGCAACTCAGTAGTTTTTCTTTTTCTTTAAGCTATTTTCAGGATACATCTGAGGCCTTCATCTCAAAGTCTAATATGTTTTCTTTCTTTACTCTACAGCTCTTACACCTATGCATTGCAACTGACCATACAATGAAACATGAGAACCAGATTTTTATATTTATTGATAAATTATTATTTCTGTCTATTTTTAAAGGGAAAAAAATACGACAATGGTCCTTTTCAGCTGTGTTTGTATTTCTTCCCTGTGTTCAACATCTTCTGAAATGAGCGATGCTAAGTATGAAAAATTATTACCCTGTTCTAGTTGAAGATGGTGATGATTAAAACATTTGATTCAGAATCATGTAGGCACTATGGATGGAAGTGCTAGCCATGATCTGTCCAATGTATTTTATTCAAATAGTACTTAAACTCAGTAAGAAATAGTATGCTAAACTGAAGGTGTCTGACAAAACATGTAACTGGTTTAGGACTGAGAAAGGAGTCAGACAGGAGAAGTATCCGCATGGTGCCACTGTGGTGCCATGAGGATGCAGGGCCTACACACACCTTCATAGCCATGGGGCGGTGAATGTCATGAAAGAACATGGCTTATGCACAACCCCCAAGCTCATCCACTGCACATCCTGATAAAACTGCTCCTAAGAGCTGCTGCCACAGCATGAACAGTGTGCTCAGCAGCGCACATTCCTTGGATAACACAGCCCTGTTTTACAACCACAGGAAATGATTCACTTCTGAGGCCATTTCCTGAATTTACAAAAACTGTCCTGGCTGGAAACCTCACAGCCTGGGAAACAAAAGTCTGGGATATCTGTGCACGTGGGAGCAGGTATTCTAGACCCCTGATCATTTTGGTTGCCACCAGTTTCACAATATTCTCTGGTGGGCTTGGTAGACTGCTTTAATGTGGTCTACCATTAGCACACAACCCGGTGTCATTTTTGTGCCAGGGATTGGGCCAGCCAGCCATGTTATGCAGCCAGTGTGTTTCCCAGGAGACCTTGTTTTCTATGATCCACTCTAGTGAGGAACATTACAGTTTCCAGGAACCATACAGAAGCTATCTAGGTGTCCCATCTGCTCTATCATGAAATCTCTGCTCTATCATGAAAGCTTACTGGATCTTAACGTTACAGGTAAAATAATCTATTTGTCTTTAGAGTGCCTTGGGAAAGGTGAACACTAACGTCTGTTCTTTAAATTTGCTTTGGTTTGAGTTTCTGCTCTTTTTCTTGACCAGTCTTCTTGCATAAATGCTAACTAGATGGATTTTATGGGTAGATGGGAGCGTTTCCTTCCAGATGATGGACAGGGAGCAATGCTTCTTGGTGATGGTCCCGGGATCTTTTTGTTTTTATCTACCATTGAAAGAAAAAGAGAATGGGTGATAATAACATTACCTTCATTGTCACTTTCAGAAGCTACAGCTTCCCGACAGAATATTTCATGCTGAGAGAATGGAGAGGAAAAAATGAAAAGACATGGTTCAGGAGAGCTGACATCAAGGTTGATTCATCTGCAAAGAAGGAAACATCTTGGAAGTCACTATGTTGTGCTACAGGCCCCCATGGAGTATGTATCCTGTGTAGCAGTTAAACATTAACAAGTTCTAGTTGAGCCTGAAGGCAACAGACAGAAGGCAGAAGGCAGATCAATCTGGCCAAGATGTGTGTTTTTGTTGAGACAAAGGCTAGGAAATAATATGATGAGATAATAAAAGACACGTATTCTTGCTTGTTGGCATCCTACTTATTGTTTGAATACTTTTGCTTCAGAGTCTTGCTTTCCCATTTCCATTGTCCATCCTTGATTTGTGGCTGGAGCAGAAGCTTAGAAGGACCCAGTGGAGAAGATCTATCTCTCAATACTTTCTCTTTAGAGAGTGCGAACATCTGATGAATAGCTCCCATATTCTGATTTTTTTAAAAAATCTGCCTAACAGTTTTAGTGCATTGGCGTCCCCCATGGTTAAGATATATTAGACAAGCTAATGAGACTGATTAGTCTTTAGCTATGACCTTTGGCCTTTAGGATGTACTTTGAGCTAATAGAGAGAATGGGGATTATGAGGTGTGATAATGCGCTTGTGTTGGCCTTTTAAAGGAAAACACATTTATTGCTACTTAGATGAAATTGATCTAATTGTGCTGGAAGCATTTTTGCAGACAGAACATGGAATTTTTATTAAGTAGGTGACTCGAGTTCAGTCAAGATAGCTGGCCTTGAAATAGGACCAAAATTTTTTAAAATGATTTCAAATGGAAAACTTCCTTTCCAATCACTAACGAGATTCTCTTGATCGTTCTTTGATATGATACTGAGCTTTCTATCTGTGCTTCTTTCTGTTGCTGCCTGCCTACTGATTTGGGCTGATAGACTTTTTAAAATGCAAACATCATAGTAAGAAAATTAACCTCTTAAATTCTTTTTCAGTCTGAAAAGAAAGTCATGTTGTTTCAAATAAGTATTGTGTTACTCTTAAAAAGTATGAATGAGAGAAAACAATAGGAAGGAAGGAAGGAAGATAGAGAGGGAAGTGTTGTAGTGAATATAGGCCCCTAGTGTGCAAGTAAGTGCATCCCTTTGTTGAATGTAGAGAGAAGCAGCTATACTAGGGCTTGGATCGGAGCTGGAAAGTGTTTGCTAGCCCCCAGAGCTAAGGCAAACACAGGTATGGCATACTCTTAGGAATTAAAGCGATTTTATTTCTTTATCGTCCATATTGCTTTGTCTGCTCCCCCTCCCAACTTGATGAATCAATCAGATGTAAGAGAAAGAAGGGCTATCATAAGTCACTCGCCATGTAAAGGACAATCAGAAAGCCTTCCTTGTCCAATCTGAACCTGGAACAAATTCAAACTAGCCAGCCAGGAGTGTGGTAAACCCCCAAAGCGGACATAATAGATATAAAAGTGCAGCCTGCAAATGGATAGTTTTCTGGGATGGGTCATACCAGTGGGTTGCTCCCAATTTGTGACCAGGTTGAGTGCCAAAGCTTTTTCTTGCTGCTTCTGCCTTAAAGCGGATGATAAGTTGATGGATAAGCCACTTGCTTGCCCACCTCTTCCTCTTTGCACTTTCTGCTTTGTTGTGTGAAGTCAGAGATCAAGTTCTAGTCCTGCAATCTGGCCCTAGCCTTCCTTATAAGGATGGAAGAAACCAAGTAAACCAAGTTCTTTCTGCTTGAGACAGCATGGGTGGCCTGGGGGAAAGGTCATGGTCACAGCTTCACCTTAAAATTTATTTTAGTCCATCTTTAGATCTGGCTGCTCACACCTTTTCATTTTTATCCATTTAATTTGTGGACTTTCCATCCTCCATTTGGACTTTCCTGAATAGAAAGTCCACAAATAAAACGGATAGAAATGAAAAGGTGTGAACAATCAGACCTGAAGGTGGACTGAAGAAGGTTAAAAGTGAAGATGGCCAAAGAGGAATGTAGGATACCTCGAAACACACTGAAAGCTTCCATGTCCTTCCATGGCAGCTGCCAAGTCCTTGTGCAGTCACCCCCAGTCAAACAGATGCACTGACAGGAAACAGGACAGCCACTCTGCAGCCACTTCCTGTGAGCCAGGCAGGAAGTTTCGATTGCATATGTTATCAAAGGAGTATCCCTGGAAACTTAACAGTTAAAAGGTGCTGATTAATCAGCAGCTTTTTACTTTGGAGTGGGATGGGGGGAATGATCCAAGGATATTGCAGACAATTGAAGTTTTCAGCATGTCTGGCAGCATATGTAGTTAGATATTAGCTACGCTCTGATGGACAAATCTGGAATGACCCAAGTGGTTTACTCACAGTGAAAACCATTTCAGAAACCTGGGTACGTCTGAAGCTGGGAGAGACTGCACTGCTCCTTCAGTTCCACTTTATTGAGAGGGCTCACAGAAGGGCCCCACTTGATCAGCTCAGCAGGACACTGCTAAAAGAAGCATTTGGGGGAGCCACAGGAGTCAGGGGGCTGCCATGTGACTGTTGGCTGACAATGATCTGCCCCAGGTATACTTAAGCTTCTGAGTTCAGTCTGCACTATGACCTTGGGCAG
>MTQE01003428.1:18599463-18615685 GCA_014337955.1 Aspidoscelis marmoratus | reverse complement strand
CCTCACACTTTGAAGAATCCACAAGTCTTTCTTGATATAAATGAATTACACTATTTACTCTAACAGTATAGCAAATATAACAGCTTTCTTAGTAAATAAGAGCTTACAGTTTCCTTGCAGCTTCTTAGTTTTTTAGGCCTCAGTTCTTTGTGGCTTTTCCAGTTTCTTTCCTTTGTTAAGGCACTGACTGGCCCAGAAGTTTCTTCCTTCTTTGTAATGACACTGGTTGGTCCAGAAGGAATTTCTACTATTTTCTTGCTGTGGCACTAGCTGGCCTATGAAGAATTCCTGCTTTTCTCTTGCTTATGAGGAGTCTCTCCTTGTACTGCACAGCTTTCATCCTGTGGGGGGCACTCAGTGATGGTGGACACAATTTAGGCCTTTGAATTGAATCCTAACTCCATTACACATCCACAGTATAGCTTATCTTGCTTTCCTATATGGCCACCTCTGCCAAGTCTTTATGCTCCATACATGAAAGTCTTTGGATGCTCCTTTCTCTGGCTGTCTGGGATCTCCCCAAAACAAAACAAACACCAGAGAGGGCCAGGGTAATCTTAATTCAACATAAGTGTAATAGCATTCTAATCTATTTAAAAGTAATATTGACAGCACTGATATATAAAGAGAAGGCAATCATGATGAAGGGAATCAATTAAAATGAACCATCACAAAATGACATATCAGTAAATCTTCCAGCTGCAGTACTTCAATTGCTCAGAGTTCATGTAGGCCAATTTTAAATGTTGAAAGTAAAACTCATCCACGAATATACAGAGCACAAATGCCAGACATTATAGATGATTTTCCAGGATTGTGACTGGCTGTGTTCCCATACAGATGATACAGATCAGCCAAATGTGTTTCGATAGAAGTTGGCTTTGTCAATGGCAACAGGTTAAGTAACTTAATCTTTAAAAATCCTCAATGGGGCAATAATAAGAATATGCAAGAATTAGTCCGTTTTAGGCTTATGGTCTAGGTCCCCAAAACACCCATGTGGACAGCTATTAAAGCAAGGAGTTATGTGGAAGGGATAGGATACTAAGTTTCATGGCGTGCTTGATTCCACCAAACTGCATTCTGATCCACACAGATTAAAATATAGTTTGAGATAATCAAAGGAGACCATTTGATATGCTGCTGTTTCACCACCTCAGTTGCACAGACCAGCATTGTTAAAGTAAGGTACATAATTCATTCCATATTATTTGGACTGCTAGTTTATTTATTTGCTTGCATTTCTATCCCACTCCCTGTCTTTCTCCCAGGTTGCACTCCCCATGTTGTTCTCCCAGAGAATGCCATTAACTAGGGCTGTAGTCAGATCATGGCTTACTTATTCTGCTATATTTGGGTATACCAGAATAAATCATGTCCAGACAAGCTTTATTCTGGAATATCTATGATTGATTCCAGAATATCCACGTAGAGTGGAATAAGTAAGTGATGTCTGGATGAAGCTTGAGGTGACCAAGTTAGTTTATGTGCTGTAAAAGGGCCTGAAGCCAGATTGAAGCTGCTCTAGATAATCAGCTTCTTCCAAGCATCTCTGGAGATGAACAGCCAAAACCCTCTTTAATACCTTTCCCTAAAATGGTATAGTAGCCACTGGGTGATAGTTGTTTAAATCTTCTAGATCTATGAAGGACCTCTCCATGAAGGGACACACCATTGTCTCTTTAAGAGCTGGCAGGATCACTCCATCTCTCAGAGAAGCATTCCCTACTCCCTGGCCCCACCCAGTGATACCTTGCCAGCTGGCTTTTATCATCCAAGAAGGATAAGAATCCAGAGGACACATGGCTAGCAGAACTTCAGCAAGTAGCTTCTTCGGTCCTCAGGCTGCAATAATTGAAACTGATCCAAAATGACTGCACCAGCCATTTCTCTGGGTACTTCCTCTGGATTATTTCCAACTGTGGCATTAGTCCCTTGTGAATTGAAGGCACAAACAATTAACAAAAATATTGAAAGTACAAAGCATATCCCTACATAGATATAAATATAAAGGACAACAGGACAATATTTAGAAGCATGTATGGAGCATAAAGACCCCCTTCCCAAAGCATCTCAGGACACAGCTCTCTCATGATTCAAGGCCATAACTAGGAATAAAACCACTGAGGTAGTGGATAGTTCGAGGAGAATTCAAGGTCAAGTCTCTCTGACATTCTTTGAAGGAAGTATTGCCAAATAACAAAATACTGCTCCTCCAGACACATACCTTGCATCCTGCAGTATTGTACAGAAGCACCTTCTGTGCTGACCCCATGATCCTTTCTTCACTGGGCCTTATTCAGGATTGTATCTTGGAATAGGGACCTGACATCCTCATGCTAGTGCAGACAATGGAAGGCCATGGGAGAGACCTGCTGTAGTCTACCAGCATGCAGATGACAGGACCTCATTCCAAGACACAATCCAGAATAAGGCCCAGTGCAGAAAGGCCACATGTCCCAGAGGCAACCATATCAAGAATTCATATAAAGGAGTTTTTGCATCTTTCAGTTTTGAGCTATTTACATTTTTTGCAGCTTCTAGGAAGAAGTCCAACAGATGTTTTGCCTTAATTTCCAAGTTTTCAGCATCATACTTGTGAAAACAGGCAGAGGAAGGGTATGAAGATGGTAGGATCCTTAAATATGCATTGGATCTCATGTTTTACCATAGATCAGAAGAGCACCACCTACTCACATATCTAGTGTAGCTGAAAAAAGGTGTTGGCTTTTGCACAGCAGCCTTGTCGAGCCCAGTCCTGCCAAGAAACCCCAAACTCCATCATCTAGCAGTCCTATTATGTCAAAAGATCTGGGCAGTGAAGATGGGAATCCAGCAGCAGAAGCAGGCTTACAAGAGGTAGGCTGCCCAGCCTCTCACACTGAGCACAGATAGTACAACTTCCCACTCTCCTGGCAAGGCCTATGTTTTACATATTCAACGATCAATATTTCTATGCTGCAATAGAATTAAGACAGTACTCAGGCCTTAAAGAAAGTGGGTGAGAAAGAGTGCACAATTAGGAACAAAGGCAATCAAAAATAAACTATAAAATACATGAATCGGAGAACATTAGGACAAATTAATGGACTAAATGAAAAGTGATTCCTTAAGGATATTTTCAAAGTTTTATTAAATGCTTCAAAGCTCCCAAAGGACTTTAATTGCACAGACAGAGGAATGGCCTGAATAGCCACAATAAATAGTGTCAGGAATTCTTTTCACATCATGGAAGCAGCTGCTGCAATAGAAGGGGCTTAGTAGTATTTCTGGCAGGGATTCATGTATTTACTTATTTCCTTCATAGTAATGCAGAATCAGGGTGTATTTGCATCTTCTGGGGAATTTAGAAGCAGAAAAGTACTGCTGTGTATTTCATGCATATTCTATAACAGGGTTTCCCAAACTATGGGTCGGGACCCACTGGTGGGTCGCGAGCGAATACTGAGTGGGCCCTGCCTGTAGAATTAAGTAATAAAAAAAATGTATTAAAACTTTTTTTTGTTATTTGAAAAGTCCTTTATTCATATTGGTAACGTTTAAATTTCCTAGAGCTGGGTCCCGAGTAGGTAAACTTATATTAGATGGGTCGTAGCCCAGACAACTTTGGGAACCACTGTTCTATAAGGTGCATCCCAACAGGTATTAAAATGTGCAATTATGTCATGGCTATGTTGGGACTGCCACATGGATTTGTGGCAACCCCAACGAAGCCCCGCTATATAGGGATGAAATCCTGCTTTCTCCTATTCTGGGAAATCCTAACTCTCAATGCGGGCTTTCCTGGGAAAGCATAAAAACCTAGCTGACTGGAAACTGCAGTGTGGGCCTTACATGTGCATGATGGAATCCAAGGTGAAAAAGACCACTGCTTACGTGTGGGGGCTGGCACACATGCACTTCTGGGATTCATGCTCTTGTATTCTTGGATGTGAGTGTCACATCAGTGTAGAAGCAGGGTTACTCCTGCATTTCTGGCAGAGCCAGCAGTAATGCTGTTATTGCTCCTTGTGTAAACTATTTGTATGTGCATTCTTCAAAGTGCAATGCACAGCCCTCATTCTCTGAACATAGGAAATAGCCCACTTCCAGATCCATTTTTTTGTGTTTGAAGAAATGTCTCAAGCTGAAAACAATGCAGCCAGGGAGAAGTGGCAGGCATGTGAATGGTGCTTGTAATGCTAGGTTGCTGCTGCCTTTTTGATGCTAAACATATGTATATGGACTCAATCACCATTTTTATATACTACATTGTATGGAATAAAATAATACTAATAAATTTTAATAAAAGATTTTTTTTAAATCTACAGATAGTTTGGCTCACTCGGCAGATATTCTTGTGCTCTGCAGCACAGTATAGTGCTATTTCGCAAGTATTTTGTGGCAGTTACCTTACATCATCCTTTGCTGATCTGTGACAAAAATAGTAGGAACAGTGATAACAACATAAAAAAATGTGGGTGATTAACATAAGCATTCATGTACCTGATGAAAAAAATCAGTTTTATTCAGGCTATCTTTTTTTCCTGACCCATATTCAAGTGTCTTGAGTCCTGCATGACCTTTAGCATTAACTCAAGATATTTCAAGGCCGGCAGTCTGAAGGTTTCACATTATTTGATCTTCTCCTCTGAGCTTAACTAGGCAGAGGATTCCCTCCAGATGGCAGTAAATCAAGTGAACTCACATCTGGCAGGGTTGATGTTCCTTGAAATTCTTGCATCAGTGCTCAAGAGAGTCAGAATGAAAGAATGATAGGAACAAGACCTGGTCAGTGTTCTGGTCCTCAAGGCACCATTTCAGTTGCAAAATTACTAGTCAGCCTTGACAGCACTAACAATTTCAAGGAAAGGCAGTAGATATTTGGGGTTACTTTGACTGGTATATACTTGGTTTGAAGTGGATGTAGGACTCCAGTACTATCTACACATATATAAGAGGTCTCAGACCATGCTGTTCCTCTACTTGTTTATATACTTGATGAAAGTGACTGCAGTAGCACTTCAGGTATCCAATGAATGGAACACACATTTCACTTTATGGATGGGCAAAACATTTGAATGAATTTATTATGCTTGAACTGAAGAATGTCCTTGAGCAAATGGACTGTCTGATTTGCTGTTTGATGAAATCTCTGTATCACCTGATGAAAGGACAAATCTGAGGAGTTTGAACAGGTTTAAAAAACTACTGGTAGGCCTGCAGCTTCTGTATTGTTATTCCAAAAGAAAGAGCTGGTTTGTGTTTCCCTCTTGGGGATGCTTCCACATGTTCCAAGATTCTCCATTCACATGTTGTAGCACTGCTATACTGCTCCGCAGCTTCAACAGGAGCTGCTAAGGAGCTCCTGGTAAGCTCCACCTACTTCCAGTGCAAACACCATGTATGGTGGAACAACTGTGGGCACACAAATGTGTGGTGGAGCACCTGAGCATTAGGGTCTTTTTGCACATTACAGTATCCTGGCCCACTGATCTTGAGTGTGGTAAGGTGAGGTCCGGATTGTCATCTACACAGTATGGTGCTGTTTTGGATTGCCCACACTGTATGGCCTGTGTGTTCTCTGTTTGTTTCACATCAGTCCTGCTGTCTCCTGGTATAGCAACATGAACGAGCCACACCCTTTTCTTTTCAACAATGGTGATGACAGGGGTGTTATGTTCTAAAACGTTTTCAGTTTCTGTTCTGAAGTCCCATAATATTTTGGCCTGTTCATTATCAACCATTTTTTCAGGTTTATGATCCCGCCAGTTCTGTGCTGCTGGCAGATGGCAACTGTTGCATAGATTCCAATGGATCATTTTGGGAACTATGTTGTGTCTCAGTTTATAATCTGTCTGTGCGATCTTTTTGCAGCAGCTGAGTACATGGTTGATTATTTCTTCAGCTTCTTTGCATAATTGGTACTTGATGTCATCATCATCATCATCATCATCATTTATTGTTATTATTCCCTCTTTAGAGTTTTTTGTTTTAAACTCAGTTGCTACAGTCGGGACTGGCCTGCTTTATGGCTTCCTGTGGAAGCAAGGGAGGAAGGGAGGGATCAATCTACAGCGGCAAATTTACTGATGGGAAGTAAAAACAAATGTGGCTGGGCTGGAATCACAAAGCACAGAGCAAACATCTAGCAACTGCTTCCTCTTGCGAGTGGTGGAAGCAGGGACTGCATTGTTGGTCTCAAATCCATCAGTAAACCCTTCCTTTTGTCACAGCAGGAACTGCTCCATAGCTGAAAAATTATTCTCAGCCGCATGTTCCATTGTGCTGGGATTGCTACACAAAGAGTGAAAGACAGGGTAATAGACTGTGACCTGTTCAAATCCAGGATTATGTAGGGTTTATATCTTGCCATTCTGAAAGTCTTTCTTGTTTTGATCCCATTATGATTCACCAGTTATTCAAGGCAGAGGAGACTGGGAGCTCTGCCTTCCTTTGCCCTCTTCTTCCGATTCAACGCTAACATGTTATCACTAAATAGGAGGCCCACCACAGAGAAAGGGAGGATTTTCCTGAACCATAAATAAAATGTTGGAGGTAGGAAGCTTAATACACAAGATGATCTGCCCATTATGTGCAGAAGATCATAGTACAAATTCTGGATAGATGAGGTAGGACGTGGTTCTGGAGAAGGTACTAGGAGCTTGCAAACTGCTCTCCTGAAGCAGAACTTGGTATTTAGGCACACTAGCTCACCTCTGCCATATGCCTAGGAGGGGAGAAGAGTCTTATCTTGGCTTAACTGAAGTGGTCTTCCTCCTTGCAACCTTCCAGAATTATTAGGAGTGAAACTCCATAGCATCATGGCAAGGCAATATGCATTATTAGGGCATTTGGAACTTCACCAGCTCCACAAAGCCCCTCAGAGCTCTTGAAGGCTTCCAGGGAGGAAAGGCAACTCTGATGAGCCCAGGTAAGGACCTCTCTTCCCTCCTCGGGGCTTTGAGGCTGGTGACTACTTCAACTGGTTTGGAACAATATTTTGGATATTATGTTTGATAAAGTGGTCACCCGGAATCATGTGCAGAGAGAATGGCCGTTGTTCTGACTTTGCATGCACATTAGTCTGTGAGACTCTGCTCACCATCTGGACTCCATCCACGTTAGACAGAGTGTGATCCTAACCAAGAGGGTGGTCTGGATCATCAGCAGACCAGCTGGCCTTAGTCTGGAACACAAAGGATATCTCCATTTTCTGGAATACGAGGGGACCCATTTCAGAGGCTGATGTGGTGGCTAGACCATTCTGTATTATTTTCCAGACCAGTGGGACTTGCTGATCCAGACACACTGGCTCAGAACAAGACATCGTAAGTGCAGAAAGGCCCTATGTCTGAAGGCACCCTTAACCTCTCATGTGAAAAATAGTGACTGATACACCCACAGAACTATGGTCACTCAGTGACAGCCACCAATCTGGATGGCTTTAAGGTAGGGTTAGACAAATTTATGGATGACAGATGTATCAATGGCTACTAGAACGAATGCCTAGTTGCATCTTTCAGGCTGAGGGGGGGGGAGGAACTGGGGCGCTTCTAAGGCCATCTGCTGGGACTCAAGAGCAGGAGAAGGTTTGTCCTTGTCTCTGCTTGAGATGCCCATGAGCATTTGGTGGGCCACTGTGTGCGACAGGATGCTGGACTAGATGGGCTGTGGCCTGATCCAGCAAGGCTTCTCTTATGTTCTTATGCATTTGCAAAATAAAAGATGGAAACTCTTTTGCCGTATTCCCATAAAGGCCTGCTTGTCAACTGAGATCTTCGAATGAAACCCTCCTAGAAATGATATCCCTCTGTAAAGTTACCCAATTACTGGCTGGAGAAAAGGCTTTATCTGTGGTGGCCTCCAAACTTTGGAATAGCATTCTTCATTATTTTCTTCATTATTCACTACCCTGAGCCTTCAAGGGCAGTATAAAAATCAATGAATATAAATACAGAGTTTGAGAAAGATAGAAATCTTTGAAGAAGAAGAGGAAGAGTTGGTTTTCCTACCCCACTTTTCTCACCTATTTAAGGGGACCCAAAGCAGCTGACAAACCTTCTGTTCTCCCCTGTGAGGTAGGTACAGCTGAGAGAGCTCAGAAGAGAGCTGTAACTAGCCCAAGTTCACCCAGCTGGCTTCGTGGGGGAGGCCAGAATCAAACTCGATATTCCTAAGTAAGAGTCTTGCTCCCTAACCACTAAACCAAACTGGCTCATGGTGAGTTTGAAGATAACTCACCATGAACGATTTGCCAAAGGCAAAAACTTAAGCCCTTTCTGCACTGGGCCTTATTCTTGATTATATCTCAGAATAGAGATCTGCTAGCCACATGCTAGCGCAGACTATGGCAGACTCCAGGTGGAGCCTGCATTAGTCTGCACTGACGTATAGATGGCAGGTCCCTATTCCAGGATATAATCCAGAACAAGGGCCAGTGCAGAAAGGGCCACAGTTTAACTTGTGATGTAGTCTGAACTAACTTGTGAAGGAACCATGTTTCTTTGTGGTTAATCTTTTCACACTATGATGCATCCAAAAGGTAAGTACATTTGATCCAATCCTACTGAATTCATTTGAATGGCTGCTTTGTGACCTTGGTGTTTAATGGTTCTAGTTCACTAATGTATCATCAAGACCGTTAATAGCAGGCAAAGGAGCAGCTCTTCTTTGCGAGGGAGGGTTTCCTGAAAAAAATGAAAAGCTGTACTTCAGTTATTTTACCAAGCAGTTACATTTCTTCTTGATTAATGTGCGTGTGTATCCCCTCTTCTTCTTTCCCTTTTAATGTCCTAAATTCTGTGGCTCTCTGGTTAATTGAATTCTGGAGCTTATACCAGCATCAGATGGGATAAAGGACCGGGTCTCTCCACAGTGCTGCAAATGCTACTGTGGCTTTCAGAGGGTTAATTCATTACGGTCCATTGTCCAGCCGACTTTGTAGCTGGCAGCAGATTGGAGCCGGCTGGAATGGCTGAAATGGGGATGAAAAATGAGCAGAGCCTAGGTTTGCATTAAATATTTAATATTCTCTCAGTGGGAGGTGTCAGGGAAAGCACCATATAATAAATACGACAAGAGACAATTCCATCATTGAACTCGTCTGTTAATGACCTCATTTGCTTTGACAGAAACATTACAAATGCACCATCTCCCCCTTTACCAGGGCTGCTCAGGAGAATGCATTCTGATTTTAAAGCCAGGCCCCTTCTACAACCATTTGGAATCCCGCTAATTCTTTTCCCCTTTTCATTATCTTTATATTGATCATGAAGAACTTCTGAAATGGCAAGGTAGTAAGTGCCAACAGCAGAAATAGGATTGGGGTTGTGTCTGTTTGTTATTTTTCATTGTGTGCAGTGGCCAAAGTACCATGGAATAAGCCTGGCTTTTTGCCAAGATCCAGGAAAAAAAGAAGAAGGAGCTTTCGAAGAATGCTGGCTGCTTCACTTGCTGTTAATTATGACACTCTGTGCATGTTTTTAGTCTCAGTCTCCATGGTAGGAGGAGTCAATTTTGCTTTTTTTTGCTAGCATCCCACTGCATCTTAGCTACATCCTCACTGTAAACCTGCCTTAAAATATAGACATTAATGATTATTATTATTTTGATTAGGGACATGCATGATTCATATCAAATCAAATGCAAGAAAATTTGTATTTGTTTGAGTAGATTGCCTTCAAATGTGGTAGGATTCATATTCAGTACGAATATTCAATTCCATAAGAATCCCATACAAATGCATACAAATAGTGGGTAAATATGGAGTGTAGGGTTTGGATTTCCCACCTCAATGAAGTCATTGTATGATGGATAGACAGGTGGATAGACAGGTGGAAGAATGAAGAGTGGGAACCAATCCTTCAGATGTTATAAGATCTGAAATCGTACTGGGTGGTTATTTGCAGAGAATTCGGATTATCCTTGCTGTGTCAGAATGTGGCCTCAAGGCCAGAAAATGCACTTTGAAAGACCTTTAATGTGGATTAGGGGTGGGGTAAAAACACTCATGGCTAAATGCTATCACTAAGCACAGTTTAATGAGCATCTAAATTCAAAATTCATGTTTTGAACTTCATTTGCTTGAATAAAACACATTTAAGAATAACCACTCGATGACCCTAGAAGTCCCTTCCGACTCTATGATTCTATGAATTTGGACAAAATAATTTTTGATGCTGGAGAAACTGTTTTTTCTAGGGTGGCAAATTATAGCTTTGGGATGAGGGATATTTTCATTCTGCAAATGGCTCAAGAAAAAGACATATTTCTTTCTTTCCTCAGTGCTTTGCTCTAATAAAACATTCTTAATCACAACAACAATAATAAAAAAAACCCAGAGGTTGTGGGCAATCCGGTTTGGCTCTTTCATGTTTTATGACATTTGTTACCAACTAATTTCTATAACTTTAGTAGAACTCCAACCCATCCATTATAAAAAGGAATAAAATACTGGATTCAGGTAATTTACAGGTGTTTGGTCAGCGGACTCTTGTGCTCTTTTGTTGTTCTTGTTGTTGGGATTCACTGAGTTGTGACCAACTCCAGGTTAACTGCCTGGACATCTCCATGAGTGGCTCTATGCAGCCTTCTTGGCAGAGATACAGAAGTGGTTTGCTATTGCCAACTTCTGGGGAGAAGCTGGGGATTGAACTGACAACTCTCGGTTTTCCAGGCAGTTTGTTCTACCCCTGAGCTACAGCCACTCCCTATATGCTTGGGAACTGAAAGACTTTTGCTATCTCTTCAAATAATCAAGGATTAAAACCTTACCTGTGCTACCCCCATAAAGTCACAAAAAGGTGACCTGAGGGATGGGAGTCCACAGTCCTGCCCCAGAGGTGGGAGATATTCCATTTACAGTTTAGCCCTGGGTAGAAAAATCACCATTTTATGTCCAGTAATAAACTTTGGCGGAAAGAAATTGCCCCTGCTAAATTGCCTCCCTTACTGCTATCATTATATATGGTAGTGGTGATAGTGAACATGGAGCTACTTTGCCTGTCAAGTAATTTTATTGCACTCTGTGGATAGGTTGCCTTCAAGGGTGGATTTTTGTGCCTTGGAGATGGATTAGAGGCCCAATGGACAAATGTCACCAGGGTGCTCAATGAGCATCTTATGCTCTACTAAAACAAAGTCCAATTTTCTGACTCTAAGATATAACTAAATGGGGGAACTATCATAATGTAAACTTAACATCTTTGGCTCTGATTTTGCATGTGTACCATCTGTTGCTTTTTAGACTCAATTGTGTAGCTTGCTTTCAATATAAGGGAATAATCCTAAAAGATGATGTAACTGTGGTTTAACAGCGGTGCTACTGTTTTTTCTAAGTTACACGTTCTGAGGCACTAAGAAAGGGTAGATTACAAATTCAAATAAATGTATATTTTGGAAACTGTTTTCTCTCTGTTACTTTACAGAATGAACCAGCTGTAATATTCATCTTGATTGCCTTAAATCATGTACTTACATACATCAAAACTTTGAAATGAATACGTTAGGCTTAATACTTTTGCCTCCCCCTTCTACAAAAAGAAATGGGAGCACAAACAGAGGATTAAAAACTGCACACCCAGAAACCTTTAAAGGTGATCCAAAAGAATACTGTGGTCAAAGGTATCAAAATCCACTGATATATGAAGGCTCAACAGAACTGCACTTTCATTGTTTCTCTCCCAGAAGAGGTATCTATCAGGGTGATCAAGACTGATTCTATCCCAAAGCCAGTTTCTTCCAAGGACACTTGCAGCTACAGATAGTTGGAATAAACCTCTGAGGAGGCTTTTTCAGGGATGGACACACCATCACCTCTTTCAAGGTTGCATTCCACCAAGATGTTTCACCAAACCATGGACCCACCCAGTCATTTCCCCCATGACTTGCTTTAATGGTCAAAGGTCAGGAGATCACATGGTAGGGCAGACGGCTGCATGCAGGAGGGTAGCTGACCCTAATTAGCTCTCTCTACTCTCCCTCACTTTGGTGTTCATCTGAAGTTTTGCTGAGGTCACTGAAGATGCCACTGGATTGCGTCTCCAACAAATCCAAGAACTGGCTTTTCACAGACTTTAGTTGAGATGATTGATTTGATAAGCTGAAATCAGGCCTCCAACCTTTGTCTTGTGACCCTTCACCTGTGGTATCGCTCTTGAACTACATCTTTTTCAATGGATGGTAGACATCAGGCTCCCAGAACATCTGCGCCGATCTCTTTGTGCACTTCAGATTGATCCCCTTATCCATAATTAGAGTGTCAGTGACTGATGTTCTATTTTGGAATGGGCTGACATATCACAGCCATTCCCAAATTATGATAGCATGGCAGAAGACCAGAAGATATGGTTGCTTTAATATACACTATCTCAACTGTTCTATTGTCACCTGCCATTGCCATGCTCGTCTTTGTGTGTCACAAATGAAATGTGACACTCTTCTCATGTGCATCAACTAGATTGTGTCACACCCTCCTCTGGGCAGATTTCTAATTCTAGCAATCTTGGAAGAATCCTGAAAAAAGGGGAACCACCCAAATCTGATAGTAAAGACAGCAAAATCTCTATTGGTGAAAAAGAAGCAAGCACAAGATTTCTGTTGTTGCCTTCAGTTCAGTAAAAAGCCTGCTCTTTTGCTCTGCCTGAACAGAGGGCCTAAGGAGATGTTCAGCTAATTCATATTAATTTAACTCTATTAATGATGAGATATAATCTCTCAGCAGGAAGACAATCATAAGGATTTAATGCCATTTTGCTCTTTTCATGACCTGCAATTTGGTACGCAGTTAGAGCAAAAACTCCAGGAACCCAGCTATGTTTGAACATGTACCTCTGCCCTAATGCCTTCAGTGTTTTCCAACCACTTGTGATAATTTATATTTATGTTTTTATTAGTTTTGCATTTTTCAGAATTTTCCTTTTATTCTCCCAGATCCTCTAAGAGCTGTTAGGGGCTCAAATATGTTCATCTCTCCCCTTCTCTTTCTTCCTCTCTGCCTACCCTCCCTCTCTCCCTCCCATTACTTCTTTTTTATATTATCCTGTTATTCTCCCAAATAGCTCAAGAGAACAGTCATCATTCTTATCTTCTCCATTTTGTCCTCACAAAAGCCCTGTGCAGGCAAGTTAGGCTGATGGCAGTGACTGGTCAAGGTAAACCTAGTTATTTCTGCCTTAAACCTTATTCCAGGATATATTCAGGAATAGAGGTCTGCCACCCACATACTAGTGTGGACTAGGGGTGTGCACAAATGCAATTTTCAGGATTTGATTCAAATTGAATACCCAAAAATTGATTTGATTTGAATGTTTAAAATTCAAATTTAACCAAATTCGATTCCAATTAAGGAAGTTCAAATCTATGTGTTCAAATTTTGTATTGAAACTTGCACTTATGAATGTCAACAACATTCATAGATGCCTGTACACATCTTCCCCGGGTCCGTACACATCCGTACATATCCATATGCATCCCATAGTTATCCCATACGGATCCCATTTTCATCCCTTATGGATCCGTACAAATGCGTACAGATAGAGGAAAGATGTGAATCTTCAAGTATGCATTGTGCATGAACATATTCGAATGTCCAAATAATTCAAACGAACAGATCCAAAATTCAAATTGAACCTTTAAATTCAAATTTAAGGACATTTGATTTGAATCTGAATGTTGAAATTTGGTCGTTTTGCTCAAATTTTTAATGCATTCGAGTATTCACGCACATCCCTAGTGTGGACTACAGCAGGTTCCATCCCCATTACACTCCTTCCATACTGGATGGAGTATGCTAGGTGTCCAAAATGACCCCATAGCCTATTATGGCTGTAGAGAAGAAGAGCTGGCTTTTCTATCCTGCTTTTCTCACCTGTTTAAGGGGACTCAAAAGTGGCTGACAAATCTTTCCATTCTTCTCCCCACAACAGAACACCCTGTGAGGTAGGTGGGGCTGTGAAAGCTCAGCTGTGACTAGCCTAAGGTCACCCAGCTGGCTTCATGGAGGAGTGTGGAATCAAACCTGGTGACTATGAGATATGAGTCCAGCACTCTAACCACAAACCAAACTGGCTCATGACAAGGTCTATAATCATCCCAGGGTCATATGCCAGACCATACTGAAGTATGAATGGTGTGTCTACGTGAATTGGTATATCACAGGGGACACATGTCAGTGACACTCTAGAAAATGCTGCTGGAAGTATGTCCTCAAAAATAGCCAAGTGGGAAACTGTGAAGGTCAGCACATAACTTAGGTGATTATTGCATGGGTTACTCTAGCCTCTTTCACCTTTTTATCCAGTTACAAACAAATGAAAATAAAACCAAATGAATCAATCATTTTTTAAAAAATGAAGAAGAATGTTCATTAACAACTCATTTGCTTCAGTTTCTGTTCATTTTCATAATTAAAGCGATTAAAATGAATGGGCTCGTTTGTTTCATTTCCTGTAGAAGTGAAAAAAGAGACAAACACTTGATCTCATCCGAGTCTCCTTCGTTTTACTCCAGCACTTTCCATAATACTGCACTATTTTGCCAATGCAAGGAGGAAGTATTAAAAAGAAGCCAAAGTGGTGGTGATGGTAGTGAAGAACTAAGCATTTAAGGAAAGCATTAATATGAGCATTTCCCATTGAGGACTTCAGTGGCTGTTTAGGAGTCCTTGATGTTATTTTCGCAGGGGAGGGTAAAATTAGGGGGACATTAGCTCTCATGCCCTGTCCAAACGCTCACTTGGGAAATTAATTCAGTTATTGCCTCTGAGGTCTCAGCTGGATCTTTCTATGTTGTTTGCATTCTGCTCTATAATTCTGCATGGCATCACTGTGTACTTCAAGAAAAGCTTGCAGGATCTGTATTAAAAGGTGGCTGCATTTCAGGGTCTGATCACATCACAACAGATTAGTCCATTTTAGGGCACAACGGGGACTCATCCCATTGCTAGGTTGATCACGCCCATCTAATTTAATGCTCCCACTTTTAAGTCTTTGTGTCTTCAGCCTAACAACAGGGTACCTTGTTCCTTTCCATCCTTCACTTCCCTCTTCCCTCTATGATTGGGTGCACTTCTGTCAATCATATTTTGGTTTGTCAGGGGAGGGAACAGCCATCTCCCTCTATCCCAGCTTTCCAGTTCAGAACATTTCCACACCTTCAGTCCCCAGGATTTGAAGATGGCAGATAGTTCTGGTGTCTGCATTTTGGATGCTAGATCTCTCTGACATTGCCAGCACATTGGCCTGCTGACATTATGGTGGTGAATGGGGAGCCATGGCAACAGCATCAATGTGTCGCTGCAGTTATGGAGTGCCACGGTGCTAACCGTACCTGTGCTGTCCCCCCTGGGCCCTATCAAACTTCTCTCAGCAGAAAGGAGCTGTGCTAGAGGTCAGGGAATGTAGATGTACAGCAATTAGAAGAACTATACATTTAAACTCTCTGGGGGAACTCCTGCAAACATGCAGCTGCCCCTGGAATAGTAACTCTTCCAGGAAGTGTGGATGCCACATGCGGGCATCCTCCTGGAGTTCCCTAAACAGGTAAGTGCAGAAAGGCTCACAAAGGTCAGGGTTTCCAAGGCCACATATCACACATGAACTGTTTCAAACCAGGAACAAATAGCTAGAAATGAACAAAATACATACAAGTATAGGGATGACGTACTGTATTTCCAACAGGCTTTAATATGATAATCTGATGGTTTAGTGATGGATTTATGCCATCTGGTCTCCTCCACAATGGGGGTGGGGGAATGGGCTAGCATGAATGCAGTGGATGGGGAGGTAGATGGTGGCATGTCCCTCTTCCTCCTTTATTATTATTTTTCAATTAAAACATAGACCTCCCCAAGTTCAGATGTGTGCATTTATGCATATGTCAAGGGAACTCAAGAAAAGGTGGCTGTCCCTTTTGACCAATAAATGGGGAGAGGTGAAACAATCAGGTAATAGAGGAGACTCTTTTCCTTGCAACCCAAGGAATCCATGCAAAAGAAGGAGGGAAAATGCTAAGCAAGCAAGACAGAAGGAGATAAGGAAAAGACTGGCTAAGGAAGTAAAAAGAAGGTGAAGTTCAGGGTAAGAGAAGAAGGGGGAGTGGGGAGAGAGGAGGGGAGAAGAGGAAGAACTTGCTGAGTGAGCGAGGAAGAAGGGTGGATGGGGAAATGAAATGGGAAAGAACATAAAAAAAACACGTTTATTTATAGTGCCCCTTTCACCAAAGGGCATAACAACAAAACAAA
>MTQE01003428.1:18570421-18588748 GCA_014337955.1 Aspidoscelis marmoratus | reverse complement strand
AAATAAATAAATAAATAAATAAATAAATAAATAAATAAATAAATACTTGAGGATGAAGACTCCCATGATCTGGATTAAATGGCTTGTTAATCCAGATCAACAGTAAGTTCATAAAGGGCCACAGAGAAAGAGAATTTACAGATTCAGACCACATATCCACATCTATTGCCTGTACCTCCAGAAATGGCTTTGGGCACCTTGTCTCCCATTTTTGCTGCATATGCTAAAGAGCATGGGGCCTGATTAAGGTACTTGCTAGTGAGGACTCAAAATAGTGCTTATCTGCCTTATCAAGAGTCCTCATGCTCCTACGCATATCCAGTGAGGTGCCCAGTAGGTGTGGCAGGCTGTTGAGCATTTCTGCTAAGGCATCAGCCCCCCAGACACCTCCTGTGTGACGCATGGAGACAAACCCTCACTCACTTCATTCTGCTGAGTTGGGAATTGATTTTACTGCAGGATCTG
Organism: Aspidoscelis marmoratus; assembly: GCA_014337955.1. Taxonomy (NCBI): domain Eukaryota; kingdom Metazoa; phylum Chordata; class Lepidosauria; order Squamata; family Teiidae; genus Aspidoscelis; species Aspidoscelis marmoratus. Next base: position 18,588,283 of record MTQE01003428.1, on the reverse strand, counting down.
GGGAGTTAAAGGAATTAATACAGCAGAAATAATTCTCACGGGTTGCTGTGCTGTTCTGGCTTGCAGATTTGTCTAGATTAGGCTGTGGGAACAGCTAATTGAAAAAAGGACCTGTATCAGTTTAATTTTAAAACAACATGCAGATATTTGCCTTGAGGGTGAAATGGATAAAGGACCTATATAAGTGAAAAGGAGGCATTTGTCGTGCACTTTACAGTTTGTGTTGCATATGATTTTTCATAATTTCTGGGGTGTCAGGAAGACAGAAAATATTTAAATAGTTGACTTTGTGTGCATGTGTGCATGTATGTCTGTGTCTGAGTCTGTGTGTGAGAGAAATAGACACAGTGAGAGGATTTAAGTCCTTTTGAAAGTACAATTGAAACATAATTCCTCAGTGTGTTCTAGTTAATTATCATTTGCAGTGCGTCTACCATCAAAGCTTTACTACCATGGAGGGGATCATTTCTTCATCACAATACCACTTTCAGGATTCATTTATCTTGTCTTTTAGACTAATTATCCCTGAATTCACCAGTAGGCTGTCACACTTACATTCCCCAATAAATGTAGTTTTAAATCAGTGCCTTACTGTGCTGCAATTGGTACAAGCCTGCCCTGCATTGTGGCTAACTGGAGCTATTCATCTGTGATCACAACACTAAAGGGACAACAACAACATTACCGTTTGTATGAATGATCATGCTTATTTATATGCAAATACGTCTGACAAATCAATAATGTATGATTTAGCTGTTCAGCGTGCATTAGTAGAAGTGCTAGCAGCGCTGGGTGGCCGCCGCATGCAGCACTTCAGTCCTTTTTCTGCCCGCTTCCACGCATCTCCCATTCAGCGGCTTGAAAAATGATCTGTGTCATCCACCAGCCAAATGCCTGCACCGAATGACCTCGAGCCCTTTTATTAACCACATCTCTGCTAAAGGTTGGAAAGGTGGTGGTTTTTTTTTTTTTTTTTTTTGCACCAAGAGAGGGATGAAAAAACCAAGCCTCTTTGGAAGCAAGGCTGCTTGGCACAAAAGCTTTGGAGCTAAGATGTAACAGGGAATATCTCCTGCCAAGAAGCATCTTTATGATAAATGGTCTGATATGTCGGCATAACACTGAGGATTGCTTGAGTGACAGCAACTGTGAACGGAAACAGTCAGTGAGACCACCAGGGAGGGTGGATTAAGTAGGAGAGGAATAGTCCAACTCCTCAGCTTCAGACTTCTGGAGGACTAATTTGCTGGCTGGGGCCAAGCTAAGAAATTTTGTTGGCTGAGATAAAACATCAGATAGTTTCTCCCCATATCAAAGTGCCTACAGGTACCTAATGCTGGTGCCTGATGCAGAACATACTGGAAACAAGTTTCCTCAGGAGTAAAAATGCAAACATTTGGTAACAATTTCTTTGTCGCCCTTTCTTAGCAACTCAAATTAGTTGCCCAAGCATGCTCTCTGTAATGACTATAATAAAATGGCAGTTTTTGAAAGTGAACAGTTCTATCTGTGAAAGGGCTATGGGACACTGATTTTATTTCTGCTTTGAAGATAAGGAATTTAATGTCTACATCTGATTTTGTCAGTGATTTCAGCTGTCTGCACTGTAAACCTGAATCTGTTTGAAGAGGTTGCTCCACAGCCAAATTCAGGGTAGAAATTTCATAAATGTAAATTGAGAGAGAGAGAGAGAGAGAGAGAGAGAGAGATGAAAAACAATTATCTCTAGCTCTTTCTGCCCTGGGTCTTATTATGGAATATATCCCAGAATAGAGTCTAAGATTAAATGCGAATCTAGTCTGTTTTCTGGATCATCTGATCCCATTTAATTTTTTATTCCTGGACTTTACAAGGACTGTATTGCTAAAATCTGCAGAAAAAAAGGTCCTCAGAAAAACTGTTCTAGGTCCCATTTTGGCACCCAGCCTGCTTTTTCCCTCTATGGGCATGCTACCGGAATATTCAGGGAGGAGATCTGCCTTTCGTGCTGTCCCCTCATATCCTTCTGGCCAATGTCTTCTGTTAATGGGTGGGATTTCACATCTGAGAAGGTCTGTCCCCTCCGCTCCCCATCCCTTCAATGCTAGAGTCCTGAAAAAAAGTGTTGGATCTTTGAACAGATTTCCCCTTTCTGTGAATGCCACTGTAATTATGAGAGATACATTTGTAGCAGCTAACAATTACAGAGGGAAACTTTCCGCTCTGTTCTGAGCAGCTTCATTCAAAGCTCTTCCATCTCTCCCTGAGCTACTTGCTTGCTGCGAGAGAGTGGCAGAGCGAGAGAGCATGTGGAAAAAAGCAACAGCCACAATCCTTGCTACCCCTGCCAGGGGATGGGAGGATCAAAGGACAAGGGCCAGAGATGAAAAGATCCTGTTTCTCCATGCTGGGGATTTGGGCGGTTTGAATGGGAACTGTAGTGCTCTAATTCAGCCTGTGTTATCGTCAGACGAATGGGAACACCCAGAATGCGCACTCAGTCCTGAATCAGTATTAAAACAGTCACGTGGGAATGCAGCCTGGCTATCTGCATACTAGTGCACATTATTCTGGATATATTCTGGAGTAAGGTGTAGTGCAGATGAAGCCTGTGCTTCCCTCTGCTTTAGTCCAATGTGTGGCCACTTCTGCGTGATGAAATCAATGTTGCCATCTTGCACATGGACAGTTGGCACTTTCCCAGTATGGACTGTTTCCATGTGCACGTGGTCTCTGTAGTAGAGAATTTGCATGGAAATACAGCTTCTGTGCTTCCCACATCGGTGCTGTAACTCTATAGAGGCCTAAATACAAGTGGGACCTGTGTGGTCAGGTTTATAGTTTTCCTCTATTCCCTCATCCATTTTCAATGTATTGGATGCTACCACTGTTGCTGGTTTAGATAGCTGGCACAACTAGCTCAAGACATTGGGATGGGAATGTACTGTATTGCCTAAGGCCTTTTCTACACTGGATATTATTCCAGATTATATTCTGGAATAGAGACTTGCGATTTGCATGATGGTATAGACTATGGCAGGCCCTGTAGCAGCATGCAGATGGCAGATCCTATTCTGGGATATAATCCAGATTAAGGCCTAAGATTTCTGGTTACTGGAGAACAACAACTTCTCCTTCTGCCATGCATTAGAGATCACCATCATCTTATTCTGCTTTCACAAACAAAATAAGCTACTGGAGGCAACTGCCTCACTTTGCCTAATAGCAGGGCCCAGCCTGAACCTAGTTGTTGCTTATATCACACTGAGCTGTACACACATATCAATATGTCATTCTGTATGCTTGTAGAGAATGTCATGTCTTTCAATTTTGAAATTCTTCATAGAGCAGTCAAATCAAAATGGATGGCAAAGGGGGCAATGGGTAGATGGGTAGAACTGGCAGGAAAGGTGTGGAGTGGTAAGAAGGGTAACTTTAATGGGTGGCATGAATTTTCAAGAAACCCCTCTGCAGACTTCAGCATCTTGTCTTGGGCTCCCTTTGACCCTGGAGTGACATTTGTAGGTCATAACTCCGAGAAGCAGTCAGTCTTCCTGGCACGATTGTGCTCAAATGTGAAGAGCTTCATCTGCTATCACAGTGGAAAAGGCAACTTAAGATGCTAAAGTAACACTTCAAGAGAATCCCTGTGGAAGGAATGAAATGACTGAGAAAGAAAAAAAAAGAGAGGAATAAAGCTTTCTCACCCATCAGCTCTTTTGCAGAATGAGGTCCCCCTGTTTAACATTCACCATCATTTGTGTTTCCTTATGTGCAAGGAATGCAAGCTGTGGCCAGAAGCAAGTCAGAATTGTTCACAAGCTGGCATGTTGTAAAGCAACTGCCTGGAAAACCAGGGGGTCACATGTTCAAACTTGGTATCTTCTCAGAAGAAGATAAAGACAAACATCTTCTACAGGATTCGACTTTGATTCAATGGTAGGGAATTCCAAACAAGCTGATTGTACAATGGCACCAAGTTGATTCCCTTCTCCGTTTTGTCCTGAGAAACAAGCCATGAAATGAGTCTTGCATTATTTGTGAACTAGAACTCAGAAAACCCAGCTACGCTTAAGTTTTAATCCATGGACGTCATGTAAAAACAAAAGGGACGATACTGAGAAAATGGCAGCAATTTGCTTTTTGCGCAGATTTATTTCTGACTATACCATGCTGTGATGTGAAGTTCAGGTCAAAAAGCTTAAAATAACTATGGCTGTGGTCACTCCTTCACTTTAATCCTTCTTTAGTTTGTCTTCGCCCACACAGCTCACACATTTTTAGTCCAATCCATTTTACTTGTGGACTTTCCTCCCTTCTATTGTACTTTCCTGAGTCCTGATTTCCACAGGTTCCAAGCTGGTATAGAGTGTTAATCTGTTTTCATATTTTAGATGTGACTAGGGATAGGGATGTGAATGAATGTTTTTTTGACATTCTATTTGAATCAAATTGAATACCTGAAAATCCAATTCAATTCGAATCTGTTAAATTGGAATTTGACAAAGATTTGTTTCGTTTTTACCAAACTTGAATCTGCACATATGAATGTCGACAACATTCATATGTGCCCGTATAGATCTTCCTGACATCCATACACATCTGTATGCATCCCGTAGCTATCCCGTATGCAACCCATTTTCATCCCGTACGGATCCATACAAATGTGTACGGATGCTGAAAATATGCGGATCTTCAAGTATGCATGGTGTATGAACCCTTACACATATGAATGTTGAAAAAATAGGCCCGAAATTCAAAATTCAATTCAAATGTTTACATCTGAATTTCGGGACATTCTATTTGAGTTCAAATGTCAAGATTTGGCACATTTGATCAAATTTTGAAGGCCTATGAATATACTTGCACATCCCTAATTGGGAAAGAGAACAACTGCATGAATTTGTGGGTGCTGCATGAATTTGCTTTTTCTTTTGCCCAGTATGTCACAGAACTTTTATCCTCACAGAGCACAAGGGGTGTTGTGATGGTGGAGAGGGGTGGAGATCTGAAAAAGTATTGTAAAGAAGTCTCAGAGCAGAACAGAAGGGTGTGAGCATAGCGGCTCAAACTGAGGATAAACTAAAGAAGGATTATCAGGTATTGGCTGTGGTCGGAGTTAGTGCATTTTGAGACACCAGTGACCAAACTTGGTACTTCTTCCATGCAAACCAAGCATGCCACAGACATGCTTGTTCTTGTGTTGTGGAAGGAAACTATTTAAAGCAGGGAAATAGCAGTTTGAACATGGGAATATACATCAGATCAGGCTTTCCTCCAGCAGTTTGGAGGTTTTGTACAGAAAATATTGATTGAAATAGCTTTTCCCTATTAACTGTTTTCCCCTTTCATGTTAATATGTGGAAATATTCACCATATGGATCAAGATGACTATTCTGTAAAAGCTTTTTTTGCACTTAACTGCCATAGGATGGTAGCCACTGTTCACACTGTTTGTGCTGGTCTGTCCCAAACTTCACCCAGACCTACTTGTATCTGCGTGAAGTATGAATGGTTCCGTCTGGGCCTGTCTGCCTTGTCAAAGTATCAGCATGTATGGCGTGTTGTTGGTACAGTGATCAACAATGTACCACAGTGCCTGAATGCGCATCCATAGCTGTGGCACCCCACTCCCACACAGCCTTCTCCACTTCTCATTAACTCAGCACTCAAGAAGAGTCTATCTGCTTCCCAGATAGTGAGTCTTTTTCACACTTCGATTTCCTGGGAAAATGGCCAGGGAAGTGAAGTTCTGGAACGGTTTGAACGTCTGCACTTCAGGATGCCCAAACCATTTCAGGCTTATCTGGTGCTTAACTAGTGCCAGCTAAATGCAAATCGGATGTGCAGTGCCATTGCCAAGGTGACCAGGTGACACAGCACACAACCATGTCTGCGTCCCTGATCACATGTTTCATTTGTACCTCTTCTACTTGGAAGAGGTGAGTGAAGCATGGAGGACTGTTCCTGCCGTGCTGCTAGTATAGATGTAGAGCTCTACCACTATACAAAGGGGGGGGGGAGCTGCATTGTGGATGCAGGGTCTGAGAGTTGCCCTCATCTTCACCTTTTTGTCTAGAGTGAAAAGCCTTGGTGACTGCCAGCATGGCTGCTATTTGGTAGCTGCTGCCATCTATCTGCTTGTCCCCTACCCCTGCCCTTCCCTCCAGAGGGGGAAAAATCATTTTGTATCATTTTCATGCTTTTCTATGTATTTTCTGTGTTGTATTTTCTGTTGTTTTAATTTGATATGGATCTTACCAAGGCTATGTGGAAAAGAAGACAAAGGGAGAATGGAAGGAAATAAAATAATCATTACAAATAAATTAATGATAACAATGATGATTTTATTTGCTTCCCTCCTTCCTGCTTCCATTAGCTTGGCACAGTCCATATCAAATGAAAATTAGGATTACAACTCTCAGCATGATCAACAAAGTGCTCAGACCCCACCCCTGTAATAATGAAAGAAGAGAAAGTTATTTCCATTTGCTAATAAATTGCAGCTTCGAGCACACTACTCTTTGCAGTTTGTTTTTATTAGCTGTGTGACAAAGTGCCTAGAAGTGGCACAGGTGCATATACATTATGCCGACTTTTGGGAAGGGTTTTGATGAACTCATGCTTGCACATAATTTCCCAGTCTCACACGTATACAAATCGGCAGGTCAGGTAAAACTTTTGCTTAGGTGTCTGGTTTCTGCAGGGTGCTTACCAATATGAAATATTAAAAGTGCTGTCCTTTCCAGTTCATATTTCTTCATATTCAGTATGGTTGCTCAATTGATATGTAAATAAAGTGGGCCAGCACTCTATAAACCGCAGCTACCCTGCATTATTTAAGCATTGGAGGCAATGCATCATCCGTTATGTGGCTCATTGGTGGAGTCCTGCTGAGTATTTGGCAATAAAGCCTCAGAGTGCCTCATCAGAAACAGCAGTTGGTCCACGGGAAGTTCATTTATGCATGAAATATTCACTGAGCAACAATGCAAACCTTAAACATCAGTAATTGTTGGGTTTCTATTGCCGCTAATGAGTGTCTCTAAATTATTGTAAAAGATGGGCCAATTTACAGATTACATATATTTGTCATGCTTTTGTACCTTTAGTGAACTAACCATAATGGTGATGGCAGTTTTCTTTTTTCCATTGTACATATATTTGCCGAACCTACAGGCTGCTTGAGGCCAGGTGCTGGGCTGATGCGGGGAGCACACTATTGGTAGCACATTGAAAGGCTTTTGACAGCAGTGACTTAGCCCTGAATGGTCACCTGGTCTCAGCTGAAATGTCAATCCATTCGCTCAGAGATAATGGAAGATTAATCTCTCAGGAATGATTTATCCATGCTATTGTGATGCCTAAATGTTTGCTAAAACCAAATTATAGTTTTGGGGTGGAGTGGCTTTTACTGGAAGAAAATCTGCTTCTTTTATATGATTTTACTATAGGAATCTATGGTTATGTCCCCATGCACGATATAGTCCCAATCGAATCTGAATTTGGTAAGGAGCGTCCCTCTGCAAACCCCCCTAACCAGATTATATGCAGACCAAATTGCCCAAATCCACGCTAAATTTAGTCCTCTAGAAAACTGTTCTCGACGCGGTTTGGGAGCTGAGCCCACATCATTTTGGAGGCTGAGTCTGCGCATGGGGACACTCCCGGGCTATTTGGGGAGGAGATTGACACTTGCGTCATTAGCGGGCGGGGTTTCATATCCTGTGCCCACTGTTCCTGTCCTGTGTGTTGGGGATTGCAACTGTTTGGGCAGTTTTTGCAATAAATGATGACAGAACAAAAACGAGTCTCTTCCCCGATTGCCAAGCCAGGTGAATGTGCAAGACAAATAGCAGCTTCTCAAATGTGCATACAATAACTGAGCATCCCAGTTTTACAGCAAAAGATGCAATCACTGTTCCATCAGTCTCTTTCCATGAACATTATTCCACCTCCACCCCTGATCACCAAGCCAGGCATGATAATTTAATTTAAATGTGCATGAGTGCTAAACTGCTGTACCGGGTGGAGCAGAGGTGCACACCTCCAGTAAACTGCTGCCAAACCCCATAGCGGCTTTGAAGAACAATCTGGCTTTTTCTTTTTCTTTTAACTATTATATTTTTATTGCCTTTTGGCCCTATGTGCCACGAAAGGGGGGAATGGCATTGGGTTGCATTTCCTTGTCATTGCTGCAGTGGGCGGCACCTCAGTTAAACTGCCACCAAACCCTGTAGCGGCTTTGCAAAGTGATCTGGCTTTTTCATATTATTTTTATTATTATCATATTATTATTGCCTTTCAGCCCTATGTGCCACATTCGGGGAAGGAGGTGTTGGGTGTCATTTCCATGCCATCACTACAGGAGGAGCACAGGGGTTGGTGACATCAACCCAGCTTCCTATCAAGAGAGAGGGGGAGGAGAGAAAAAGATACTGTTTCACCATGCAGGGGTTTAGAGGGGTTTGCATGGGGACACCCATATTCAAATTGAGCTCACGTTATCAGCAGATGCATTGGGATGGCTGAATTTGAACTTGGCCCTGCATCTGGACTAAAAATAGTCCAATCCGCACTAAATGGACATGGCCTATGTAATATCCCACATGAATAACTTCCCTCTTGTCTCTACAGGGGGGTAACCTTTCATTAAAAAAGTACTAAAATTCCTTGCTACAAAGGATTCCTATTTTCCATTCTGATTTACCCCCTGTTCTGGAGCAAAGAGGTACAACTTGCTTTTCAATAACATTATGCCCAAGGGATTCCTTCATCCTCCAGATGTGTTATCAGATTAGATCATGCACCACCTCATTGATGACATCTGTGTACAACTCATCCTCTGAAGACTTAACTATCCTCTTTCTTAGCTCCTGTTGCAGGTGAGATCATCAGGGTTACTAGAAGGCTAGGTACTGCCTTTAGGTTGGAGAGACACTAGGAATGTCTTTAAAGGCCATTTGCAGGGAGTTGAGAGCAGGTGAAGGTTTTGCTTTTGTCTTCTGCTTGAGAATGTCCAGATGTGTGACTAGATGGGCTGTGGCCTGATCCAGCAGTGCTCCTCATGTTCTTAAGGTCCATAGGGCAAGTCAACCTTGTCCTGGATGAGGTATTTCACCTCCTGACATGCTGACTGCTTCAGATTTACTGCCAAAATTAATATTGGAAGAAACACCAAGACATGGGCCCTTTCTGCACTTGGCCTTATTCTGGAATGTATCTCTGGATAGCAGTCTGCGGACACAAGCCTCAGTAATACTAAGATCTTGAGTATGTTTGAAGTTCTCTCTCTCTCTTTTGAGTATTTGCCCTGACTGCGGGTTTCAGTTTGACTTGTTTTATGATGTTTTCTTGAAAGTTCAGAAAATTAAATCTTTTCTAGTTTCAGAAATGCACATGATGGATGTGCTTTGGGATTCAAATCAAAGAAAGGATACAGTGCCTTTAAATTATTAGCTTGACTTCTCTCCACCATACAGCCGCTCTGTTAATTAAACAGCGGACATATGTTAAGGCTGTTTTACAAGCATCTGGAAAGAAAAATTAACATTTTTTTAAATCACTGCCAGAGTAATTTCTTAACTGTATGTATATGTGGACAATATGAAAATTGAGTCCATTAAAAGGTTGGGCACCTTCTATTAATTGTAATCCATGCCAGATTATCCAGACATATTCTAGATAATGTGAGCCAGGGTGGTCTTGTGATTACTGGGTTTGATTCCACACTCCTCCACGAAACCCGCTTGGTCACCTTGGGCTAGTCACAGCTCTCTTCCTGAGCTCTCACAGCCCCACCTACCTTTTCTGGGGAGAAGAATAGAAAGCTTTGTCAACCACTTTGAGTCCCCTTAAAAAGGTGAGAAAAGCAGGGCAAAAAAGCCAACTCTTCTCCTTCGGCTCCTCTTCTTTTATGGAACAGAGGTGGAATGTATAAGTAAACCATAGAATCTATGCAAAGCTTAGGCTCTGCCCCTAAGTTATAGAAACTTTTAAATCACGTTGGTGGACTAAATGCCATTGTGGCCAATGTTAAATACATGACTCTTCTGAAACCATTCTTCTCTAATTCCAAAGCAATCCCTTGCTGTTTATAGGCCTTTTTGCACTACACCTGTTCCATTTGGAACGGGTGTAGTACAGGTGGCCTAAGTAACTTTGGGACGCTTTCAGTATCCACACACAGGAAGGCAGGAACACGTGTAAATGCGTTCCTGCGCGCCTGTGTGTGAATGCTGAAAGCGTCCCGAAGTTACTTGGCCGGGAAAGGCCGGCTAGGGGTGGGGATACGGCCGTCGAGGCTGCTTCCCATTGGGTGCGAGCACCCAAGGGGCGGGCAGCGCTGTCAGGCCGCTTGCCCCGCTTCGTGCCGGCTCTAGGGGGCTCCAATTGGCCCCATCGGGCCCCGATCAGCCCCATGCAGCTGGCATGAAGGTGCCCAGGCATCCGGGCACCCACCTTGGGGCAGCTGCCTATGGGGCAGGACCCCTTTGGAGATTGGAGTGCATGGCTCTGGTCTCCGAAGGCTTCTCCACTACCCCGATAGTGGCTTTTTGGGGCTGCCCTGCCCTCTTCCTCCTGGCATGAATGTACCACCCATAAGGGAACCCTTCACGAAGCCTAGCTGGGTGGCTGGGTGGCTGCCGCTTGCCTGGATGGAGAAAAAACAGCACCAGGCAGCCAGTGATTCTTTCCCTTCATCTCCCCATTGCCCAAGGCACACAGCAGCAGTGGCAATTAAAGCCCCCTTCGCCCGCTCACTCCACAGTCACAGCCTTAAAAACAGAACCAGCAGCTGCTTTCTTTTCCTTTCCCCTTTTTAAAGGTCAGAACTTTTGCAAAATTGCAACATTGTTATCAGGTGCGAAGTGTGTGTGTATATTGTTACAGTGTAGCGGCTGTTTTAAGGTGTGGATTTTTACAGTAAAATCACTATCTTTGGAAGCAAGCTATTGGGGGAGGGAAACCCTACACACGCATTCTCATCCCTTAACACAGTACCATTCCCACAGTAAAAAATGTAAAACGTTTCAAGTGCACGAACCGGAGTGAGACCTGTTGAAATGAGGATTAACATTTAAAACGCTTTGGGGCGATTTAACACGTGGAAAGCGAGTTAAGCCAACCTGACGTGAGAACTGCGAGGATTGAGGCCATTTTGAAACCGAAATAAGCTTATAATGGGAACTCCCCCTTGATGTTCCCCTTCTGCAACAATTGATTGTTGTTAGCATTTGGCACTGTGATATCAATTCAACAACTTGAGATCCAGCTGCATTTTCTCTCTGCAGCTGGACTTCTGGCTGCTTTTTTTTTTTTTTACGCTTACAGGTGCCACTCTGCCTACATATTAGTTTCAGCAGGCTCAAAGTGCTGTTTTGAAAACTCAGAAGTGTGGGTAGACTTGTCCCATCCACAAACCTGCAATAACTCCTTGCTGATGGTTAGCTTCCCCATTGGCAGTCGGTGTAGATGATGCCTCAGTAAAAGCTGGAGTTCTAGTCAAACTCACATGAAAAGTGACCTAATTAAAAAGAATGGATTAAGCATCTTTCAGTCAGCCTTCAATTGAAGGAGAAAGGCAGTGTAGATATATGAGCCAGGTACCCCTGCTGCCATGTGATATTAAAGGAAGTTGTGTTTACAGTCTGTACAAACAGATACTTAAATGACATTGTGGAAGGCAGTAGCATACATATTCTAATGTAAATCTCCCATGAGTCTGAAAGTGTTAGAAGGAAACAAGGAGAGAATAAAGTGTGGACGTAAGTCTTCTAAATTGCTATTGATTAAAGACACCCAATTAGCAGAAAAGCTCTCAAGATTCCTGAGTAAAGTTTGAAAGCATTTGGGAAGTTCAGAAAAGAAACTATATTCATTTTTGTCGGGGACAATTCTGCTGTCTTGTCTTGGATTGCATTCCTTCTGAATTTTATGTAAGAAGTTCTGGTAAGAACTTGAGGAAGGATGAAAAGCTCAGGACAAGTGAGCATGGAGGGGATCACTCCCATGTTCTTCCTGTAGGACTGTTCAAAACAACAGCAATCTGTTTGCCTTCTGCCCATTTCCAGCAATCATGCTGGTCCACAAAGGGGGTGTAAGCATATGGTTTTTGCCGTTTCCAAGAAATACTACATTTAATTGTGCATTACAATGCATGCATGATGCATGCTAACTGTACATGGTAATTTCTCAGGCAATTTGACAGATGGGATTTGTGTGTTTGAGATGGAGGACACAGAGATGTCTCTTGTCACATCTTTTTGTCTCACAAAGATGAATTTCCTGTTGCCTGTATCTGGTTTCTCCCTGTGGTAAATATATCTATAAAAATATCCGGTAAATAAAATGGCTTTATAAAATCCATTATCTTTCTTCCTCTAACATTTACTGCTTCTTCTATTGAGAATGTAGAGCCTAAGAATGTAAAAAGTGCTGCACTGGATTGTACCTGTACCCTTTCTAGTCCATCAGTCTGCTCTCATAGAGGTCAGCCAGATGCACAAGGAAACCCACCAGCGTGCAGTTTGCTATGCTTGCAGTCTTTCACAGTTCTATTGTCTGAGGTCATTCACATTTGTTTGTGGTTAGGGTCTGCTTACTCCTTCCCATATGCTGAGAACTTTCTCTGGCCCTTCCATGCTGTTCCCACATCCATCTATCCCAGTATTCTGACCTGGTGATCACACACAGGTCTGTTTCCATCTGTTTCAGGATGAATTCAAGGGGTCTACTTTGGTATCATCCATCTCTGAATATTGTGTCAAGATGTCCAAGTGCTCTTCCAGTCAGTCAGCTCAAGGCCTATTAGCACTTGGCTGTATTCTGGAACATATCTCAGGATGGGGGTCTGTTGTCTGCATGCTAATGCAGACTTGGTAAGCCTCACGTCAGGCCTGCATTAGCCTGCACTAACATGTCGACAGCAGATTCTGGAGGCCCCGTCTACCACTGCAGATGCTCCCATTCTGATGTGCTGACAGGATGGGGCCCATCTACCACATGGAGCAGCACATCTGCCAGTGCATTGGGGCAAATCTTTGGCCTCTGCAGGGATCAGCCGCTGAGCCTCACAGATGCCCTTGGGGACTACCAACCCACAAGGCCAGGACCGTGCCGCTGGCCATGCTGGGAAGCCCTGCCAGTCCGAACTACGGAGGTGAGGAGGTAAGTCCCTCTCTCACGTGTGTCCAGGGAGGCATGACAGCAGGAAGCCGGGGACAGGATGGGACCAGCCTGCCCGCCTGCCCCTGGGTCGAATTCGACCCAATGGTGGAAGGCCTGGGAGTGGCATCTCACCCCTGCACTGGCCTTTCCGGGCTAGGCCACATGGGGTCGGGTTACCCATTCACATCTCGGCAGGTAGGGATGTGTCCCCATGTGTTCCTTACCTGCCTAGATGCTTATGGGGAATCTGTCCCCGTGTGGCCTAGCCTTCGTGCACTAGTGCCGTTGGCCTATCTGGTTTTTATGTTCCATGTATAGCAGTACTTTATCCAGTTCCACCTTTTCATTTATCACTCTTCTGCCTCTTTCATCTTTCTCTTTTATGCATACAAATACAGAGTCTTTTGTGTCTCCTCTGTCACAGGCTGCATGTACATGTAGCAAAAGAAGAGTTTCAGAAGTGCCTTGGCATCTGGCCCTTGTGTTCTCATCCCATCTCCCATCCACCTTCTCTAGCCTAGAATATTTGTGAAAGGAGGGAGGAAGAGACTGCCATGTGAATGATCCTGCCTGCCTCTAAACAGTCTCAGAACCATCTTGAAGCCACTCTGTAGGCCCACATGTCAGGAAAGGCTCCAGAAGTAGGCATAGGCTAGGCGGGTGGGCACTCAGGAGAGGGCCTTCTCGGTAGTGGCCCCCAGGCTGTGGAATGGTCTCCTCCTGGAGGTGCGTCAGGCCCCTTCTCTGTTTATGTTCAGGAAGGCAGTGAAGACGTACCTCTTCACTTAGGACTTTGGTTAAATGCTCCCTCCGCTTCCCCCATTGCAGACTCTACTGTTTTTTAAACTGTTTTTGTATCTTTAAAAAAAAATTATTATTATTATGCTGGATTTTTAAAACTTGTAGTGGTTTTAGTATTGTTTTATACAGTTTTGATGTATTTGTTTTTAAATGTTGTGAGCTGACCAGAGACCCTTGGGTATGGGGCAGGGTATAAATATAAATAAAATAAATAAATACCCGCCTAGTGGAGGCTCCATAGGGCACACTCTCTGCTGTCATTTATCCAAACAGCAACCATGAGTGTGCTGGATGACAAGGATTCTGTCAGAGTGCTTTCTTAGTGCTCTAAGAAGGATGTGCTCTGTGGCAACAGAAGTTTCTCCAGCATCCTGCTCAGGGTGATCTATGGCAGCAGATGCTCGGACAGTTTGAGTCCCTTGCTGCTATAGCTTCCTGAGGGCACCCACTGCTGCAGGTGTGAACGCACCCTAAGTCAGCTTTTTGTGTAACTGAAGGCTTAAAAGCAGTTGCTGCTCACAGACACCTCCTCCTAAAACAGGGTTTATGGCAATTACATGTCCTCATGTATTTAGTGAAGATCAAAAAAACAAGGAACAGCTTGCCTTTGTGAGAAACATACAATGCGATATTTTATTTAAAAAGCGTAAAAATAGAAACATTGCAAACACATACCAGTCGTCTCAGAATAATTCACAGCAATGGTCTGAATGGTGCATTTGCAACTTAAATGCACCTTCAGTACCCATGGCATAACTATTAACAAAATTACCCATACTAATGAGTTAACTGTATGTGGTGAAGCACAGCTAAGTTTTTACACACATTTCTCAAAGACACCGATCCAATCTAGGTATCTCAAATACGTTACTTTAATATGGTCATTTAAATGTCTAATTAAGACATCCCTTTAAAACATTAATTTGGAAGCATACAATTTTTGAATGGCTGACATAGATTTTTCTCTGATATGTTAACACCACATTTAGGATAATGGATAGAGAGAAGGATGGATTTCATAGGTATAAATCAATACTGAGGGAGGGGTCTGATGAAATTGCAACCTGTTCGAATAAAGCACTGGGACATTGTGATATCACCAGAGGTGCAAGATTTATTCATAGCATAATCTGTCTTTTGGCATTCGTTATTTTAACAGCATGCACTCAGGGACAGTAATATACCACGTTAACCAGTCCAGGTGAATGTTTATATTCATGTTGCTGCCAGTTCTCCTGCAGTGAAGCTGGAGAAAGTCTTTCCACTGATCTTTGAGAAGATTGAGGTAACCAACCATCTCTCTCTCTTTTTTAAAGTCAAGGCAATGAACTAGTTTAGAGTCTTTCGTCACTTGGCCTTTTTCTAGAATATAACTCAGGATAGAGGCCTTCTGCCTGAATGCTAGTGCAGACTATGGCAGGCTACGCCTAGGGCCTACCATGATCTTCATTAGTATGCAGACAACAAGTCCCTACCCTGAGACATATTCTAGAAAAAGGCCATGTGTGGAAATGCCTCACACATGCCTCATAATTCAAAGAAAGCCTGTTGGACATGAGGAGAAGGAGGAACAGATTGAACCATTGGCAGGCATTTCATATCCTTACTGATTCATTTCTGAAATATCTCTTGTATGGAAATTAATCTTTAGCTTTTTTAACTAGTAGACGAAATTCTGATTACCTAAGCAAAATAGGGAGTTACTTTCATACAAAAAGAAAGGATCTAACACAGAATGGCATATAAATGTTGAATTGTTTGGGGTGGGTGGGTGGATTCAGTGCTGGGTATATGGATGAAAACCGGGAACTGCTGTTTGTAAGGAATTTAATGTCCCTCATATAGTGCTGATTAGGGATGTGCATGAATAGTTTTTTTTTTTTGCATTCAATTTGTATCAAATCGAATATAAGACAATTCATATTTGTTCAAATAGATCCCGTTCAAATACATACTATGCAATATGTACAAATTCATACAAATATCTGATACAAATGCATATGTGTCCGATATGTATCCAATATGTATCTGATACGTATCCCGTAACATATCTGTTCTGAAAGCATAAAATTGTCCTGAATCTACTTTGATTCTGCTCTCAAACGATGTTGAATGCACTATGGATCCACTATAGATGTGATTGGTGCAGCCACTTTCCCATCTCCCAAATTCACAAATGTTCCAGAGCATTTATACTAATGTTCTAAAACATTTCTATGAATACGAATGTCAATGTATGAATGTCGTAACATTTGATTCGTATATGAATGTCTGAATTCAGATGAATTCGGATGAATATTGAATGTTACAAATATTTGTGCTGATGGGATTTGGTATAGGCTATCCTTGAGCAGAGCCATTATTTGATTGTTGTCAGTCAGAAGTAGAAAGGGCATTCGGTCTGTTTAGGCACAGCCCTTTTTGACACACACAGCCTTGTTGACTGTGGTTGGATTCTATGTGCAAATCACGTGAGGCAGGATTTGGCACTAACTTCTGAAATTTCACAGCCCATTACAGAGTAACACCATGTGGAGGCTTTAAGCTCCATTCATGTCTTCCATCAGGGACTGTCATGATTCACTCCAGATGAAGAAACAGGTATGTCTCATCACTCAAGGAAATTAGAAATTGGATACTGCCTCACTGATATGTAACATATTGTCATGATTAGCAGTAGTTCAGTTCAGAGCGTGCAGAGTGCTTTGCAGAAAATGCTGTTACAGGTCACTGCTATTTGACCTTACCAGGTTTCTGCACCACATTGTTCTCCTTGGAATACAGGTCCTAGCAGACTGTGTAAGTCACGTATGTTCTAAGAAGGCTTCTAACCCAGTTGGTCATGCTGAACGTGTGGAGAACATCTGTTTGCAGCATGTCACTGGGCTGCAGTATAGTACTGGTCACATGGTCAACTGGCTTAGAAGTGACCAGCATGGTTTGCTGGGATCTGTAGTCCCAGGAGGAGAAAACTGTGAAGAAACATGGCAAGAACAGTGATGCTGGTTGTGAGCAAATGGTGGAGCTGGTGGCAGGAGAAAGGAGAAGGGGGGAATTTGGGCAAGCCGAAGGGGGGATCATGGGAAAGCCAAACAAAGGGAATAGTGGAGATGTAGGCAAAACAGCCATCATCCTGAGCTGGTTTAATTATATCAGGGTTCAGCTGGTAATAATACACTTATTAGTAGTAGGGTGAAGTATTGAAATTTACTACTGATTCATGATACTGGACTATTTTGGTTTTGGCTTCTTGGTTAATTGTTAAATAGTGTGATAGGAATGTGAGTGTATGACAGGAATGCCATTTTTTAAGTAAATGACAGAAAAGAGATAAGAAAGTAAAGGGATATTCTCAGACAAAAGAGTTATAGGTTCATCCATTTAGCAAAAAATCCAAAGGTCATTGCATAGTAATGTCTATTCTAGGACCATATCATAGCTCACCAATGCCTCCATTACATTTTGGTGGTTACTACTTTATAGAATATTTTTCTCTGTGACTAAGGGGCACATTTTATACATGATTTTATTTAGCCAGAAAAAAAAGGGGGGAGATGCATGTGTCTCATGTGCAAGTTATCTGTAGCTAATGGGTAACATGAGAACATAATGCTGGATCAGGCTAAGATTCCGTCTAGTTCAGTATCCTGTTTCCAGCATCAGTCAGCCAGATGGTTTCAGAAACCTCAGGAAAAGGAGGCCATACAGGCCATAGCTGTAACTCAGAGTCTGAGCTTATGTTTGCATCCATAATGTCTTTAGATTGGATGGGGAAATATTTCTGCTCAAAATCCTGAAGTCCATCTTCCAGTCATTGTAAACAATACAGCAGGAGGTGAACCAGTGATTTCCTAGGTTTTTTAAAAAATTATTTATTTATTTATTTATTTATTTATTTATTTATTTATTTAT
>MTQE01003428.1:18520130-18568257 GCA_014337955.1 Aspidoscelis marmoratus | reverse complement strand
CCCCCCCCCCAGATGCCATTGCCCGATTGCAGTGGAAACGCTGTATAATCCGGATTTGATGCTGGAAGACCCCATTGTAGACCCCTTTAATGTCTACAGGAAATCCGGAGCCTAATGTGTCCCTAATGGGTACTTAGTGCTAGTGAACCCCCCCCCCCCCCATCGTTTACATCTAAATAATGCACAAACCTTGAAACATGCAGTTTCCAACATCTGGTCTTTGAAGACAGGCCACATCCCACTACTGTCATAACTAGTAGGTATTGACAGTCCTGACTTCCATCAATTGGCCCAAGACATTATTATACATCCAAGATGGCAGCCAACACTACATCTCATGGTAGTGAATTCCAAAGTTCAATTAATGCACTTTTTAAAAAGAAGAAAAAAAGAAATGATAGAAAAGAAAGAAATCTCTTTGCTTCACTGAGTGGTCATAATTCATAACAGGGCCTGTCCTTTTATTTTATGACTATTAAGTGTTTTGGAGAAAGGAGAAAAACTTTTTCCTATCCATCTTATCCACACCACCCATAATTGTATATACTTATATCATGTTCCCTTTCATTTGTCTCCTTTATAGACTAAAATCCCCAAATATGGGGAAGCTGTTTCACCCTCTTCATCATCTTAATTGCCCTGCTCTGAATCTTCTCCAACTCTTTGTGTAAGGCCATTATAATGTTAACATTTCTGTTTCCAAAATTATTTTTAATTATCCCCTGCATGTTACTGGTTTTATATTAGTATGGTACATGCAGACTTTCAATGAACTATCTACCATTACCTCCGAATCTCTCTCCTGATTGGTCACAGTCAGCTCCAATATCATTTAGTTCTAATGTGCATCACCTTACACTTGTTCAAGTTCAATATCTGCCCTTCTGATGCTTAGTAGCCCAATGTGCAGGGATCTCTTTGGAGTTCCTCAAAGTCTTCGTTTTGATCACTCTCAGTGGTTTGCTGTCATCAGCAAACTTGGCTATTCCACTGGCCATGCCTAACTGTAGACAATTTATAATTCTTCCAAAGTCCCTGTCCCAGGACAGAATCTTGTAGGACTCCATTTTTTTACACCCACCATTGTGAGAAGTAGCTGGTTACTCCTACTTTTTGTTTTCTGTTCCTTTTATGGAACTCCACACTCGGAAGGCATGCTAAGAAAAGCAGTGTTCATAAACAATAGTCTTTGAAGTTCAATCAGTTCTGGATTGCAATAAGCTGATCCTTGTATTTTCATGCTATATGGTGCTTTGAGCCATAACTGAACAAGCTCAGTAAGAGGGTGGACTGGGGTGCTGGTGAAGTGTAAGGGAAAGGTGAGAAGATCTGGAAGGTGCAAGCAGTTACCCTGGGGTTGCAGTGACCAAATCATTGCCAAGAAGGCAGGTACAGTATGCAAGGGCATGTTGCTGGCAAAACTGAAGGTGAAAGAAGGGTAGTGTTTGGAGCATTGTTCATGGTTCTTTCTGGAGAGGAGAAACAACCAAGTTTTGTGCTGCATCTGTGAGACTGGAGCCTGCACCATGCCCTCCCCCAGGATGGCTATAAAAACTGTGGCTGCTTCTGGCTGGGGTGAGAGGAGAAACAACCAAGTTTTGTGGTGCACCTGTGAGACTGGAGCCTTTGCCACAGCCTCCTCTAGGTGAAGATGGAGGAATGGAGGGACACCTGGGTTGGTTGTTGTTGCTTTGCTGCAATTTTGGTTAAGTTTCTCCTTTGACATTTTTTAGTTGTCTTGCGTTAATTGGTCTTTGGCTTATTTTTTATTTGATACTGTGTATTGTAGTTTTTTAGATTACATAGCTTATTATTAGAATTTTGTACATTGCTTATGATATATATTTGAAGTTTTAGTTATTGAAATTGATTTCTTTATGTATTTACTTGCTGTATTTCTCTGATGTGATGATTGTATTTGCATTGTATTTTTTCTGTTTGTTGTAAACCGCCTTGGACAAAATTTTCTTTTGGAAAGGTGGTATACAAATAAAAATGGAAATGGAAATGTACTTACTGGCCCTAGATATGGATCAGTGGGTCTAGAATAACTAGGTCCACTGATCTGGATAATGTCAAGGCATGGGCTGAATCAGGACTGTCTGCACTGATGGTGCTGATCCTGCCCATGTCTCCTAACAGCCTCAGCATTTGGGGGAGTGCTTTTCATGGTGCGCTATGGGGTACCATTGAAAAGTGTTCACCAGTGGTCCCAGAACAAGGAGGAGTACCATCTGCATGCCTCCCATATTCTGGAACAAGGCCCTTACTTCCTCTGGTGTCCAACTAAATGTAACTCCTCTTATATGGGTTTCAGGAGACAGAGCCTTATCTTTCTTAGGAACACGGAGAGGCGAGGGGCCAGATTTGCTGGCGGCGGCCATCTTAGGAAGGGTGGAAGCAGGCCAGTCTGCCCCCGTGCACTGCATGCCACAGGAAACACATGGTGACTGGTAGCTGCATGCTCCAGTCCCGCACCTCCCGGGGTGGCATTGGTGGCACAGGAGGCCGGATGCCCTTTGGAATGGGTGCTGCGGCCTCCGCACAACACCCAGGAGATCCGGCCACCGATCCAGCCTCCCCGTGCATGTGCAGACATGCGGGAGGCCTCCAAGGATCCATCCCTATTTCAGATGGATCATTGGGAGGCCAGATTGCCGGGAAACAGATTTTCTGAAATCTGTTTCTCGGTAGCAAATGAGAACACCCCTGTTCTCATCTGCATAAACCGGATTTCCTATCTTGGGTTCTGAATATTGACCACAGCAGGCTGCCATGGCACTGCAAGATTATTTTCTTTTACAGTTTCATGTAATAGTTACTTGATTCATGCCCTTTTTATTACTGGGTTCTTTCAAACTAACATAATTAAAACAATGCTTTAACATCCAGGGATAATTTCTTTAAAAAGGCAGAAAAAGCATCAGAGTTACCATCCGATAGAGTTAATCACCTTAATATCTAAAGTCTTCATCTGCACTCTCAATTTGCTCTCGAGTCCAGTAGCTGCATTAACAGAGATAATTCTGTCAGTGAGTGCTGTTTGTACCCAGAACATGCCTGCTAAATTTGTTAAAGAATACCCCAGACTAACGCATCATTAGGCTCACAAAGTCATCTATCTTTTACTCAGGATTAATTCTTTTTTTCCCCTCCTCTCTCTTTTCACCTCCTCCATAAATCCTGGTGCACTTAATTAATTTCAGTTCCAGTGTAAGGTCCATAATACAGAATTGTTCAAGCAAACACAAAATTAATTATTCTATTTACGGCCTTCTCATTGAAAGGAGCATTTCATCTTTCATAATTACATTTTGGAGCGTCCAATTATGAATTCAGGCTTCTGTTATTTTGCATAGTATGGTTGTACACAAGTGTCTTAATGCCAATAAAAACTAGGATTTGAGCCTTACATTTCCTTCCAATTAGGCTAAAATAACTTACTGTTCCTGGCTGTTGTTTTTTAAAACACCTTTTGAGGATAATTTCAGAAGAGATTATGCTAGAATCACATAAAAATGTCTGAGAAAAGGTGAGCTTATATTCTTATTCAGATATCCTTTTTATAAAAGTTTTTTTAAAAAAGCATTTGTTTTAATACAGTATCACCAACACACCTATTCAAAGTCAGCTGCCCTGTGCATGTTAAAATGTAGTTAAATGTCCCCTGTACTCTATAACAGATAGATAAAGCTGATGGGAGTACACTGATGATACTTATTTGTACATTTCTGTGGGATGTCCCTCAAGGCCATTTGCAGGGAACTGAGAGCAAGTGAAGGATCTACCTTTGTCTTCTGCTTGAAGTCCAAAAGCAATTGGTGGGCTTATGTGTGAAACAGGATGCTGGATTAGATGGGCTGTGTTCTGATTCAGCAGAGCTCCTTTTATGGATGGTCAGAAACAAGCTGAGGGTCAATGTACTGAGTTATTTTGGCTGAGTTCTTTATCTTGCCCCCATATAGAGCCAAATATTTATTTAGGATGGAAGGTCATTCCTTACAAGGATAAAGTACATGATCTGGGGAATCTTATAAACTCATCCTTCCTTTATGAGCAACAAATGGAATGAGTGGCCTGGCCATCTGCACTGCAAGTGCAGCTGGCCTGATCTGGGACTTTACCAGCACCTGAAGTGCAGATGGTCCCTGATCTACCACTACCTTGCAGCCTGATATGGTATACCATACTAAGACGGTAAGTCCGAAAAGGCCCTAGATGGAGCCATACTGTCCTTGAAATTAGCTGTCTCTAAAACCAGCCATATATGATGTGGTGTTGATCATTAGTTATATAGAGCACATTGTTCCATGCTTTCTTATATTTAAAATCATTTAAAAATTCCTGGGGTTCTGCTCAAAATATTATTATAACAACAACAACAATAATAATTATCAAGAAGATACAGAATTGGACAGCACCAAGGAAGGATAGACTGCATGGTTTCTGGCTCAAACACCTCACCAGCTTGTATAAAAGAATAGCTCAGCAAATTAATGTGATGCTACAATGAGAACAAATTGATGAATGGATAACAACTGGCAAAACTTCTCTCATAATGAAAGACGATGAAAAAGATGCTGTTTCAAGCAACTACCAGCCAATAACTGCCCTCCAACAATGTTTAAAGTTCTGACAGGAATAAATCAGATGCAATAGATGCAATATAATTGCTCTTAGTAAAGAATAATCTGATACCAGTAGAACAGAAACAAAATCAGTGGAAAACAAGAGGTTCAAAAGATCTGCTGCAAATAGATAAAAATTTTCTATAACTATAAATGAAGAACAAACTATTTAAATGTTGCTTACAATGATTTTAAAAAGGGAGTTGGCTTGTTGGCACATAATTGGTTCTTAAAAGGTTTAGAAATAACAGGAGCTATTGACAAAAATCAATCAACCAATCTATTTATTCATCGTGTTCATATACCCAAATATGTATAATACAAAATCCATATTATCAATAAAAATTAGTTTAAACTGTATACTGTTTGCAAATCTTATCTGCTGTTGTCAAAAAACTAGCCTCAGATCTTGCTCTGTCCTACTAATATTATTATGACATACTAATATGTAGTAGGATGTCCATGTGCTACTGAGTCCAGTTCAAGGTACTAATGTTAACTTATAAGGTCCTAAACAGCTTGGGCCTCAAATATCCAAAGTAATGCCTTCTCCCATATTGATTTGCCTGTGCCCTAAGATCATGAGTGTCTCTTAGAGGTCCCTTTGAGAACGTATGGGAGGGCATTCTCAGTTGTATCCTCCAGGCTATAGAACAGTCTCCCATCTGAAATGCATCAGAGACCTTCATTGTATACATCCATATAACTAGTGACAAGGCATCTCTTTGCCCTGGCCTTTGGCTAAGGGAACAACATCGCTTCCTCGTGCAAGCACTGTCATTGTTTTATCTATTTTTATTATCATCTTATTGTGACCCACCTTGAGACCTTTGGGTATAGAGTGAAATAGAAACAAGAAATAATGAAATTAATTAATTAATTAATTATCCAGGAATTTCTTTAGGAATGGATCAATCACTCTTTTATACATGTTTCAGAAATGAAAACAATCTCTTATGCACTGCCCATGATAAGGCAGTTTTGCCCTTGGCCCAGTGGGACAGCATGCCATACCGCCCCCTGGACAGATAGCTGTGGAGCATTAAAAATGCTTCATAGCTATACTAGCTGCCTTTGGGATATGGCTAGCACAGCCAGGCATGAACCCTTTGCACCTCTTCTGGGCGAAGGTGTATGGGGTGGAGAAATGCAGTTGCAGTTATGCACTGTGTTGCCTGGTCATCTTGGTAATAGAGGGTGCCAGGTGAGTTTCCTGTGGATCAGGCATTTGAAATGCAAATGTCCTTTCCATTCCAGATCTTGACTTCTCTGGGATGATATCCCAGGGAAGTGAAGGTATGAACGAACAGGCATATAGTATATTAACTGTGGCTTGTCCCAGTTACTTAAATGTGTTCATTTCCTCATAAAAATTGTTTTAATCTTGGAAAAAACTTTTTAGATTAATTAATTGCTAGACTGTACTTATCATAGTATCTTATTATGCCTTAAGAAGGGAGATGAGGCCACTCTTAGGGCATTTCTGCACTTAGAGGCTGACACTGGGGCTGCCCCAGAACAGCTGCCTGAAGTGTGGAGAGCCTTGTACTGGGACAGTTGTACTGCTCCAGCTGGGAACTCTTCCAGTAGGAACAGTTCTAGCTGGAGTGGTCCAGCCTAGTGGAAATGGCTCTAGATTGGGAGATCAAAGAAACATTGTCTGCATAGAACAAAATAAGCATATGGAAAACTAAGCTGATGAGGCAACATTTATATGGAAGAATAAGCTTATTGTGAATGGTGAGAAGATAGGCTAAGTCAATATCTGAAGAAGTGTATTTCAGGGTAACTCACTATTGCTGTTACTATTTTTCATATCTATGACTGAAGAAATCATACTTCTAAGACACTGTCAGAACTTTAACATTTTCCTTATACAGCTAATTTACAACTTGTACAAAAAGTGAGTACCTAATGTAGAATAAATGATTAATACAGTCTGAATATATAGCAATGATATAACAATCAAACCTGGACTAGACAAGTGCATGATAATGGCTACTAATTGAGGAACAGCCTGTTCCCATTACAAATTTAAAATGGTTTGGAAATGGTTTCAATCTTCATAGTCCCCACGTCAGGTTAGCTTAACATGCTTTCTGCGGGTTAAATCGCCCCAAAGTGTTGTAAATAAAACACTCATTTCAACAGGTCTCACTCCTGTTCTTGCATTTTAAACGGTTTACATTTCTTATTGTGGGAACAGTACCGTTTTAGGGGGATGAGAATGCGTGTTTAGGGTTTCCCTCCCACAATAGCACTCTAGGAACTCCCCGCCCTTGTCACATCAAAGATTTTGCGGCAGGAGGAACCCCAATCAGAGAGAGGGAGTGGGCACCATGACTGGCAATGAGCAGGGAGAAAAAGATATGCTTTCCCAAATGAAGTTTTCAAGTGCTTTCAGAATCGGGATCAAACGTGATTAATGGGATCAGGCAAATTCGTGTTTGCATCCGGTTCTTTTATTTCAGTTTAGGAAAACCGTTTTAAGCTTGTAATGGGAACTGGGCTGAATAGTTGTAAGCAATGAAGGAATTAAGCTGCTGAATGGAAACATCATAAAAGCCTCATGTGAGAAGAAAGTTATAAGAGCTTAAGTATCTTCCAAGCAAATAATATCTAGCATGGAGAAATTAATATTAGGATCAGCAAGGAATACATCTGAAAAGTTGGAAAGATCCTAAAATCCAAAGTGAATGGTGGAAGCCATTGACACACCCCACAGCTGTTGATGCCCGTATGCATCTTCCCTGGGTCCGTACACATCCATACGCATCTGTAGTTATCCCGTATGCAACCTGTTTTCATCCCATCTTTCAATACGAAAGATGTGAATCTTCAAGTACGCATCATGTACAAACCCGTACACATATGAATGAATAGATCCAAAATTAAAAATTTGAATCAAATCTTTAAATTCAAATTTAGGGACATTCAATTCAAATTTGAATGTTGAAATTTGGTCAATTGGACTGAATTTCAAATGCATTTTGAATATTCGTGCACATCCCTAGTTTCCATAGGATCCTTGTGGATGGCTATTCCTGGGGAAAGTGGGGTCTGCTCAGTAGAGGGGTCCTGGGGGGTTTGTGCCTCTTGGGGAACACTCTGGATGCACAGGCTGTAAGTTTAGAATGAACCTTATAAAGAAACCTATTGGAGAGTGTTCCAATAAATGACATTAAAGTAGTCTCTTAAGCATTTGCCGGATATAGTCTTTCCCAAATCAGCTGGTATGTAGAGACTGGTTCATTTTGCTAGGCTTCAGTGATGTCCTTGGAAATGGCTTTTTTTGTGGTGCACCATAAAAATCTCCCCAAGTTGCAAAATTAAATGCTCAAAAACTTTGGTTCCTTGTCTCCAAAGTTAAGCCAGGATCAGCAACAATTATGTGGATGAATACCAGTAGACTCCCACTTCCTCTCCTTCCTATTGTGAATTGCTTGAGCTGGGCCTGGAAGTGAAATCCATGCTCTGTGCCTATGTGTTCCAATGTGGAAGCTGTCTAAAATCTCTTGGAGTGTCACTGAGAAGTACAGTTTAGCAGTAAGCAAAAATTGGTGGAACTACAAAATCATAAAATTTAACAGGCCATACTAATGTGGGATTATTGACAAATAAGCATTTTGCACATAATACTGTCAACATAACTAGTTGAGAAAAGCCATATGTGTATCATGAATGTGGTGGAAGCTAGTGATACTGTGATAGTCGATTTGAGGAAAGGCAGCTGCTAAAAGTCACTAGTTAGAAAAACTTGCAAATTGAAATTGATTGTCTGTAGCGAAGAAAGATGATGATTGTGTCAATAGTTATTGGTGGCCTTGATGAAACTCCAAAAGAACTGTGGTGGCTTTTAAAAACCTTGTGCATTAATAGATTCACTTGCTATCAGTTACAAAAGGCAACACTACTGAGAGCAGCAGGCATTCTGCACTGATACCTCTAATTATCTTGTTTCTTTGCGAAAGATCTGATTGTCATAGTACCAAACTAGTCATAAGCATCTGCTAGACTATGTAGTCATAATCAATCAATCAATCAATCAATCAATCAATCAATCAATCAATCAATCAATCAATCAATCAATCAATCAATCAATCAATCAATCAATCAATCAATCAATCAATCAATGTACTAGACAAAAGGTCAGGAAGTAATATAAAGAATTGAAAAAAAATATGAACAGAGACCTACAAGTCAAAGTATATTCCAGAATAAAGCATGGATATTCAGAATATGCATGCTTTATTCCAGAATATCCAAATATAGCAGAATAAGGACCTGTTCACACTTGCCTTCCAGGAGCTTTTCAAGCTGCTCTAGAAGAGTTCTGTCTACATGCTATGCTGCTGCCACCATCCTAGAGCATCCCAGAGCATCCTGGAATATATACATACTGTTAGGGCTTGTTTCCACTGCACTATTTACTCCAAGTTTAATCTGGGTTTTTAAAATCACCCGTGAGCTCTGAAATTTCTTGTTCCCACTGGCAGCTTGTGATGCGGATTTGCATGGAAGAAACCCCTCCCTCCTCTCTTTTCCATTATACCCTGGGTGGGATCTGAGCCCCACCCCCTATGTAAGCCTGATTCAGATTGCCATGGGGAGGCAGAGAGTGAGGCAAAAGAAAGGAAGGAGGGAGATGGCAGCAGGATGGAAATCTCCAAGGTCTCCCTCCTTGCAAAATCGGGGATCGCCACAGGGAAGCAGAGAGGCAAAAGTCATGGGTGGAAGGAAGGAGGGAGGGAGGCAGCAGGATGGAAACCTCTAAAGTCTCAGTGGCTGGCAGAAGAGTCCCTCTTTGCCAGTCAGAGAGACAAAGTAAGCACCAGCTTTGTGCATCAATGGCACACCATGAAACAGCAGGCATTTTAAAGTCTTTTCGATCCCTGCCTAAGTAAAATCAGACTCTCCCGAGGCTATGCTCTAATACCTTGTTACAATGTATTGTCCAATCTCTGGTTACACTGCAAGCTGCTCACTTTCAGCTGAGCACGTAATTGGGAGAGGGAGGAAAGGGGAGGAAATCACAGCTTATCATTGGATCTCACAGTCCTTTTGTTTATCCTTGCTCTGGCTTTTGACTCCAGACTGGTGACCTTTGCATTGTTTATCCTTGTTGCTGTAATAAAGACTGCTTGAGGCCAAGCTTCTGCTGTTTACCTGCCCAAGACATAACAACCTACTTAATCCAGATTTAGATCTGTCTCGTGCAGACAGAGCAGACTAGCAAGAGACATAGCACCACCCATGGAAGCATCAGGGACATGGTAGAGGCAGCAGAGGTGGTAATTGCAGCCACATATGTCAGTGCAGCTGCCACTGTTGCCACCTCTGCCTGCCTCTGCTGATGCCCCAGCGCCGAAGCAACTTCCTTGGGTGGGGAGGAACGTTAGTGGTGGGCACATCGAGGAGGTGATGATTGTGCCTGCCAGCCAAAGTTGGCAGCTGTGACCCACCCACCCCCCATGCAGCTGTGGAAACAGGGCAGGACACCCTCCTGGGCAGGGGCAGCATTGCAGCTATGGAACCTGTGCTTGGCTTTGTAGACAGCTACAAAGTCCATGCATGCCTCTGTAGCTGTGAGTGGCAGGGCAGAGCTGGTGCAACCTGTGTGTGCAGCTCCACTCCTGCTAGGCCTGCTCCTGGACTCCACTGGCACGACACGCATCCACTAATCTGGTCTTCATGGCTGAAGACTGGATTACGGACACCTTTAAAGGGGCGCATGGGAAATCTGGATTAAAGGGCCTAAAGGACCCATTAAATCCAGGTTTCTCCAGCCCTGGTGGAAACATGGCCCTCTAGATGGAGTCCTAAAGAGGTCTTCGCTGGGGACAGGGCCTTCCTGATCGGTACCAACTGGGTTCCTAATCAAGTCTAAAAGGTGTCTTCAGGGCCAGTGCAAAAAGAGCCAATATAGACCACTGCCACACAAGCATTTTGATAATTTTTCAGCATGGGTGGAAAGTACAAGTTGAATTGAATCTCTGTGGAAGAAACTATGCCTCCACACTCTAGGAATAGCACTTCAGCAATTCTGTTCTATTCGTATCTATCACTAATTCCTATTGTGCACAGGTAGAACTGTGCCTAAGAGCAGTCCGCAGAAATCCAGGGAGAAATGCTTTATTGCTGAATTTTTTAAAAAGCAAATACCAGAGCTTCTTGTTGTTTTTAAAAGCTTGATGTTTGGCTGAGAAAACCCCAAAGGCCACTTTATTATTTGTCATATAAGGAGAATATTCCAATTAAAGCATTCCAAAGCAGTTACTGCAGTGAATACAGAGTTATATTAAGCTTTTTTGCAATGCAAAGAGCATAAAGTGCTATTGTGAAGTCTGAAGTCTATTTAAAAGAAGCCAGGGCAGAATTATCTGATCTTTACCTTTGGTTTTAGAAAAATGAAGAAACATAAGATACAAGACCAATAGAATATGTGCTTGGAGGTTTATTGTTCAAGTGATAGTCATTTATAATCTTATTTGCAGGCAAATTCAAGGAAAAGGATTTGTGTTTTTGCATAATTCACACTGGAAACCTTTTAAAAACACCAGTGAATGTTGTAATTACTTCTTGTGTCTTCTTGATATCTGCAGAAAAAAAGATCAGGTTTCATATCATGTTAAATTTATTGGTGCCATCTTTCCAAACTGTGTCCAAGGTGGTTATACCCAAGAAGCACCTGAGCATCATCTAAAATGTATAAAGCTGGATCAAGTAACAGCTGTGTCTCTTCTGCAAAGTCCCCATGCCCAGCAGCCCACTAAGGTGCACTGCCAACAGCAGGAGCCAAGAGGTTAGCCAGTCCACTAACTCTGGTTGAATTCTATTGAGCTTCTATGCTCTTCAAGGACTTCTGGTAACCGGGACACTTAGTAATCTCTGGGTACTTCTGTAGTGGCCAGTGTAATTGACCAGTAAGCATATTAGGAGCCCCCCTTCCACACTCTGGACCCATTTGAGCCCTTTATTTATTTATTTATTTATTTATTTATTTATTTATTTATTTATTTATTTATTTATTTATTTATTTATTTATTTATTTATTTATTTATTTATTTATTTATTTATTTATTTATTTATCCTAACCTTCACCAAATGTTTCCAGGGTGGGTTACAATGAGAATAAAACATATCAAATAGTAAAACATAATTCTAAATATAATCCCCCTTCATCCCACCCCAACCCTCCCTCCTTCCCGGACTGCACCTTGAGGAAACTATTTCAACAGCAAAAGCCTAGGTGATATGTTTTCACTAGGTGCTGAAAACTATACAGGTGCCTGGCAAACCTCAAGAGGGAGGTTGCTCCAGAGTCTAGGGGCCACCACAGAAAAGGCCCTCTTGCATATCCTCACACCTCATACCTCTGAAAGAGAAGGAACTACAAGAAGGGCTTCTCCTTGAGATCTCAATACCCAGGCAGGTCTATATGGGAGAAGATGCTTCTTCAGATACCCAGGGCTCAAGCCATTTAGGGCTTTATATGTTAGTGTCAGCACCTTGAATTGGGCTTGATAGTGAATAGGTAGCCAGTGCAGATCCTTTAAGATCAGCGTGATGTGAGTCTGTCCAGAGACTCCCATCAGCAGTTAAGCTGCTGCATTCTGCACCAGTTCCAACCTCCAAGCCATTTTCAAGGGTAGCCCCACTTAGAGTGCATTACAGTAGTTTCATCTGGAGGTTACCAGCGCATGGATCACTGTGGCCAAATAATGGAGATAATGGTAGGCACTCCTGGCACTCGCTGCCACATGGGACTCAAATGACAGCGATGAATCCAGAAGCACTCCCAGGTCATACACCTTAGACCTCACCAGCATTGGAAAGGAGGCTCCAAGTTTGTTTGCTGTTTGAGTCGAGCTTCGTTGTGAAGTGTGGTCACCAATATTGAAACCAGAGGGCTCTGAGGTCAGAAACCTACTTCCTGGTTGTTGGCACCCTCACAGCAGACTTCAAAACTCCCACAAATTCCAGAATGGTGCAGGGCTGCAGCAGTCCCAGAGCAGCCAAACCAAGTGTGGATGGTCTTATTCTGGGATAGCTGGAGCGTGACAACCGTGAACTCTTCCACTAGGAACCATTCGAGCTGAAGCACTTTAGGCCAGGTAAGTGCAAAAAGGCCCTGAAAATCCTTATAAAAGGGTTACTTCAGTGTAACAAGCAAAGATTATTTCAACTGAATAATAAGCCTTAGAAAAAACTTCTCTGAATCATTCACCACACAAAATATCAAATGAAATCAGATTGTAGTTAACAATTTGCCAAATACAAGCAAATGAATACATAATGAAAACACTGAAGTCCCTGGTTGACATTATTTCCTGCTATGGGCTTGTCATCTTCAGTGCTACATACACTTTGCAACTGCAAAACACCCTAAACAGATACTTTTGCAATTTTGGGAGGCATCACCAAATTGTGCATGCAAATTAACACTGATACAATGTAGACATTGGTTCAGGGAACATAATATGCAGTTTGTGCAGCTGCTGTCATTTGCACAGTATGCGTTATTACAGTATGAACAAGCCTTTTCATTCATTACATTGTTTTCCACCTTCATACCCAAGATGTGCCCAGAGGAATGTAGAGAAGACAGAAAGCAACACAGAGGCTTCATTCAGCTTAATTATTATCATAGGGAGTGGGGTTGTGGGGATAGGGGTGTGGGACCATGCTTTCTGGCCACCCTGCCTCCAGCCATTTCATATCACCAGATTCCACTTTCTGGGAGCCAAAAGTCAGAAGGAAACTGTCTGTTATACATATTTTGGCTCCATGTAGGATTTTGGAATCTGATCATACAGGATTCTAAATTGTGAATTCAGCAGAAGTTCCTCTCCGACACCGGGATGGTGTAGATGGAGACATGATAAAAGAAGTGAGAATCAGCAAGCATGATTAGAACTGAATGACACTGATAATAAATAGGGTTAGATGGTGTCTTCGGAATGCTGACAGTTTCTAGTGTTCCTGCACTCAAAATTTCTCTGCATTTAAAGACACACCAGGATAATCAGCTGTTTGTGCTCTCATACAAGAATAACTGGTTTAATTTCCTAAAAAGTGTTTTAGGAAAACTGCCAGCTTCAAAACATTTATGAAAATTTTGCACTCTGTTTTGAAATGTATACCCCTATATTCTATTTTCCTACAAAGTAGGAATGACTGGCAAAACTGAGATGCTGGAACAGCAGTGTACCTACTAGAGTGGCACCTTTAAAAGTGACATAGCAAAAAAAGAAAGAAAGAAAGAAAGAAAGAAAGAAAGAAAGAAAGAAAGAAAGAAAGAAAGAAAGAAAGAAAAAAGCATCTCTGAGGCAGCTCAGGCTGTGGTCGGACACAGTAACACCAAAAACATTTCAGAGCTGCCTCTGAGGCAGTTGAGAAAGCTTCAAGGTGGGATTGTCCACACTTGCACGAAGGCAATTTTCAGGATTCAGTTCAATTCAAATCAAATACCTGAAAATTCAATTTGATTCAAATCTTTAAAATTTGAATTAAACCAAACTGGATTCAAATTAAGCAAATTCAAATATATTCATTTGAATTTTTGACTTGAATTTGCACTTACGAATGTCGACAACATTAGTATGTGCCCTTATTCATTGTTACACATCCTGTATGCTTCCGTATATGTCCATATGCATCCAGTAGTTATCCCATATGCAACCTGTTTTTGTCCCATATGGATCCATACAAATATATATGGAGGCAGGAAAGATGAGGATCTGCAAGTACGCATTGTATACGAACTTGTACACATGCAAATGTCTGGATAATCAGAACAAATAGATTTGAAATTAAAAATTTGTTCAAATCTTTAAATTCGAATTTGTGGACATTCTATTTGAACTCGAATGTCTATATTCAGACGAATTTGATCGAATTTCGAATACCTTTGAATATTCATGCATAAACCTAGTTCACACACCAGTCTGCCCCTCTGCCCTCTCATAATTCTAGAAAAGGTAGATTAAAGAAGACTTGAGGACATGAGGACCATACACTGTCTCTCTGAGGTATTTCTGAGGTGACTCTTTTATTATGTCTGAACACAGTCTGAGCGAAGGCTATGAGGTAGGACTGTTCAGACATCAGTCTGCCCCATCCCATCCCCTAAACATTCCGTGCTAGAAAAGGTGGATTAGAGAAAGCTTGGGAACATGAGGGGCACACACAATACTGTCTCTGAGGCACCTCTGACATGGTCCCTTTTATGTCTGATCTACATTCTGATCTGTTAGGAAACAGAATATGGTTCAGTGTGATGAAATGTGCCTTGCCAATCAGCACGTTACCCCTCCTCACCTCTCACCTCCCCCTCCTCCTCGCTCACTACAGCTATTGTTGTTCCAGAATGCAGTACAATATCAAAATTAGATTGGGGAACTTGGAGTATATGAATATTTGCCCTGTCAATAAGAGTTATCTGTAGACAAAACCCTTTGCTCGTCTGCTTTCTCTAGCATGCTTCCCTCTTAATTCATTTTCAGTCTTTAATGTACTGTTGTTTAGCTTCCTCTCCCATTAGGCCCTGTAATGTGCTCCGATTGCCTTCAGCTTGACTGCACTTAATAGCCAGCGTAAATAGAACTTAGTGTAGCATGCACTAACATCTCTATCCATTGTCCAGAGATTAAATACATGCCACAAATGGTTTACGCATCATCAGCCCCAAGCCCAGGTTTCATAGCTACCATCCAAAAGAGGTTATTAAATTAATTTGCAGGTTGCTTTAGCAAATCCTAACATAAAGGGGGAAAAGAAAATCTGGGGGTCATTATACATATAATAGCCATCAATCAAAGAGAGGGGTGGAAAATGATAATGGTGGGTCATTATGGTCAGACAGGTGTGCACATGAGTGAATTCTTGTAAGACTGGCATAGGGCAAAGCTTAATAGGGTTAACTAGAAAGGAATGCAGTATTCCATGGGCATGTGCTTGGAAATAGAGCAAAAAGGTATGGTACAGTAAAAGAGAGGAAGAATAGATCTTTATGATGTGTAGATGGAGAAAGTGAAATTGAAGAAAGCACACCTGGATAAAGCCAGCCCTCAGAAAGTGAACAATGCAATAAAATGTGCTGTAATTATTTAGAACACGAGTGTCCAAACGTCTGGCATCTGTGGGCCACACTGGAAGAAGAAGAGTTGTCTTGGGCCACACATTAAATGCACAAACACTAATGAAAACTGATGAGCAACAACAAAAAAGGTTTATGCATGATTTCATAATGTATAAATAAATTTATGATTCTGTGTTGGGCTGCATTTATATTTATTTATTTATTTATTATTTACATTTATATCCCGCCCCATACCCGAAGGTCTCTGGGCGGGTTACAACCTTCCACAACAGATTAAAACAGAATATACATTTAAAAAACTTTAAAAATTTAACAACTTTAAAACAATACACATTATGTTTAAAATGATAGTATGTGGCCTGGGTGGGAAATATAATCAACTCAGCCAAAGGCCAGGGCAAAGAGGTGCGTCTTCACCGCCCTCCTGAATATATATAAGGAAGGGGCAAGACGCACCTCAAGGGGGAGGCTATTCCATAGTCTAGGGGCCATCACAGAGAAGGCTC
Organism: Aspidoscelis marmoratus; assembly: GCA_014337955.1. NCBI lineage: Eukaryota > Metazoa > Chordata > Lepidosauria > Squamata > Teiidae > Aspidoscelis > Aspidoscelis marmoratus. The sequence goes on along the minus strand of MTQE01003428.1, from coordinate 18,552,022 downwards.
TCTCCCGGGTGCCCACCAACCTCACTACTGAAGGTGGTGGGACAACCAGGAGGGCCTCACCACTCGATCTTAAGGCACGGGCAGATCAATACGGGAGTAGGCGTTCCTTCAGATATTTGGGGCCCAAGTCATATAGGGCCTTATAAGTCATTCTGGGCCACATGTGGCCCATGGGGCACAGGTTGGACACCCTAATTTAGAATTTCCAGGCATGGTTACTCCCAATGAATACACAGCATACTCCATTGAGTTTATTCCCATATTCATTTATGTTCCCCAGGAGTGGATTCATTTATTCTTTTAAATATATTTCTGTTTCACCATTTTGGATTAAGTCTTTTCAAGGTAAATTCTAATAAGAATGTGGAAGGTTTGTCAATCAAAAACATATAATTACACAATTAGTAAGCTTTGCATTTTACAAGGCAGAGTGCCGTGCAGGCTCAAACACCACCTCAACTGTCTCTTAAGAAAAAGATAAGGTAAAATCTCATGTAGTTGAGCTATGCTTTTAGTAAGTACATGGACACATCCACATGGCCTTCTTGACAATTATATGGAAGTAATTTGTCATACCTTTTTGTACATAAGTTCCCACTTTAGCCTGCAGCACTTGGTATGAGGGATGTGCATGAATGGGTTTTTTGGCATTCAATTCGTAATGAAACAAATGTTAGAAAATTTATATGTTGTAGGATTCTATTCAATATGAATGTATTTGTATGAATTCGTATGACTATCCACTACAAATGCATATGGATCATACATACAGATCCATACAGATCCTATACAAATGCATACATGTCGGATATGGATCCTATAACAACGCACACATATCGATACATATCTGATACGTATCCCCAGTTTAATGAATGTACGGACTAGTTCATACGAATGTTAATGTATGAATGTCATAACATTTGATTTGTGTATGAATGTCCAAATTCATATGAGTTCGTATGAATAATGAATGTTACAAATATTCATGCACATCCCTACTTGGTATTCTAAAGTTGTCTCCCATCCAAAATACCAACCAGCTCTGACCCTGCTTAGGTTCTAAGATCAGATAACATTGGCTATGGGGTGCCAGTTGCTATGCCACCCTATTGTTTCTTACCTATCAGCAACCCTGTCTTCAATATGGGAGTAAATATGGAGACGTTAGAACTCACTGCACTTGTTGGCCTGCTATGGTATGCTATTGCAATACATTGCCAGGGTGGTAGGGATCCAGGGCAGCGGCAGCCATTTTCACTACAAGCGTTAAACTAGCCCCGTCTCTCGCCAGCAGTACTTGCAGTGAGAATGTCCAGTCTAGGGCTGCCTGGATTGCCAAGACAATATCCAAAGCAGCACCCATTGAGAGGCTGGCTGTTGCCATGGCAATCTGGCAGCTGCGTACAACTGTGCAGTTGTGGTCATGTAGCCTCACCAATTCACCACCCATCACCTGGAAGAGGTTGTAAAACCACCTCTACAGGAGTGGTCCAGCTGCTTCTGGGTAGCTTGTGGACTGCATTTTAGATCTCTCCTCAGCCCAAAATAACGATTCCAGCAACAAACTGTAGTCCTTAGCAAAGTGAATTCTTACACACACAAAAACACATGCTTCAGTTCTTGGGTATCTGGCCAGGAACACACACAACTGTTTCAACTGAGCTTCTGTTACACCCAAAAATATGTCCTAAGGCAGTGATCTTGCACATGCTATATGGGAAATAGGCTAAAAACAGACATTCCCCACTTCAGATTGCAATTCCAAAACAGCCCTGGGATAATCCTATTTTTTAGGTTATGTCTGGATGTAGCCTTAGAGTCCAGGATCTGGTCCCATGGCACTCATGTTCCCATTCCTCCAGCACTGTCATCCATATTTCAGCAAGACATGCAGACAGCCAGTGATAGGGATATTGGACTTGTTTCCATAAAACCTTTACACTGGAATGGTATGAAACATCATTAGAGTATCATGGTAATTAGCCACATAATCCTCCCTACTCAGCATCATCTCCCCAGTCTTTTAGTAGGCCAAAGCTGTAATGGCCAATGGCTATATTAATGGGGGGAAAATATTAGTATGTCAAAGAGAAGTCCTGTATCCATACACATATGTGGAAGTGTTTTGCCATTTTTGTAAAGTGTTTTTGTGTTGTTACTTTGTATGCCTATCTCTGTCACATGTTTTAGATTTGTGTCGAAAACTTCATAAATCTAGCTGCCATGTCTTTCCCCCTCTTTTCTTGAAAATTTTGATAAACATATGTGAGGGAAAGATGATGTGGGGCCTTGTAGGATAATAAAGCAATAAGAAATAGCATGCTAGAAACATGTTGGCAATCTATCCCTCTGGTTGAACATTGCAGTGCCTAAAACAATGGATGATCTCTCTTCATTACAGCTGTCTGTATGTTATTCTGCCAGTGTTTTTCCTTACATTATCAGATCAATAGAGCTTTAATTGCTGAAGAAAGGGAGTATCGTATACAATCGCAGCACAATGGTTTAATCACTTAGATGCTTGAAGTTAATTTCAGGCAGTTAATTTTTCACTGATGTTCTCACTCTACCAGATCTGGCTTGCCTTCTTGTGCTGAACAGGTGGCACACAAGGCCTTCAGCTAAAGGCAGTTTATTAATAGCTTTTAACAAGAACGCTTAGGCTAATTGCCAATAGGGGAAAGGTTAATATGATGTATGTGCTGCACACACACAAACACACACCCTGTAGCTTCTAAGGAACAAGGAGGTCACACTTTAGAGGGGGAAAATGTGTTATGGGAAATGAAATATTGTCAACTAGGAAATTTCCACCAGGAATTTCTTCCAATTTCTTTTTAACTCTTATTCAGGTAGACTCACCCTGATAACTGGATTTGCACTTATCCTTTCTTTGGACACATGAGAAAAATGACATGTTTACAATCATTTCCATCTCAGAGTTAAAACTGTGAAAAATTAATATGCAAATAGTCCTGACATATAAAGGTATACTTTCACATTTTGACTCCGTCCAGACATTGCTTGCTTATTCTGCTATATTTGGATTTCCATGCTTTATTCTGCAATGTCCAAATATAATGGAGTAAGGAAGTGATGTCAGGATTCAGCCTTTGATTGTTAGAATTCAAGAACTGAATTGAAGAAAATGGCTTGTAACTATGTCAGACTTTATTTTACCCTTTAATTTTGAATATGTTTAATTTTCTGGAGCAATTCTAAAAGTGCCAGGGAAGCTTTAACTTGCTCTCAAAAGATTAGTTAGATGTGAAGCAAACCTTATTTGCAAGATGCATCAAAGAGGTGGCCCTGTTAGCTGTGCATGCACTTCCAGAAGGCCTAGCTGAGCCTCAGAGGAAAGAGTGATGGCAGTAGTGGCTATGGTTGCAGCAGTGAAAGGTAGGGGCCAAGGCAGGGTGGGAAAGAAGGGATGGTGTGGTTCCCTTCACATGTGAAGCCAAAGTCCCCTACATTTGCATGGGGGAGGCCTTCACGTGAAGCCAGATATTCACCCCTTCAGATTGTATTGGATTGAAGCAGAGAAATGGGCTTCATGCACATCTTTACGGAGCATCATTTGAAAACAAAAGATTACATTAAATTTAAGCGCCATGAAATAGTATTTGTCCCTTTCTGATTTTTTCTATTATTTTGCATATTTGTCACAAATATTCCTGGATGGAAAAGAAGGTTAGTTATCCAATGTGATCAAACGAGGTAATCTGGAGGTATTGAGATGTGTACATTGATTTATGGTGTATAGATGAGTTATTCTAAGGAACGGGTCCATATACCCACCTCAAATCCGGATTTAATCCGTCCTTCCGCCGCGTGTGTGGAAGGACAGGGCTGGGTATATCCGTATCTATTAGAAATCCGGATCTACCCTGCATCCAGATTTAGTAAATCTGGGTCTACTGGAACCCGGATTTACTAAATCCTGATGAGGTAGATCCAGATTTATTTAGGCTAATGCAGAAGCAGCCTATATGTTTGTTTTGATACAGCCAATTTTGACTAATCAGTAAAACTAAACTGAATTAAAACAACAACAACAAATATTCCTGGATGAACTACCAATGCATTCTTGGAGAGATTTTGGTATGCTTCTGAGAAGAGTCACCACTGTGTCAGTTTTTTTTCCATTTTAGTTAATGAAGAAGAGTTGACTTTTCTACCCCACTTTTCTCACCCATTTAAGGGGACTCAAAGTGGCTGACAAAGCTTTCTATTCTTTTCCCCACAAAAAACACCCTGTGAGGTAGGTGGGGCGTTGAGAACTCAGAGAGTTGTGACTAGCCCAAGGTCACCTAGTTGGCTTGTGGAGGAGTGTAGAATCAAACTTGGTATTCCCAGATAAGAGTCTGGCTCCCTAACCACTAGACCAAACAGGCTCACTGTGGTTATTTATTTATTTTTTACTCTCACTGTGCTTTGATGGAGTCCCAGAACCTTAGAAATGGCTCCGTAAGCCTTTTCATACAGATATATGTCAGTAACTTTTTTTTCTTATCTCTTCTGGAATTTCTTTTGATTGCTACATAATGTGCTGCTTGTTCAGACTTTTTCACCTACTTCACATTGGTGCAACTGATCCATTTAATATCAGAGAAATAGCCATGTTAGTCTTATTTGAAAAGTCCAACAAGGTAGTTAGTAGGACTTGGAGACGAAAAGGAGAAGGGCTGGTGGCATGAGCTTTGGTAGACACATCTACAAAAGATCATGCCATCAACCCTTCTCCTGTTAGTCTTCAAGTGCTACTAAATACCTTGCTGGACTGATCCATTTAAGTGATGACTGGATCCTAGGTGTGCCTAGTCTGATTGGATTCAATTATCAATTAAATTTGGTTCATTAGTTAACTGAGTAACAAGGGAAGCAACTGCTTTTTCACAATTCTGGTCACAGTCCTTATCCATTGAGGGATCTGGGGAAGAGGAGGAAACTTGTCCTAACTGAAGGGGTCTTAGGGTACTTCAAATTGCCTTAAGGTAGGGACACATCATTCAGAAGCAGGGGCTGCTTGTGGGGCAGAAGCTTTTGTTGGCTCCACAAATCTTGGTGACTCAAGGAGGCTCCTTAGGTACCTATATGGATCATGCTTTTAGCTCATTTAGCTGGACAGAAATACATCTCACTGAACTTTTGAGTAAACATCATTTTGACTGTGCTGTCTGATACCAATCTTTTAGTTTTGCACAAAGAATGCTACAATAGAAAGAAAGAGTTGGTCAGATCAAGAAAGGGTCAGACAAAAAAAATGAGTCAGAATGAAAGCTTCAGCTCAAAGGAAGAGACTGGAAGGGAAACACAATTTCTTTGTTGTGATGCTCTAGGCTAACCATTATTCACCACCTTCCCCCCATATTGCATCTTTCATGATTTGCTTAAGTGATTTTAAATTGCTTTTGCAATGCAGTTTAACAGAGACTGCAGAAAAAGTGACCCCAAAGTCTATGAAATGAAACAGCCAATGCAAAACCATCAGAGGCCTCAGCAGCCTTACAGGGAGGTTATGAGCAGTGCTATACATGGAGTGCCCTCAGAATATGAAAGGGGAAAGGGAGAGAGAGGGGAAATACCTTGATTAATGGATGCAAGCTAAGGAGCATTAATACTTATGGTTGCATGGAATGGTTTATGTTAAATCTATACTAGCTTGCATTTGCCACAAAAGTGCAAGGGAGAGCTGTGTTTGTGGGGTGGGGGGGATTTATCCAGATTCTTCTTCCGGGTTATATTTATATATTTGAAAGAAAAATAACAATGTAACAATGTCAGTATTTTGGCAGATGAGGAGATCTGATGATTAATTTTATTCCAAAACAATTACTATGCAGATTAAATCTTTGGATCCTTAACAAGGTAAAACATAGGCGGTATAGGCATGCAGCTTAAAGGGCAACCTTCAATCACTCAGGGGTGTTGTGGCCAAGTGGCTGCAATCCAGAAATAGGTATTTTCCATCTCGATCCTTGGAAAGGTTGCATTGATCCAACAACGTAAAATATCCCTTATATGGCATCCCTTTCTATGGAATCAGCTGAGGGCCAGTATTTGGACCAATGTTGACTGCATGACAGGAGTTCTGGACAGACTTTTGCTGCTGTGGTCTCAATGTGTTTATTTTATATGTTGTAGTCCCCCTCAGACCCTTGGGTATAGGGTGGGATAAAAATTTAAATAAATGAAATAAATAATCCAGACATCGCTTTTTTATTCTGCTATGTTTGGATATTCGGGAATAAAGCATGAATATTCAAATATAGTGACATAACTAACCGACATCGGGATGTAGCATTCCTGTCCATGGCTGGAGTTCAGCATTTCACCCATACAGATGGATTCCAGCAGCCTCAAAAAACTACTCAGAAGTCACAGTGGGCTTTTCCCACCACATCATGGCAGCAATTCCCTGCCGACCCTTAGTGTCCCATTGACAATTCATGTAAATGAAGCCTCGGCAAAAGGGATTTGGTTGCAAAACCTGAAACAGCAGTGATATTTCTTCCTTGAGATGTATAAATTGACTCCAGAAGATGTCAGAACTTGTTTCAGAGGAGTAGGGAAAAAGTGGGTATATCTTAGCATTTGATTTCAATTTGGCCTGCTCCCCCAAATCAACCACTTAATGAAGTAAACGTTCCTAGGAGTTAGCAGAGTAAGGAATATACAGTAGTTCCAGGGCTAGGTTCCTGTTTCACGGTATGTAACTTGGTGGTGGTGTCTGTGTATTTATATATGACTTCCCACCCAATGCGTAATTAGGTGTGTGCACGAATGCAATTTTTGGGCTTCAATTCAAATTGAATATCCAAAAATTTAATTCAATTTGAATCTCTAAAATTTGAATTTAACCAAATTTGATTCGAATTAAGCAAATTTGAATCTATTCATTAGAATTTTCAATTCAGATTTGCACTTACGAAGGTCAACAACATTCATATGTGCCAGTACGCAATATTACGCGTCCCGTACACATCCGTGCCCGTCCGTATGCATTCCCTATGCAACCCATTTGTCTCATATTTGTCCCATATATTGATCCGTACAAATGTGTACAGACGTGGGAAAGATGTGTATCTGCAAGTACGTGTCATGTATGAACCCGTACACATACAAATGTCCATATAATTTGAATGAATAGATCCGAAATCCAAATCCATTCAGAGCTTTAATTTGAATTTATAGACATTTAATTTGTATTTGAATGTCAAAATTCGGATGAATTCGATCAAATTTCAAATACCTTTGGATATTTGTGTACACCCATATGTGCAATGTCTTCTCTGGATACAGATCTTCTTCTTTTCCCTTATATACTCACATCTACACATATTCCAGCCACCTGCATGCATCTTTTCTGTATATCTTTCCTTTTACATGCTTGCACACTTACGCTGGATCTCCACAAGAGAATTAGCCTGGGCTGCATCAGTCTTGAATGCTAGCTGGTTAGATAACGCATACTAGCACACACACCCATTTCAGTTTTCACAAGATTAAGAGTCTCAAGCTAGTTTGTCATTGCAGTTCTGCTATCCTAAGATTTGTGTAGATGGCAGCAGGAGTTTTCCTAATCTCAGCATGAGTCTTTTCAGCCACAAGGGTATGCATCCATTCGTAGTTTCAAAAATAGTGTGATAGCACAGCTTCAGATTGCTCTGTATCCCCAAAGCTGAATCACTTTTGTGCAGCTTGAAGGTAGAATTTTCAGGGCTAGGGCCAAATCCGGTCTTTCTTGATGACCACATCTGCCTGTTCCTCTCTCTGCTGAGACCTTTCTGCCAGCTGTACACAGCACTATCTACCTTTGTCTAATGTTCTGCTAGATATGTAACTGTGCATGTTTGGGATAAACATTCAGGGTCACCTATTCCTGAACCAGGGGCTAAAGGGGTCTTATTTAAATCCACAAAACATAGACTTCATCCACATTATGGTGGCATCTATACTACATTCCTTCCTAGGGCCTCAAGGGATCCCTGCTGCAGTGGAATACTGTACACAGTTGCAGAAAATATGCCTGGAATTGCTGCTAGGGATTGAAAGCAAAGTCAGACATCTGCTGCATCTTTGAACCTCAGCAATGGTTCCAGGCATGGTTTGGTGCTCAGGCAGCTATGTGTGACTCCCTGCAGGCAGCCTTTAGCAGCTATAGCTTGGCATAGTTTCTATGGCCTTAAAGGTAGGTCATTTCTGTCAAGCATTTGGGAAGCCTAGGGGCTGAATGTTTGTTTGTGAGGATCTGCAAAAGCCCAGAGATCTCTGAAAACAGGCTATATGGATGGTGCTCTTGAAGGTATACAAGGAATGTATATATGTCCTTATATTTAAGTAAGGGTTAGACCAATTCATGGATGACAGGTGCATAAATGACTACTAGAATGGATACCTAGGTACTTCTTTCTAGTTAGAGAGACAGGCAGGATGTTTCTAAAGGCTGCTTGCAGGGAGTCAAGAGCAGGTTAAAGTTTTGCCTTTGTCTTCTGATTGAGAATGCCCATAAGCAATTGGTCTACCACTGTGTGAGACAGGATGCTGTGAGACTAGATGGGTCGTGGCACAATCTAGCAGGGCCCCTTTTATGTTCCTACGTTCTCTTATGAACAGCTATTTATTTATTTATTTATTTATTTATTTATTTATTTATTTATTTATTTATTTATTTATTTATATTCTGCCTTATATCATAAGGTTCCAGGGAAGATTACAGAAGATAAATTCAAAGCAAGTTAGATCTTGCTTTGACAGAGTAGAATAGAGTTAAAATAAAAGATAAAATAGACTTAAAAGTACAATGCTTGTTGGGGAGGAGCAAAAAACCTACTCAGTAAACTAAAGATTTGGATGAAGACTTGGGTGAAGGTTGTATTCAATGCACCAGAGTTTGAGGATCCTGCCATGTTCCAATGAATCACAACCACATATCTAGGATACAATGATTTATTGAAGCATGCGTGCAGAGTTGGATTGAGGAGTGCTGTCAGGGACAGTAAGCATGAGAACACAGAGGAGCCCTGCTGGATTAGGCCATAGCCAATCCAGTCCAGCATCCTCTCTCACAAAGTGACCCACCAGTTGCTTGGAGCATCTCAAGCAGAAGACACCTGCTCTCCACTTCCTGCAAAAGGCCTTTAGAGGCATCCTGACTGTCTCTTCCACCTGGAGAAATTTCTAGATCCATTTTAGAAGCCCTTGATACTTCCGTCCTCCATGAATTTGTCTAACCCTTTCTTAAAGCCATCCAGGTTGGTTGCTATCACCACCTCTTCTAGTGGGAAGTATTATATTACAGTTATCTGTTGAAAGGTAACAACAAGGGCATTCCTAGTCTCACCTCCACTATACCATTGGACCCACCAGTCCACCTCTTTACTGTATGGCAACTAGAGATCTAAGGATTGCAGCTCACAACTTTCTTCGGTTGATTAATGGTGTGTGACAGACGCTCAATATTCTCAGTAGAAGATACATATAAGACAACTCCTTGCTCTTGTCTCCCATGCCACAGTTCCTCATGAATGGTTTGCAGAGGTGTCCACTAAATAAGAAACTCCACCCACAGATGTGATATAGGAATATAGATACCTATTTGTTTTATACAGCAAACTTGAAGTTTGCAGAGGCTTTTGGGGGCGTGGGGTGAGGGTTGGCTGAGAACAATGAATCAGACTACATTCTCCTTTAGATTTTGTTGTCAAGTTCTGGCCAGGACTTTTACATTAAGAAGCTGAAAAATATGTCTTTTTTGTGGGAAGTGTGTACACAGATAAATTCTTTTGCTTTAATGTAAGGGATCATAATTATACACTGAAGTATGATTTATTGATTTGAATTGTGTATATGAATCTACCAAAACTTGCACCTCTCTTTCATTTCTTACAATTAGGTATTGGAGGGGGAATCAAAGTGAGACTGAGGCATAGCCTTCCTATCTAAAGAAATCTGATTTTGAGATTTTTGTTGTTATGGTGGCACAATCTACTTTGCTGCAGCTGTGTAATGAGTTCACATCTGTTAGTGGCACATGTTGCTCTGCATTATGCAGATGCAAAGCCTCAATTTTTCTAATTAGCAACAACACCAAGTATATCTTAATTTTCTTTCCCTCTGCCTCAACTAAACGTGATATTAACAAGGTTACGCATCTACATCCTTGGTGTTTAATTGAATAAGATCCAAGATTGGATTAAACCCCTCTGTCCTCTTAATCTGGTGTCTGTCCAGATCCAAAATCATGTGCTTGTAATATTATGTGGCAGGCAAAGGGCATGAGGTGGGGACATTATATTTTGCTTAGCATGAACGTGAATAGCTGTGTGTTTCTTAAAGGTGGTTCCTGAAACTTGAATTTTCTTTCAGGAAAAACTCAGTAATTGTAGATTTGTACACATTTGTCCATACTTTTAATGGCAGATGAATACAGTCTCTTTTCATCTTGCAATTGTGCAGAATATAGAATATTTTTCTTCATCACTTATGGTACTACAGCATGCCAACTTGCTGTCCCATTAACTCTAGTTCCTTCTTGCATTGGCTTGCACAGTGGGAGAGACTGTAGAATAAGGAAGCATTTGCTGTCTTGCCTTCAATGGCACTGGGGCATGACTTGATCTGTAGTAGATCAAAGCATGATGCACACCATCACAGGCACCTCTGATGGTATAGAACCATGTCTGACCTAAGAATTTCTGCCTTGGCCCTTCTCTTGCCCCAATGCGCAATCAGTGACTGATTTCCTTTGTATCTATTTTCCTCCATCTGCCCCTACCTTTCTTTCTACTTCTAGTCTTCCTGCTTCCTTCTGTTTGGTTACAGTTTGTAAAACTGTAAACACTCTTATGAGTAAGTTGGGGCTGCACAGTGGCAAATGCAGTCAAGTAGTTTGCCTAGAGAGTTATCTTACATTGAAGCTTACCTCAAAATAACGTTGCAAGGTTAAATTGCAATAAAGAGACACAAGAAACTTTCTGATAGATGTGTGTTGGAATTCTGAGGTTGGGTGAGGTATGCCTGGGTTCAACTCCCTACCTTATTATGAAAATCCATGTTTGCCCTTCAGCTGTTTGCAGCTGTATCTCAATCTGGTGCATCTCTAAGGGATGCTAAAAATAGAACAATCCCCTGTGGATCTCTGCAGGAAGGATGAGATACTGATCAAAGAAATAAATAATGGAGATAAAATGTTCAGCTGAACACACTGCGTGCACCCCATTGGCTCTTGTCTAGCAGTTCTACGTGGTGCTTAGTCAGACTTATTGACTAAAGATATCCAATTCCACCCATTTCCCAAATATCCTGTGTAGCAGGCATCCCATGATTCAAGGCCCATCTGCAAAGAGAACATCTAAAACAAACAAAATCCTTGAAATCAACCACTCTCCTCTGGCTATCCTTCATTCATATTCCACCAGAATATTCAGAGGGAATTCCACTGGGATACAACAGCAATTATTTGTGTGATTTAATTGGCATTATCATTTTACTGGCTTGACAGAGATAAATCGCTCGACTGGATGGAACTGCAATAGTGACAACGCTGCAGAGGAAAGACGGTTCCTTTCTACGGTGGCAAAACAAGATGACTACCAGTGCATCTTAATAATTAGCTGTGTTATAATTAATTGGATTATTTGAGAGCCAGTTTAACAAACAAATGGAGGGCTTGATCATTCAGTAATTGACAATTTGTTTCCAATATGGTGTCTCTTTATACTTAGGACAAAACAAAGCCACTCATGGGGCTGTTCTGAGAAGGCAGAACAAATGAGCGCAAAAGACAAGTGAGAAAGAATCTCCATCAACTCCTACATCATAGATTTAAAAAACACAAACCCTCAGACAAAAGAGACACTGCTTTCTGTGTTTCTCTTGCATGCTTAAAGGATCACAGTGGCGGTTTGTCAGTTGGCTACCAGCTGATGATTCCATGGCTTTGGGTGAAAGCAAATGATCAGATGGCCTGTAATATCCACCTTGAAAGGCCCAGCTATTGCCACTTGGCTCCTCAGTACTTGAAAACATCTGAGTCCAATGCTTCAGATTCCCAATATCAACCCAACTAGTAGTCTAAGATGCCACTGTGTCTTGGATTCCTGGTTTGCCTATCTTGTTCTCTATCTTGCCTTGTTTCTTTTGAATATCTATCCTGAAGATTCCTAGACACTTCTCAACCACCACCATGAGTTGCTTTTGATCTTTTGATTTCCTGGTTCTGAGTCCTGGATGTCTGCTCATTTCTTCTTTATGTACCTTCTTGGCTGCTGTTATAATTGGACTGTCCTTCTGGCTCATATGTGGACTTTGGGTGTGACAAATCTTAATAAAGATTTTGGACCAGTCCTGAGGAGAAAACCTTATTTCTGAGAAGACCTCTGTTCTTTTCTTGATGCTAAACTTCAAAGTGACTCTACCCCATTCCTGCCAAGATATGTTCTACTGTTTCATGATCAAACCCTTGTGTTTTGGGAGAGTCATCCATATTCTGGCTGCAATAGTGCAACAAGACTCCTCAGCATTAAAAGAGGTTCTCAGCATTTTCTCCTGATCTTGCATCTAGTCTCATGCCCAGTTACCCATGATCTAACCCAGCCTCTCTCATGTTAACTGATGGCTAATCCCAGTCCTCTCCTTTTGGAAATGATATCCAGGGACTGCTACATTCTAGTGTGATACTTATCCACTACACTATTTTGCATGATAGGTATTATGGGAAATTCTGGTCTAGATATGCATCCAAGGTAAGTGTGTCAGATTTCTCAGTGTTTGAACAGGACCTAGGACCTTTTTGCACTTGGCCCTTGTGATACCCGGGGATGCTCTGGCATGGAACATCCACACATCATGGAGCTGCTTGTGTCTTGGAGCAGTTCCCATCTTGGGATAGCTGTGGAGCAGTAAAAATGGTGCTCATAATACAGACCTGGGCCCAGCTTTCACATCTAGTTCTGTGCGAAGGCTGGGTGTGCATACAGCAGGGTGGCTATGGCTGCGCAGTCTCACGCCACATCACCTGTTGGCCATAGCAATGGCTCAGCCATGTGTGACCATTGCTGTGCTGAGGCATATGAAAAGGCCCCTAGTCTTAAGTTAAGTTTTATAGATACAAATATGATATATGATGGTCAATTTTCAGAGATGGGAGTAAAAATCACATTTCTCAATGAAACTTATTTTTAAAAAATACAGTTCAGGATCAAATGAAATCTACAGTCCAGAACAGAACTGGGGGCTGGTCATCAAATCATTAGCTACCTTCACTTCACTAATGGCAATACAAGAAAGCAAAATTCCAATCCAGATATAAAACTCTCAGATGACATACGAAGAGTTATAAAATACCAGCAAAATTATAAAGTCCTTACCAAATATTTAGTAAAGCCTACTACAACCCTCACAAACTTTGTAATGGAAACTGCAAAATGATGAAAAACATAAAGACTCAGGTAGTTGAGGCAAGAAAAAGAAAGACATTCTGCCCAGCACTGTGTGTTTGTCTCAAGCTTCTGTACGCGTCTTTTGTGTGTGGAGTTGTGGAGCTTCTCTCAGCCAGAAGGCGGAAAGAGCAGAGAGGGCAGCTGCAATGGATTCTGATTAAAGGGCTGAAGTTTTGGAAATAAGCAAGGGAGAAGAAGGGGGAAAGGAAAGTGCAAAGGTAGCTTAGTTCAATCTTTCTTTGAGTGTTTTCGTATCTTCACTTGCCTAGGAAAACCTCCCAGGGAAGTGAAGATGAGGGCTAGATCTGTTGTCCGCACTTTGAGGTGCTGAATCTACCTCAGCTTCACCAGCATGGAGGAAAGCGCTGGTGAGGTGTGAATCAACTCCATTAAGCAGGCAGTTGAGGAGCTCTAGTAATAGGGCCAATTTGCCGGCATGGTACTGTTGCTGCAGTGACTGGACAATTCAGCACAGAGTGCGCCTGTGCCACTTGGTCACATGCTCTATTTGCATCACTGCCACCTAGAAGAGGTATGAATAGGAGCTTGCCCAGCTATCCTAGCCCAGTGGCTAGGGCAGAGGTAGAGCAAAGTGGCTCTGTGAAGTGCAGATGCATTGTCTGGAGTCCCTCTCCCCATCTTCACCTGTTAGCACAAGAGTTAGAGAGGTTTAGGGTGTCTCCAGACATGGTTTTAAAACTGTGATTTTCCCAGGGCTATATTGCAGTTGCCACACACAACCATGGAAATCTCATATACCCCTGGGCTAGGGCACCAAAAAAGCACAGCAAAGGCATGTTGGAAAATCCAGCTCTGATGCCAGGTTTTCCATCATGTCAGATGGTTTACCTTGTATATCATTTCCTTGTGCAATTGCTTCTCTTTCAAACTATCCCTATGTAGGAGGTACACGAAAAAGCAAAGGGAAGTGGACCATCAAAGAGCAAAGAGCAGATAAGAGGAGAAGAAACTCAGGAGATGCTGAAGTTACACATTTGGGGGGGGGGCTGACCTGCTGATAGGATAATCCCTAGAAAATAGCCCATTTTCTGCAAATGAGTTTTGGGACGGGAATGGATGGTGACCATACCTAGAAGTGCCCTGAAGGCCAGCATGCAGATCCATGGGGCTTCTCAGAAGTCTAAAGTGTACTTCAAACCTCTCTTCAATTTATTCTGAAAATAGGTCAAATCAATGGTGTTTTCCGGACTTAAGTCCACCCTTTCTACGGTGGCAAAACAAGATGACTACCAGTTACAATTAATGCCACTGTCACCCTATCTAGCATGACTCTATATGTCCTTGATGTTCATATTCCTTTTATTCTTGAAGACTTGACATAAACTAGTTGTGAGTTCAACACTATGACCCCCAACAGCTTGGCAACATGAGCAGTGCAGAATGGTTAGATCTAATGATGGCAGAATAACCAGAACTGAGATGCAGTTACTTTTTATGGGTCTTTATCTGCCAATGCATTTATGTTAAGAGTTAACTGTATGAGTGCCTTCAGACATGCTTAAAACTTTGCAGTTGCTGCACTGCCACTAAATGACATGACTGGAAATGGGACAACTGATCATCCAACTGCAGCAACACAGCAGTAGGGAAACTCTAAAGTAAAAAAGCTGCTGCTTTTCACTATAGACGTTCCCTGGAATTTTGCTCTGTTGCTGAGGATAATGGGAATTTCATAGAAGTGGCGGTGCAGCAGCTACAGAGTCACTATGCAGCTTTGGTTGTCCCATCTGTCCAATAGGAAGTAACTGCGCAGCTACTGCAAAACTTTAAGTGTGTCTGGAGGCACCCTATGATTCTACTAACTTCAGAGTATAAAGATTAATACACTGAATTCTAAATTATTAAGCAATAGTAGTGCATTATTGCATCAGTTTTTGGAGCATGTTGTCAAGTGCTCTTAGCATTGACCCCACAGGTTGCATATCCTTCTGTAAATAATGAGCAGGTAGATTATCAGCTTATGGATGGGGGGGGGAGGAAGGGGACATTATACCACCTTCTCAACTGCACTGCTGCAATGACAGATTCCCAACGGTATCTGAAGAAACTGGAAACACTTCTGTCAAGTGGCTGTGTTATTTTCCGCTCTTCCGTTTAAATGAGATAATGAATAATTGATACATCTGCTGAATAATTAATAGGATATTCAATAATGAAAGTAATTGTTTGGTGCATCCCCCATTGATAATCAACCTAATCTTAGCCTTTCAATATGGGGAAAATATGCATATGTAAAGCAGCAAGAGACTTCACTGGCCAATAACACAGCTAATGTGCACTGTAGGGGGTCACCTTGTCCAAATAAGCCCCTGAGTCACACATGCAGTTTGCTATTCTGCAATGCTTTTTCTTACTTCTATGCTATGTGCATCCTGCAAGGTTTTGATTCTTGCCACAATTCACTTTCGAGAACAGAATTGTGTGGGCACATTAAATAAAGCTCTTCCAGTTGTCAAATAATGCTTGCAAGTGATGCTCTTGCCCTATTCCTAGTCAATAGGATTTCTTCTTTAAAAAACTAAAAGCAAAACCCGTCCCTGAATTCCATGGATTACATTCACTCCAAGAGCAATATTCTGCACCAATGACACAGAATTTCTGGCTCTTTGCTTGAGTCAGTAATCTCTTTTAGGTGGCTGGAAATCCCAGTATTTTTCCACTACTACTTTCTTTTAGCTTCCTTCAGACTTCTTACAGAAAACATATTTTGTAACATGGGAGACTGTTACTACTACTGAACATGTAGACCCTGGAATATACATATGGGCTGGGTACTCGCTAACTGTGGTGTGTGTTTTCTTGTCATGCCGATACATGATCCCTAGGGGGCAGCATGTATTTTTGTGGTCAGAGATTGCCCAGTCCATGCCTGCAATCACCCATGCTTAAAGATATGAGCCACCACTAGACCCAGTAATCAAAGCAAGGGGCAGCAGACACTATTAACTGTCTCAATGTCCTGGGACCATATGGGGAAGGGCGGGATAAAAATGATTTATTTAGTGTACTGCATTCTATGCATGCACTTGGTCTTAGTCTCCATGGTATGGGGAAGCTCATGCTTGCTTTGCTAGGGACAATTAAACCCTTGCTATAGCTCTGTATAAATGACTCATGAATCTAGTTGTGAAAGGCAGAGGCTAGAAACTGTTTTCCCTTGCTAAAGCAATTTTCTAGTGGAAACACAGGCTGTTCCTACATTGGGCAGAAAAACCTGGAACTATGCAAAATTCAATGGATGAACTTTAGACCATTAGGTCCACCCCTTGCTTCATGCAGGATCATGCTTCAAGCCCTTTCCACACAGACCCTTAATGAAGATTAAGAGTCAGTGTAGAACACATCTAGGCCTTCCAGATCCACACAATAATGTGGACCTAGGTAGGCCTGTCCCCCCATTATGCTTACATCTGCTTTAGATGAAGCCTGATCCAGATTAATTGGATCAGGTCTACCAGCAGACCAGTGTGGCTGATTCAGAACATGGGAAGTATGCAGATGACATGTCTCCTGTGTTTGGGACTACCAGGGTGCCTTTCAGTGGTGCACCATAGTGTGCTGCCCCAAAACATCCTAATCCTTGTTCTTCGCCCTTGGAGATATGGAGGTGGAGCCTTGAAGCTCATGTATGCTCTGAGACCGCAATGTGGGCTGATCTGGATTAGCACTGCTAGCGCAGACAGCACTGATCCCACCCATATGTTTCTCTGGTCAGGATCAGTGGGGCTGGCTATTCCAGATCCACTGATTATGACTTGTAGCTGGTAAGTGCAGAAAGGACCAAAGCATCTTCAAAATATGGCTGTCTAGCACCATCTTTGACACATATAGGGTGTCTCCAGGCATGGATTAAAACCTGTGATTCTACTAATACCATGCCACACATATCCATGGTATTCTCAATATAGTCCCAGGTTAGTAGATTAAAAAATATCTGATATATAGGTATTATGGGAAATTTGTTAATGATGATGGGTTTCCTGTAATACTGATTGCTTTTGTCCACCTGCAAACTCCTTGCATTCCTGCTCCTGTTCCAAATAATTGGATGCTAGCAAAGCTTAGCTAGGATCTTGTTATTTGGAACAGGAACATGAATGCAAGGAGCTGGCAGATGGAGGTGAGACCCTGTGATTGGCTCTTGTCATCTTGAGCCTCTCTTTAGGAACTCCTGCCATTCTTTTCACCATCAATTTTCTATCGTATGATGGAAGCTGAGGTTAGGAAAGCCACAGGCAAAAATGAATTCAAAATGTGTAACTACTACTACTACTACTACTACTACTACTACTACTACTACTACTACTACTACTACTACTACTACTACTACTACTACTACTACTACTACTACTACTACTCATAACACAAATGCTGAACTAACTCAGTAGGATAGAAGTCTCATTTCTCTCTTCCCTGTTTTTCTAACCAGTTTGTTCCATTTCTTCTTCAGTTTGCAACTTTTCCCTGCCCCCAGCCTATTTGTTTGTTTGTTTATATTGTCCTGTATATATGTTATATTCACTTTTGCCTAAATAATGGCACATCTGAGAGAAATTGTGACACCACCACCACCACCACCACCGCCGATGCTGTTAGTCTGTAATTTTCATTATCTGGTAATAAGAAAACTCAGACAAGCTGAACTAAGTCCAACCTTTTTTGGGGAGGAGGGGTTATCTCAAGATGGGAAGTGATAGAATAACATTTCAGACAAATAAATAAATGCATATTAAGAAAAGACCTTCTGGGTTTGGCAAATGGATTGTTGAGTCCAACTGTGAGTTCTAATGGCAAACAGTTGCTTATACAGAGTCCGCATACAGGATCTGCACATGGCAGTGTTCTCCTTCTGTTTTCCAGGAACACATCTTTAAAGTCTCCTTGACTATTCTGGACTAGGGACGTGCATGAATATTTGTAACATTTGAAATTTGTATGAATTCAGAGGAATTCGGACATTCAAATTCGAATTGAATGTTTCAATACATCTGTGCGAAGCTTTGTTACGGATTCATATGGGATTCATATGAGAATTATATGTGAAATTGTATGTGAACATTTGTATCAAATTTGAATCCTATGGGGATCTGTTTGAACAAATACTAATTTTCTTGCATTTGATTAGATACAAATCAATTTTTTTAAAAAAATTCCTGCACATCCCTATTCTGGACCACCATGAAGAAGTGCTCTGTTGAAGGACACGGTAGTGAGGCCAGAAAATAAGAGGGAAATCAAGTGATCTCTACTTGAAACTGGTATTTCTTTGGGAAGGATTGAGTTCAAATTGATACGCACAGACATTAAAGGGGCTCGCGCGCACTGCTGAAATCTGTTATCTGTCAAACGGGTTTCCCTCCTCCTTTCATACTCCTCCAATGCTCGGGTTTAGCTAACATTTACAGTAAATCGTAGCAGTGACCATTAAATCTGAAGCTGCCTTGAGCGATAGTTTCAATGGGTGTGTTGACAGTCTGAGTGTTAATAATGATGCAAACACTAACCTGTTTATTGATTTGCTTTTTGTACCCTTCAACCTAACTCACTTCTTCTCATTCTCAGAGGAGAAATCTTAGAATCAGTAATCAGGTGACAGCTCCAAGACCCTTTTTTTTTTTGTTCCCAGCACTGTCATCCAAACCAAACTCCCAGAGATAAATTACAGGTACCTTATTCCGCCAGTGCCAGCCACTCAATACACTGTTACTCAAAGCGATATGCAGTATTCGTCATTGGTGCCAGCAGACAGGGGGAGGGGGGTGGCAACTTCTAGAGACATGAAAAGCTTTTAACGTTTGACAAGAGATGCATAGGAGAGTATTAAATTTAGACCTTCAGTGAAGGCCATTGCCTATCCATTACAATAACTTGTCACACCACTGGGGAGGTAGGAACAGATCTGAGATCAAGACAGCCCATACGGAATCCTGCATAGCCTGGGGGGTTGGAGCATTTCTCAATTTTTCTCTACAATTTCTCTTTGAAGCAAAGTGCCATATTTTATGAAGTGATATACATAAAATTATAGTGTCTAGCTTTTGCAGTTTTATCAGAAGAGAGGTCCATTTTGAAAACATTATGAAAACATTCATAGTCATCAATAATGGTCATGATAAAGGCCATTGACCTTCATCCATTTTCAGTAAAACCAACAGCAATGCTTTTGGATTGGAAAGATTAGCTGTTTCCAAGAAATGTTGCCTGGGGGATGCCCAACTATTGCAGTCTATGTGGAGGATCTTTCCATGCCCCCCATTCTAGGGTTAGTCATGAGGGGGAGCCATTTCCATGAACGCCCGGTAGTTCAGACAGTGGCAAGCAAAGATGAGATCTGGAGGCCATAGTTTGGCTGTTTCGATGATAGGTCAAAGTCAGCATGGCGGTATAAAAAGGTATAAAAAGACCCACAGATTTGGTCAAAGTATAAAACGAGGGCCTATAAGAGGCTTGATCCATGTAAAGCTACGGTTCAAATGGCTCTTTCATCCATGATGCATCATAGTGATATGTACGTGAGGCTGCCACGTGCCAGACCAGACTGTAAGTTTATCATGGCATGGCATGATCTGGAACAGCACAGTCTACATGACAACATTGGTCAAGAACAGCCCATGCATAAGAACATAAGAAGAAAAGAGAAGCCCTGCTGGATTGGGCCACAATTCATCTAGTCCAGCATGTTATTTTACACAGTGGTTCACCAATTACTTTGGGCTTCAAACAGAAGAGAAAGGCAAAACCTTCGCTTGCTCTCAATTCCCTGCAAATAGCCTTAAGGGGCTTCCTGCTGGTCTATCCCACCCAGAGACAGTACTAGGCATCCATTTTATTAGCCATTGATACACCTGTCCTCCATGGATTTACCTAATCATTTCTTAAAGCCATTCCAGTTGCTGTCACTGTCTCTTCTGATAGTAAGACCCTTGGGTGAAAAAATAGTTCCCCTTGTCTGTCCTCAGCATCCCCTGGTTCTAGTGTTGTGCAACAGTTCCCCCCCCCCATCCATGTTTTCCACACTGTACATGTTTAATCAAGTCACCTCTTAAACACCACCTTTCAATACTGAAAAGACCTAGACATTTTAATCTGCTTTCATAAGGAGGGTATTCCAGCCTCTTGATCATTTTGGTTGTCCTTTTCTGTACTTTCTCCAGTTCCACAATATCCATTCTGCGTGGTGACCAGAATAGCACACAGTATTCCAAAAGTGGTCTCACCATAGATTTAAAAAGAGCCAAAATGACATTTGGCAATATGTTTTCTATTTTCTTCCTAATTAACCCCAGCATTGAATTTGTTTTTTCACTGCTGCCGCACACCGGGATGACATTTTCATTGAGCTGTCCACCAAAACTCCAAGATCTCTTTCCTGATCTGTTGCAGAAGGCTTGTCTCCAGTCAGCTTATGAGTGTAATTGGGATTCTTTGCCCCATTGTGCATCATTTTGCACTTGCTAAGTTTGAAGTGATTTTGCCACTCTGTTCTCAACTCTTTCCACTCTGAGAACTGGCTATTTATTAATACTCTTTGTTTCCTTTTCTTTAGCCAGTTATCAATCCAGGACAAGACCTGTCTGCTCCTTTCATTTCATTTTATTCAGGAGCCTTTGATGAGGGACTTTGTGAAAAACCTTCTGAAAATCCTGATAGATAATGTCATCTGGGTCACCTTTATCCACATGTTTATTAACACTCTCAGATAATTCTAACGAGTTTGTATGGCATGATTTACCTTTGCAGAAGCCATGCTGATTTTCCTTCAGCAATGCTTGTTCTTCTACATGTGCAGTAATTTTATACTTAATAATGGTGTCCATCACTTTACCTGGAACATGTTAAGCTGACTGGTGTGTACTTTCCTGGATGTTACATTTGGTACCCTCCAGTCTTCAGACACAGAGCCTGATCTTAGAGAAAGATAATATATTTTGGCTAGAAGTTCAGCAATTTCACATTTGAGTTTTTTAAGAACTCCTGACCGAATGCCACCTGGTCCTGGTGATTTATTAGCATTTATTATTAAGGCATGCAAGGACTTCCTTCCGGGATACCTCTATCCAGTTTAATTCTGCTGCATACTTCTCTGAAAAGATTGATTCAGCTCATGCCCTTTGTCTTTTCAGTGAAAACAGAGGCAAATGATTCATATAGCTTCTCTGCAATCTCTATATCCTTTTAAATTATCATTTTCTATCCATTATTGTCTAATGGCCCAACTCCTTTTCTGGTTGCATTTCTACTTCTGAAGTACTTAAAGAAGTACTTGTTATTTTTCTTGATGTTCTTAGCAATGTGTTCCTCAAAATTCCTCTTATTGTTCTTGATGGCCAACTTGGATTTGTTCTGCCAGAGTTTGCATTCCATCCTGTGCTCCTCACATAAGCATCACGGCTGGCTTCCAAGGACTCTGAAAGGCTTGGTGCTGCACATTAAAATAGGCCCCCTTGTAGTTTGGAAATGGAAGTGTGCCTTCTCCAGGATCTGGACCAACCCAAAATGTTATGTTAATAGTCATTGAGGTGGAGGATTGCCAGTAATCCAAATTAGGTGCCTCCTGGTCTGGATTAAACTCCATCTTCTGCAGGCCAGAAGTAGATGGTTTCTCTGATCAGCACTAAGATTTGGCCAGAAGAATTCCTGAAGCTGACTATGAGGAATCATATTCTGGAACAGGGATATGTGCAGAGAGAACCACAGTTGTGTTTTAGTGTCTACTTTCTACTTCTTGGAAATCTGTCCTTCAAAAGCACAATAAAGGGTGTTTTCCCACTGTCACTAGAAGTACTCATTAAGTACCCATTAATGGATACGTAATGGCATTTTTGTATCCATTAATGGGTACTTAATGGGTACTTCTAGTGACAGTGGAAAAACACCCAAAGAGAGACACAATAAATAGAAATAGAAATTTACCTCTTGTCAGTCCCCCTTCCTTTAATGATGAAGGAGCAGTTGCAATGCCCAGCCAAGTTGAGGCAGGATGCCCAGCCAGGCACAATGAAGAAAGCCTGACACAAGTGACAAGTGGGAACGCTGAGTCTAGAGCTCAGACTGACAGCAGCTCAGAGTTGGAGAAGGAAGCCGGGTGATGCCCTTCCCCACAGGTGTTGAGACAAGAGCACTCACAGCTGCACAAATCAGAAAGATTACACCTCCTACAACGAAAGAGGTGTGACCCTGCTTCCTCTGTTTAAAGCCTCACATTCAGTCCAGAGTTGTTGCAGACAAAAACCGTAAATTTGTAGCTCTTGGAATCCATGACTTTGCTTTGTGATTAACAACTGACCCTTCTGCTTCTCTGATATCTTTGACCCGGAATTCTTTGACAATGCATTAACTCTTAAGCCCCCAAGGAACTGTACCTTGGTACTGTCTCTTGCTGATACTAAGCCTGTGCATGTGTGTGTGAGTTTGCTTCTGGACCTTGCCGCCCGAAGACTGGACAGGTAGTGAATCATTCTGAAATTTACCTCTTCAGACGTTGGCTTGGTCCATCTCCTCACCATTCACTATCGCCTTAGTTGCCTGTATTTTCATTGCATTTCTTTAAATATTTTGGTGTTGCCATTTTCCAGGGACACAACCAAGTATCATGGCTGATTTGCAGTCATATGGAATGGAGCATTAGAAATTCTGTTCACATGTGCTGCTATTCAGATGGTGAAATAAACAAAGGGAGGAAACCAGAGAAGATGAGGCAAACCCAACCTCTAACAAATAAGCCAGAAAGAACAGCTAACAGTTACATTGTAAGAAGTCAGAAAAAGCCTTTTCATTTTTTCCTTCACAGAGTTCAATTCATTAGTGCCTGACTTCTATCTGATGATCTTACTCTCTAGTGTAATTTTCCATTTTCGTGATGTACTTGTTTTCACTCAGACTGTCTTATTTGGTAGGTTGGTGGTTCCTCTGTAACCATTGCTGCTGCACTGTGCATAAGTTGATTAATTTCCCATAATGATAATCTACCAGCATTTATCCTACTGAGCTGGTGGAACTAGTGCTGCTACCGCTAGAAAAATCAATCAGAGTTGGAACAGTGTGGCTGGCCTTGATTGCTCAAACACAGGAAACAGCCAATGTATAGGGTCGTTTCCTGTATTTGAATAACCATTTCTGGTGAGGAACATTCCAGGCGGGGGATGAAAGTTCTCCAGTTCTTTATATGGCCAGAGACAGCAACAGGCATATGATTAGCATGCCATCAGTTTAAGAAGAATGTTGCATGCATAGCACTCGTCACACAATGCCCAGAAATGTTCTTGGTTAGAGAGATGTCTGCAGCATTCTGCATCTCTGCTTAGTTCCAAACTCTTTTTGGGAGACTGAAGCTGCACTTGAACTAGTTTCTTTTTAAAAATGACACTTTCCAAACATTTTTTAAAAAATCATCTATTAGCCTGAAAAGATTTAGATATTTTTAAATATGTGTGGTTCATTTTAATTTTACTTTTGAGTTTTCTTTTAGTAAGTAAATGAATAAATACAAAAACAGTGGCGTATATGAAAAGGAACTTGGTCTCACAATCAATTTTTATCATCCTGATTTCAGTTCTCATATTCAAAAATATGTCCGTAGCCAAGGAGGTTCTATAAGAATGAGGTTATGTTCAATATAAGTTTGAGTTGATGTTATGTTCAATAATCAGTTTATCAATTGATCCTAGATGATGTTACACACTATTTTATAGTGTATATGCTATCTTTTCATTTTTCAGGCTTGGTGTGGCATATTCTGTTGATCAATAAAATCCAGAAACATCTTAGGTTAAAGCTTAATTCCCTTTGCCCTTTTGAGAGGGCAAAAAGATGAACAGATCTGCAGAGATTCTTCTGGTTTCTCTCTTCTTGATTTTAAGCAAAGCTATATTTCAGATATGAAAATGTATTCACAGACAATCAATACTTAGGTCCTTATCAGTCTCTAAAGACACCCAGCCTGTCCTCCCATTACTCTCTGCTCAAAATATAAAGCACTCTTCTTTCTCTTTTGTCCCCTATCAGAAAGTGGCCAGTTTGCAACACGATCCTGATACACAAGGTTTATTCTCACCTGGGGGAGCACGTAGCGGTAACTGTGCTTTTAAGGAAGAAATCCAATAACTTCCATATAAATTGTCTGGGAGACAAACTTCTTTGCTTTTGGTGTTTGTAGCTGCTTCAGCATTTTTCCCCTGTGGAAGATGAAAAACTTTTGCATTGAGCAAAACACAGATTTATGGTCAATAAACTGAAGTTTAACAGTTTATAGGGGCTATACATTCTTTTTTACAAACTGTTATTAAAAACAGGGTGTTCTCTTCTCCACCAAAATGTGCAGAAGGAATGTTCCTCGGAGCCCAGCAGTATTTCAGAAGTCCAAAGAGACAAGTGGAGCCTTAGGAACAAAAGCTGCACGGAGCTTACTTGTCACTCTTTCTTTTTCGTGACGACTGAGGTTGCCTACAGATGGTGAGAGCAAAATGTGAGAGCTTGTTTGTATCTCACAGTTGACTTTCATTGTTCTACCATACGACAGGGCAACGTCACAGGGCAAGTGTGGGCACTTACCTGTCTCGATGGTAAAGGTGCTACTTTTAAGTATTTTTGACAGTTCAACATAGCCAGAAATGAACTCGTGCTGCTCCCCTCCCCCCCTGCATTCTCAACTCAGTTTTGACCCTGTACACATGCAAAGCCCCTTTTATTTTTTTCAGGAAATATTCTGCAAGCAACCTTCCAGAACAGGTAGGTCATATTGCTATTCTGGGAAAATCTGTGTTGAGTATTGTGGTCTTACATTGACAGGCTATGTTGGGATTGCCACAGACATGTGTGGCAATCCCAGCATAATGCCAAGGTAATCCCATGTTTGGCACAGCCTGATTTGGCCCAGCTGGGAAGTTGTCATTTTGCTGAACAAGTTTGCATCAGGTGCAGCAACTTCCTTGCAAGCTAGAATTAGATCCTCACACCACACGTGAAGAAAAATGTTGAAGTTCAATGTTCTAGCTGAGGTATAAAGAGTAAAATAAAAGCTTTTCAAATTTGGCACACAGTTCACATGGCTTGCTTTTGTTTCAGAAGAAATAAAGAGCAGATAGTGCCCACCAAAAAGGAAAGTTAGAAGTGGTCTCCAACAAGAGGAAGGTCAAGGCTCCAGTCAAAGCTTTGCCTTTAATGATTCTGGAAAAGGTTTTCAACTGCAGTAGATAAAAATACTCTTCAGAGAGGTCAAAGTTGAAACTCCAACAAGCACCTGTACACTCTTTGCTGATTGCAGGGGACCTAAAATCTTGCATGTTACAGAAAAGATGGATAGAGAAAATTTCTTTTCCGTAACCCACAACACAAGAACCAGGGGGCACTCTATGAAGCTGATGGGAAGGAGAGTCAGATCAGACAAGTGGAAGTATTTCTTCACCCAGAGGGTCTTCAGTCTATGGAATTTGCTGCCAGAAAAGGTGGTAACAGCTACCAGCCTAGATGGCTTTAAAGAAGGGTTAGACAAATTTATGGATGACAGATGTATCAATGGCTACTAGAATGGATGCCTGGGTACTAGGGATATGCATGAATGCAATTTTGGGGATTTAATTAAATTCAAATCGAATATTTGAAGATTTGAATCAATTCAAATGTTTAAACTTCAAATGTATTCATATTTGATTTGAACGGAATACATTCAAATTTATTCCTATGAATTTTTTATTTGTATTTGAAGATACAAATGCTGACATTCACATGTGTTCATACACATCTGTATTTATTGGTGACACCTCACTCTAGATCTCCTGATGACCTCTCCCAGGGGCTTCATGTAGCTGTTAAATAGCATGGGGGATAAAATAGACCACTGGGGAACCCCACAAGTGAGTTCCCAGGGTGTCAAATCAGTATCTCCCACAACGACTATCTGAGATTGGCTCTGGAGATAAGAGTGGAACCAATGCCAAGCACTGCCTCCAACTCCTGAACTCCGTAGCCTCTCCAAAAGGATACCATGGTCAATGGTATCAAAAGCCGCTGAGAGGTCCAGAAGAACCAACAGGGTAGCATTTCCCCTGTCTTTCTCCCGGGAAAGGCATTCAGACATTTATATGTGTACAGGTTTGTACACAATGCATACTTGCATGTATGCATCCTTCCCGCATCTCCATGCATTTGCACGCATCCGTACAGGACAAAAACAGGTGGCATACGGTATAACTACAGGATGCATAGGGATGCGTATGGGCTGCATAATGATGCGTACGGGCACATACAAATGTTGTTGACATTTGTAAGTGCAAATGCCAACCAAAAATTCAAATGAACAGATGCGAATTTGCTTTATTCGAACTGAATTTGGGTAAATTTGAATTTTAAAGATTCAAATTAAATTGAATTTTTAGAAATTCAGATTGAATCAAATCCCGAAAATTGCATTCATGCACATCCCTACTTTGAAGTGCTCTTTCCAGTCTTAAAATTATTGATTAAGATTCCAGTTCCAGTCTGAGCAAGATCAGTACCAAAACTCTTTTTGTACTTTGTACTGTGATAAACAGGGGTTTCTGTGATCTGAATACGCAGACGATTGGCTTTACATTTTAGAAGCCCTCCATTTTGGAGTTTCTTATAATAATTCTGCACATTAACAGAGACAATTCAATAATTCTCTTCCGGCATTCTGCTTGCTGTAAGCATTTCTGCTCTATAATTGGGCATCTCTTTACTGGTGCAAGAAAGCATTATTTGTTGTTTTGCAGACTGTTCTATTAAGTTGTTAGAATATCCTTTGGTAAGTGATACACCCACAAGATATGCAACAATAGTTCTGCTTCACAGTTTGTCTATTTAAAGAAAGCAAAGCGTTATTTTTAGAATATGTGCATCTAAAGGTGAGACAGAGGAATGTAGGCTAGATCTTAACTGTCCACAGTTCCACACAGAGCTTATGGTTAAGCCTGTTCTTACCTGTTTATGCAGTAAAGCCATAGAAGCTTCTTTGTGGAATTAAACTATGCTTTTTTATTGTATGCAATTCAGTGCTGGTCATTATGCGGGTATGTTTAATAAACATTAAACAAATTTAATAAAAATTGTTTATAATTTCAGATGGTGCAGCTATTGCATTAAAAAGAGATGAGATAAGTCTGCGCATTGAGTTTCAGCACTGCATAAAAAACTTTATTGTAAGAGGTTTGTTCTGTCTTGCACTGGATTAAATTCAGATATGGGCTGTGTCCCAGCAGAGGTTAAAAAGCATGATTATGTTGGGATCACCACATATATCTGTGGAAACTTTTACACAGTCTTGTTATGCAGGGGTAAAATTGCACTTTTTTCCTATTCTGGAAAACCCAGCACTCAGTGTGGGTTTTCCTGGAAGAGCATGGAAACCTACCTGTCTGGAAGCTTGGCAGCATGATTCCTGCTGAATAAATGCCTCCCTACACACCTGCATGGGTGAATCTGAGGCAGTAATGGCCACTGTGCATGACTGGTGTGGCAGCATGCATGCACTGTCAAAATACCTGGATGTGCGCGTGATTCCGGCATGGAAGACAGTGTTTTTCCTGAACTGTTGCCCAACTATCTGAACAGCAAGCATTCATTTTTGAGGATCTTTACTTCATACCATTGCTAAAAAGTGTGATTTTCCAGAGACATCTGGAGGCAGCCGTGGCTGATGAGGTATTCAGCCCTACAGGCAGCCTAAGGGTTTGATTCCATAGTTTTAAAATGTTACTTGTCTATGTTTTTCATATCTTGTGGATTGTATGGATTTCAATTAATTTTTCTTTTAATGCCTGCACCAGTGTCCTAGCATGAATGGCCTTTATGCCACCTTAAAGGGAAACCTTCAAAGTCCTGTCTACAGCAGCAGTAAATACAGTTTTGCCGCTGCAGCAGTGTGTGAACACCACTGACACAAGTTAGGAAAGGGCTGGAAGACAGTCCTGAAGAAAGCTGCATATGACCAAAGGGCGATGGGTGAACTTCCTTCCACGCCCAGTTTATTTATTTTATTTATTAGTTTCATTTTTATCCCATCCTTTCCCCCAAGGTCTCAGGGCAAATAATAGGGATGTGTACAAATATTCAAATGCATTCAAAATTCGATCGAATTGACCATATTTCGACATTCAAATTCAGATTGAATATCCTTAAATTCAAATTTAATGTTTTGATTCAAATTTTGAATTTTGGATCTATTTGTTTGAATTATTCAGATATTTGTATGTGTACAGGTTCGTACACGATGTGTACTTGAAGATTCACATCTTTCCCGCATCCGTATGCATTTGTACGGATCTGTACTGGATGAAAATGGGTTGCATATAGGATAACTACATGATGCATACAGATATGTACAGATGTGTATGGATGTGTACAGACTCAGGGAAGATGCGTACGGGCATCTACAAATGTTGTCAATATTTGTAAGTGCAAATTCAAATGAAAAATTTGAACGAGTTGATTCGAATTTGCTTAATTGGAAATTGCATTCTTGCATACCCATAGCAGGTAAGAACATTTAAAACCAAATATAAACATGTTTAAGCAATAAAAAGGTCTGAATAGTGTGGAGAAGAAGCTATATCCCCATTTAGCCAAAGGGAGTGCATCTGTACTGCCTTCCTAAACATGTGAAGTGCCTGGGAAAGCAGGGAAAGCAGCATTCACGGCTCTCTGGATCTTGAGTGAAGATTCATTTCTTGACTAATGGTAATTTTGGAGTATTTAACCACATGAAGATGCACCTCTTTGCTCTGGCCTTTGGTTAAATGGGATAGACTTTTCTCTTCCCACTTGCAGATGCTATTTTTTAAATATATACTGTTATTGTTTTAATAATGCTTGATTTAAAATTTTGTTACTCGCCCAGAGAATTCCAGGTATAGGGCGGGATAGAAATGTAAATAGATAAACGAATGAATGAATGAATGAGAATGGCTGTAATTGAAAAGGGATGTACATTCATCAAAAACCCCTGTGCAGAGTTTGCAGCCAAGAGCTTGAAAAAAGCGACTCCCAGATTTGAATTGACTGAGCCACGTGGAATCCCAGGCAAGAGGAGAAACTAAGCAAGGCATTTTAAAGAACTCAAGTTCCTCATTGCTTGAAAGCTTTATATGCAAATGTGGAAATCCGCAAGGCAGTATTTTCTAGAGCAAATGCTGACATTACAACCAGCTCCTTAAGTACTTGTATAGCTGATTTGTGCTAAACTGCTTTATCTGACTGACAAAGCTGTCTCCTTGCCAAAAGTAACGGTCATAAAATTATGACTTGTGCATATATATTGTTTGTGTTTAACAAGATGACAGAAATGCCACCTTAGTAAAACTGATTGTGGTTACAGCTGCACAATTCACATCATGCAAGATTTATTGTATTAAGGTTATGCAATCATCTCATCGTAGAGACAGGGCTTGAGTAATAATAGGAGAGACGTGTACTTCAATCTGCAATCCTAGATTCATTGCTGTTTTCTTATTAGTGTGTAGAAACATTAGGCTTGCATTATCCATTTTGCTACCCACTCATTCAGCATTTCTACAATGAAACGGGTGCAAAATATTGCAAGGGATAGTAACATGACAAAGTTATCCATGTGATTGTATTGATCTGCAAGTGTATACATGCAAAGACAGATTGCATATCAGGAATGGGATGCAGAAACCTCTAGGAAGGCATTGGGGGAACAGCAAGAATCTGCTTCATAAGTCTCCTTTCCATCTCACTGTAGGAGTTTTCCAATGGGAACTTTGCCCCTCCCCATCCTTTTTGTAGTCCCAGTTCAGGTCCAGCCACTGTTTATTGTTTATTTATTTATTATTTATATTTATATCCCGCCCTATATCCATAGGTCCCAGGGCGGGTTACGAGTTTTAAACAGCAGGTTAAAACAGTAATATCCATAAAAACACTTGAAAACAAGCAAGCAAACAAATGAAACATCCAGCATATTTTTAAAAAACCCAGAAATCAACAACAAAACAAGTATTCTAAATATTAAAATACTAATATCTACAGAGGGAGAAAAATGGTCACATCAGCCAAACACCAAGGCAAAGAGGTGTGTCTTTACTGCTTTCCTAAATATATACAGGGAATGGGCATGATGCACCTCGAGGGGGAGACTATTCCATAATCTGGGAGCCATTACCAAAAAGACTCTTTCCTGGGTGTCCACCCACCTAACTGTAGGGATGGTCCTGAAACTGAAAGAACTTCAAATTTAGCTGGATGTAAATAACTATATATGTGCACAAATAAGTATTTGATATTCAATTCATAACAAATTGAATGTTAGAAAATGCATATCTGTACAAATAGATCCCCTTCGAATGTGGTAGGATTCGATTCAATATGGATGTATTCATATGAATATCTGATACGTATCCAGTACAAACAAATACATATCCAATACGAACGAATATGAATCCGATACATATCCGTAACACATCCGCACTCGGAGAGCATCAAATCTGACCTGAACCCACTTTTAATCCACTCTCGATCCATGTCAAATGCAATCTGGATCAATTGTGAATGTGATTGGCACTCCAAAGATTGACAAGTGAGCTAAGCTAATACACAAGATGGAGTATCAATGTAAACTTACCCTGAGAGTTTCAGGTTTCCATTTAGTTGTCACTAGGCGTATTTTATAGGAAGGAAGGGAGTGGCTGTAGCTCAGTGGTAGAACAAACTGCTTGAAAAGCAGAAGGTAGTTTCTCTCCAGAAGCAGGCAATAACAAACCACTTCTGAATCTATGCCAAGAAAACTGCATAAAGGTACCCATGCAGTCAACTAGGAATTGGTCACAACTCAGTGAACAACAAGACAGATGCCAAAAAAAGAAA
The DNA here is from genome assembly GCA_014337955.1 of Aspidoscelis marmoratus. Lineage (NCBI taxonomy): Eukaryota > Metazoa > Chordata > Lepidosauria > Squamata > Teiidae > Aspidoscelis > Aspidoscelis marmoratus. The sequence continues at coordinate 18,520,721 of MTQE01003428.1, read as the reverse complement.
AAAAAGAAAAATATATATGAAAAAGTGTGTCAGAAGTCCATGTTCTTTGGATGTGGACTGTGGAAGCCAGATAATGTAATATTATCATATTAAATTTATATCATAATAGCAATCAAAATCTTAGGTGTAAACCTAGGCTGTATACAGATGGGGTGAATATATTGCCCTTAAGTTGCTCTATGATGAGGTCACCTCACATATTGTAGGCAACCACACCATAGCTCTGTTTTTTCACCTTTACAAAGCACTTTTAACTGTTGCTGGAAAACACATGACTGGTCAAGGGTTTCCAGCTATAGCACTTTTTAGAGACCCACTTACCTTTCTGGATGAAATAGCAATCAAAGCTCCATCCAGCATGGAGGCTGGGACAGCTGAACACGCATGCATGGAGATGGCGGCACATCCATGCAGGAATTTGATGGTGGCCAAATTGCCTGGATTACAGCTGCCATTACAGCTCCTGCTCATGGGGAAAGAAAGGGAGGAAGAGAAAAGAAAGAGAGATTGTTACAGGAAGGAGGGTGGAGGAGGAGGAGGAGGAAACAAGACAGACAGACGATAGATAGATGGATGGATGGATGGATGGAT
>MTQE01003428.1:18501824-18516157 GCA_014337955.1 Aspidoscelis marmoratus | reverse complement strand
ATAGTAAAATAGCAAAGTTTGCTGATGATACTAAATTATTTAGGGTAGAATGATTAAGCCTCCCTTACAAAACCAGGCTGCAACTTCTAGGCCTCTTCAGTCTGAAGAGACAGTGTTTAAGAGGAGACCTGATTGAAGTATATAAAATTATGCATGGTATAGAAAAGGTGGATAGAGCAAATTTCTCTATCACACAACACTAAAACCAGGGGGCACTGTATGAAGCTGATGGGTAGGAGAGTCGGATCTGACAAGGGGAAGTATTTCTTTACCCAGTGGGTCATTGGTTTATGGAATTAACTGCCAGAAGAGGTGGCAACAGCTACCAGTCTAGATTGCTTTAAAGTAGGGATAGATAAATTGATGGACAACAGATGTATCAATGGCTACAAGAATGAATGCCCAGGTATATCTTTCAGGCTGGGGGTGGGGGGGAGTAGGATGCTTCTAAGGCCATTTACTGGGATTCAAGAGCAGGAAAAGGTTTGTTCTTGTGTCTGCTTGAGATGTCCATGAGCATTTGGTGGGCCACAGTGTGCGACAGGATGCTGGACTAGATGGGCTGTGGCCTGATCCAGCAGGGCTTCTCTTATTTTCTTATGTTCTCATAATTGCCTCTTGCTGCCCCCGTCAGATGTGTGGAGTAATCCCATTCATCTGGTGATCAAATTTTGTAATTGGCCTGATTGGGGCTGCTGGCCGCCAGCCATGTGCCCACCCATTTTTCCCCTACATGCTTGGCTGGCTTCCATTTGCTCCAATTGACCCATTAAGAACACTGTTTGCCAAGAGACAAGGTAAGAGGAACTATTACACAAAACCCTACCCAGCTTTGTTGCTGGATTTCCTGCAGACCCTGTTCATGCTTACCACTGTGGCGTGGATTACCATGCTCTGGGGCCTTTTCGCACTTGGCTTCCCAGCTATGGGAAGCCTTGGAGATGCTTTGTAAACTAAAACCCTCCCCAGTCCCTTCCAAGAACTTAGCTTAAATGCAGATAGCTGCCAGATAGCAGCCATGGAGGCTGACTCCACTGGAGCAGAAACGGCTCTGCAACATGTGCATGGCACATCTCAGAGCTGACCACCCCTGCATTATGAAGGTAAATGCGAAAGGCCCCCTGGAATGCTCCATCTGCATGACATGCAGCTGACTGTGCCCTGGAGCATCTGGTAGCATCCTGGAACATCCTGATCCTCTGTAGCTGTGGAGAAGTAAAAAACTTCTCTACTGCTTGACCCAAAGTGGCTTTTCTGCTCCTGGTCAGCAATACTCACACTCACTTCAGGGTGTGAAGCTCTGAGGAGGTGGAGCAGGGCAGCTACACCTGCATCTGTGCAAATGTCATGCTCAGCCATGGCAATGGTCTGGCATGTGAAGTTGCCACGTCCATTGCCATGATGATTCAGACAGTCTGGGATGGAGTGTCCACACTGTGAGCACCTGTAAATTAAGGAAGCCACTGGTGCTTGCAATGTGAACACAGACCACTGTGCCTGAACTGAACTGCACTGTCATGATATATCATTCCATAGAATTAAGTGCAAACAAGCCATGCTCAATGTTGAGACTGAGAATGCCTGGGATATGTCTGGCATTCTCAGTGTAGTGCTAAAAAGATTCTGGGATATATTTTGCATCTGGAGGCAGCCCTAGAGAACTTTTATTGAGTTACTGAAGGACAGTTTATCGTTCCTTCTCAATATTAAGTTCCCTGTATCTAATGTTAGTGCTGTTTTGAAAACTATTTAAGAAGTTGCAGTGAAAACTACTGAACATAGCAGTGAAAATGTAGAATTTTTCTCTTATTAAAGCTGCAATAACGTTCCTTTTCTCATTGTGCTAATTGTGAGGAACGTATGGATGAGAATGGAATTCCAGGAATTGGGCACAATTTTTTTATATACATATAATTTATATGATCTATAATGTGTATTTGATTTTGCATATGACATCTGAAAAGAAAACAATAACACTATTTCTACATGGATGATATAAAAAAATCCAAGCAAAACATAAACAAACAGAAACAACCTTTTTATAAACAGCACAGAACATGTTCTCCCACTTCTTTTTAATATGAAATGCCTGTTATTTTATGACTCTGACAAGATCAATATAGGATTATACTTTCCAGCCCCAAATCTAGATTACCTAGCTTGCACAGATTACAGTATTATGTACTTTGTTTTTCTTTCAAACTTATTGGTGAGATGGGAAGAATAAATCCAGTATAAAATGAGCTCTGGGGAATAAATTAAATGAATATATCTTTCGAAAATCTCAAGAACCTTCCATCTAATTATCACTAAATGTAAAGTGCGCAATCACATTTTAGTAGACTGAAGTGATGGTATTTGTTACCTCCCCCTCTTTTTAATATAACTGACCTTGTCTTTGACATTTTCTTAATTTTCTCACATACAATTTGGAATTCCGTTCCCTTCATTTACTCTCTGCTTTTAATTAGCTGCAGTTTTTATGTCACAAACATTCCATGAATGTGGCTATACATATGCACAGTTTTTGTCTTCTGTAAGTTGCTGGATTCTACTAGGCTTTCCTGTGCAAAAAAACCAAAAAATCCCCCACACAGCACATTCCAGCAGAGAGATAATGGAGCCGTAGCAGAAGTAATATTCTATTCAATTTGTCTTTCCTGCACATTATGGTAGGAGTTTTTAATTTGTAGGTTTTGGTCTTGGTAGTTTTTAATTTTTTTTGCTTATGTTTTTTGGTATTTAGACAGCCTGACCTGACAAGCACTTATTGTACAGAAGGACAGAGCATATACTTGAATTTATTTTTTTTAAAGTCCTCCCCTATCCATTCAAACTTTCCCAGCATTTGGACGCTGGCATTGTGTACCAAAAACAAATGACCAGAAATCTGACATCATTCTGAAAGCTTACGTATGCATTATTATCCATACAAGTCCAAGCACTGTACCTATGGTGATGTTGGTGCATAGCTGAAAAAAAAGGTACACAAAGGCTGTTGAAACTTCTCTGACCTCCCTGTGTTTGAACTGACCACAACAAAACAACAAAATATCCCCACCTTTGAAAAATGCCAGAATTTTGGGAGTTTTGTCCCATCTTCAGCTTTCTTTCATACACCTGTGGGCCAAACTGCAGCATCCCTGCATTTGGTTATCTGGGGAGTAAACCCCACTTAATTACTCTTGAATATTTCATTTTACTACTATTTACCTTCAGCTGGTTTCATGTCCAGTTTTACCCTTCTGGAAGCCATCAAGGGGGTACAAAATCAGTTACCTGGTATAACATTTTACCCAACCATACATACTAAATATTTACAATCTTTTTGTGTTCTAAACCACATTGTGTAGTAGTAGTAGTAGTAGTAGTAATATCACCATTATAGAAAAAAAGAGGGTGTGGCTCATTGAAGTTGCAAAACCAGGAGATAGTAGGATTGATGCTAAATAAACAGAAAAAATTACAAAATATAAGGACTTAAAAATTGAAATTCAAAGATTCCAGCACAAGACCCAGTGGTGATGATCACACAGGGTGCCATTCCAAAAGACCTTGGAAGGCACTTAAAACAGCTCGACATTGACAAGTTTACCATCCGTCAATTGCAAAAGGCCACCCTGTTGGGCTCTGCATGCATTATCTGCCAGTACATAACTTCCTAGGATCTTAGGAAGATCCTGATGCATTATGAAATATCGAAGCCGACATGTTTGGTGCTATGTCATACTGTTATGTTTCTGTCACTACTACTACTACTACTACTACTACTACTACTACTACTACTACTACTAATACTAATAATAATAATAATAATAATAATAATAATAATAATAATAATAATAATAATAATAAATTTATTCTAGGTCTTTGGGAAGTATATTTTGATCAGAGTAGCAAACTAGTCATAAATATCTACCAGATTGTGTGACAATGACAACAAAGATGATGCTAATAATACAAATAAATAACAAAATGTAAAATGTAGTACATCATAAACAAAAAAGGATTGGTAAATAATTTAAATGTGGGCACAAAGTTAATTCTGCTTAATGTGGGTATCATGAGAGTTTGGGGTCTAACATGGTCAAGCTTCATCCAGACAATACCCAGACAACACTTACTGAATCCACATTATTGGAAAATACTGAATAAAAAATGGATAATCCAGAATAAAATGTGTCTAGATATGCTTTACTCTGGATTATTCAAATAACGTGGATCAAGTAAATGTGTTAATTTCAATATAAATATACTCACCTCATTTTAGTAGGAAGGATTGTTCACAACAGAGTTGTTTATAGACTTTAGTGGTGACATTCATGTCCTGCTAAAAACTTCCAGATGCAGTTATGACAGTTGGAAGATTGAAATCAGGGTGCAATCATGCTTCAGAAAGATGGATGGTGGTAGAGCATCCTGACTACTGGGTGTCCAAGCAACACACACTTCATGCTGTTTGTGGACAATTTATTTTATTTTATTTAAGAAATTTAAAAAACATGGGCTCCTATGAGTCTGGTTTCAGTGTAATGTGGAGATCCACATGGTTCCAAGTAGTGAAGTATGCACCCCATAATTTCCTATGGTCATACTTCACTTACATTCTTATCTGGATTGAGGGGGACTTCACCATTAGTCTGGCTCCATCTGCACAAGAGAGAGCTAAATTAAGAGGCCATTAAACAGGATCTGTTATAGGCCTGTTTAACTGGTTCTACATGTAGACCAAGGGCCTTGTTCCAGATCATGGAGGTGTGCAGATGGCATGCCTTCATGACCCTGAAATACTGGGGCTGCTGTTCAGTGGTGTGCCTTAGCATGCCACCGATAAGCAGCCCGCATCCCAACAGCTAGGAGCAAAGTTTCCTATCTGTCGGGGGTGTATGGGTCTGTCTGTGGCATGCTGTTGAACCACCCCCAGACTCTGAGACTAGGAACTGTCATTTGGAAGACCCTTATTGGAAGAGTGTGGGGAGGGGGTGGGGCTGCAAAACACTGACAGCACTGGTCCAGCCCACATCTTCACAAGATCCAGATCAGTGCGTCTGGTTACTTTGGATCCCCTCATCCAGATCTAACCATGTGCAGAAGAGGCCTTGCCTTTTCCAGCTGCAGAGTGCCTGGCAGCTGGCCACACTGTTTTACTTTCTCTTTCCCTCTGGAACACATGCCCTTATTCAATTGACTGTCTCTTTTTTCAGACAGATTTCCTCACTTTATCCTGAGTCTTTCTGTTAGATTTCTTTTTCTTGAAAGGGAGAGAGAGAAATAACTTAATCAAAAAGAGGTCCCCCCCCTTAATCCTTTAAAAATAGAGTAAGGAGAAACAAGGGAATAATAAAAACAAGCCAAACATTTTTAGCAGTTCCAGAACAGCTGGTGTAAAATAAAAGGCTTTGTTTCAGAGAGTATATGATTTATTCTTGTCTGAGGTCATCCGCAGCTCAGGAGGGAAGAATTTTGCTGTCTGTCATGTTGGCTCTATTGACACATTATTCTGAAGGGTGGGGAACATTAAAAGTTCACTGTGAAAGAGAAGAAGCTCAGCATTTAAGATCATTTAGCTGAAGCACTGTGCAATTTCAAAGCTGACTATTCCAAGTGTTTTATACTGAAAACAGAACACAAGGGCCGGTTTTGAGCTTGGAACAGAAAACAAACCCATTTTGGGTTGTTTTGGTCTGGTGTTTCCAAGGCCTATTTTCCTTTTCCTGACTAATGTTCTCATGTTCTGACTGACTTGTGACCTGATCCTTTTCTTTTTTAATGAACTCCTGGTCACTCCTCGTTTCTGTTTTGAACTGGTTGACAGCAGGTAGCACCTAAAATGCATTATCACACATCCCACTTGGGCATTTTTAGAAGCTGCCTATGTTTTTCCATTCTGCCTATGGCAGAAATGCCAGGTTTTCTCCTGCTAGCTGTTCTGATCAAATATTTTTGATATTTGCATTTTGTTCCTAGCTTGCAGCAACCCTGAAAAGTGCCATTTTCTTGCTTTTATCATTCTCTTTGAGTTTAGGCATGTTTGGTCCTGGTCACACCTTTGGTTTAAGACAACTTTCAGGTTGCCTTACATTATTTTAATTCAATTCATTTTTCAAGCCAGCTTATCCCTGTCAGATCGTTTTCACTGGAGTCCTCTTTTCCAGAGGACTCAGCCCATCCTGACATGCCAAACAGGCTTCTCTTCTCAGTGTCAGCAGGGGGGGCACATGCTAGAGGTGGTTGTGGTGGGGAGCATCCAGTCATTCTTTTCATCCAGTGTTTAGGGAGGGCAGAACATGTACAGTTCATGAGGCACCTCCCCTCCCCTTCTCTACTCTGTTTATGTTTATGATTCCTTTTATGTTTATAAATTCCTTAAATTATCATCATCATCATCATTAATTATTATTAATATTAAAAATCAATCAATCACACAGAGACAAAAAAAGACATAAAAAAGGAAGGGGGGCATGGAGGTGGTGGAGCAGGCTTTAAAAAGAACAGCAAACACACACCCTCACCTTCCTTGAGTGACACAACAGCATCCAGTAAGAAAGGAGACAGATTTGATGCAGCAAATGGGCTGGAGAGCCAAGGGCTCTGTGGATTAGACTCAGGTATATCATGGAGAAAGGTGTGAGTGATGTGACGCAGCCTGAAGTAAGAATGGCTTGAGGATGACCTATAGTGATCTAAGTGCGAACAGAACTGGTACAACCTCAGTTTGAATTTTCAATAGGACATCTTATCTCATCTAGGTGTGAGCAGGGCCTTTAAGACAGCAACATGAAGGGAACATAGCCCACAAGGCTTAGTGTAGGGGCCTTCAGATTATATAGACAGAGATCATAACATACACAAAGTTCAGGAGATGGTCCACCTCACACACTTTGCTTCCTGGTCCCATTGTAAAAAAAGAACAGCTGCTCAGTGGTAGGTACTTACCTCCTGGCAAACTAGAGGAAGGCAAGAATTGCTATCTGAAATGGTGCAACAAGACATTTGTCTTTCATTGAAAGGTCCCAGGCACAAAATATATAAATGTATAAAATATATAAAACATTAACCTTATTTAAAATATATCCCAGAATAGGGGCCCGCCATCTGCATGCTGGTGGCTGCAGTAGGACCCATCTAGGATCTTCTATAGTCTGCCCTTCCTCTTTGCTTGGAAATAATAAATATATGTGTAGAGTCATTACTCAGATTTCATGGGGTTTTAAATGTGAGTTTTGTGTCTTTGTAAGTGGGAGTTTATGACTGTATTTATGTTTTAAGTGTTTTAATGCTGTGCATAATTTTATATTTTGAGATATATGTGGAACTGATTGCATGCAGTCTTGAATATGTTATGCTTCTATGGCAGGACAGAAATGTAAATGAGTAAATAAATATATTATTTTTTATTTTGTAATTCCTATACACAGTTTCTATTTGTGATATCCTGTCACTTCCCCTGAGACCATTGGTGAAAAGCAACTAAAACGTAGCAGAGAAACAAATATAGAATCAATAATATAATTCAAGTAGAGATAAAAAAAAAGTCTTACTATAGGGGGATGTTACATCTTACTGCTTGGTCTATGGTTCAGGAGGTAACTAAATAGGAAAGTTCAAGCCTCCTGCTGTCCTTCTCCATAAAAAAATTGTCTTTAAAGAGAAATGTCCTCTACAAATAGGATTCATAATTGCCTTGCTTTTAACTCTGGCCATTTTTGCACATACTTGAGATCCGGGTTAAAGAGCTGTGGTTTTTGCGAGAGCAAAAGTTGATGGTGGGGAAAGTGTTGAATGAGTCAGAGCAAGCACCTCACTATGCATCCTTGCAAACTTTGAAGCTGGGACATAAAAATCTCCTTGCTTTGAAGTTTCTGTCTGGTCCCGTTAAGGGGCAAACAGGAAATGTTCACGACAGCTGGGCATTTTCTGTACATTCCTTAATGGTCTGGGAAACCAACCAAACAAGGTAAATCTCCCACACCATTGCTGTCCATCTGCACAAGTGATCTACAGGGCCAAAAGTGGACTGGACATGCAGACACTGTCCTTAACCATAACTGGGATGTGAGAAGAAGAATTGGCTTTTCTACCCTGCTTTTCTCACCCATTTAAGGGACGCAAAGCGTCTGACAAAGCTTTCTATTCTTCTCCCCACAGCAGAACACCCTGTGAGGTAGCTGGGGCTGTGAGAGCTCAGGAGAGAACTGTGACTAGCCCAGGGTCACCCAGCTGGCTTCATGGGGGAGTGTGGAATCAAACCCGGTATTCCCAGATAAGAGTTGGGCTCCCTAACCACTAAACCCAACTGTTATGTTGCTACAGCAACTGGTTTTAAAATAATTAAGCTGCACTAGCAGGCAGAGGGTCTTTTCACACTTTGCTTCCCATCGGGCCCACATATAGTGGAACTGGCCAACATATGAACTAAGCATTCACACTGGTAGATGGTTAGAGCATAGGAACATCTCCCCCCAACCCATCCAGACAATCACCTCATGTGTGGATGAGTATCTAGGAGCAGCCATCTTTGCTCGCTGGTTCTAGTGGTGCAGTCACCAGGACAATGCCGCATGTCACATGACCTTTCACCACAACTTCCAAGCCAGAGGATATACAAAGGGAGCACCTGGAGCCTTACCAGCTTTGGCTCTAGTGCAAAGTAGGTACAAACATGGTGCAATGTGTGGTGAGCTCCCACACAGAAACAGCTAAGAAATGGCTCCTTAAGTGTGGATGCTCTATCTGGGAGCTCACCCCATGTGCAAATTGGCTCAGAGTATCTACTCACAACTAGCTTGGTCTAAATATCTTAGTATTATCTGAACTGACTGCCAGCAACTCTTCAGATAACAGAAAGGTATCTTCCTGCAAAATATTCCCGAAGCTTGAATCCTGGGCCTTGTGGCTCTGAAATGTCAAATGCCAGAAGCCTTCAAAGTGAGCTACAATGAAAGACATAACCAGTTGAGATCATAAAGTAGGACAGAAAGAAGGAAAGCTTACAACGCTGGGACATCAAAACAATAAAACAATAGCGGGGAGGTCTACAGTGGGGAGAGGAGAAACCACATGATCATCAAAGTCATGCTGCATTTCCTCCCCCCTGCCCCCAGCCATTAATTAGCAAGCGGAGAATATATACAATGAAGATGACAGTGTTAGCTTTCTCATTTGCATACAGCATGCAAAAATAAGCAAATAAAAAGAGTTTAAACAAAATGAACCAGAATTAGAATGGGGTAAACACTTTCCCATGAAATGGATTTTAGGACGGACTCTTGAACTCTTCAGCTGCAAGATAGATTCATTTTCAATGGGGGTTGCTCTTATTCTCCTCAGCTTCATTTGTAAGACCAATTAGAGAGCATTCCGTACAACAATTACTGGCATTAAAACCACTCTGTTCCATTTGATGAATTTTAGTAGTAATTGAACACAAGAACCCATCAACTGAAAGACTGTCCAATCAAGTCTGCCCACATGCTGAACTGTAATTTCTACTCCTCAAACTCAGAAGGCTCTGCTAAGCCATCAAACCTTCTTGGGCTGGGTCAGACTTTTAGATACTCATTTCCAAACAACTTTTATTTCATTTGTTAAATTTTAACCCTTGTGAAATCTAACCAGCCATGCTGTTGGCTTAGGAATTAGATATATAATTGTACTAATACTCTGTACGCCAGCCCAAGGGCCCAGCTGTAGCTGTACCATAGCGTGTTCAGAGGCAAGCTTAAAGACTAATTTGACATTCCAGGTATGGCTTTGTGAGTGTCAGATTTCAGGCTTTGAGCATAATGATGCATATGCTATCAAGTTCTAGGCTAAATCCTTGAGCTTTTCTGTGTATGCCATTTTCTATAGTAGAGGGTATCCAAGTGATTTGTGAATCTGCTCAGCCTGATGTCTGAGTTTTAAGATGCTCATTGCAAAATTTCCCCATCTCATCTCTATGCTTCTTTGGATTATGCTTCTTGTAACTAGACTTGAATTGGTCAGGTCTTCAGCTAAGGACCCCTTCAAAAAATGGACCAGCTCATGCGGAAAAGATTCCTCAACTGTGTTATGAATAGGTTTCAGAGAGAAAAAAAGGAGCATGTTAAATTATTAATATGAAGTGGAAGGAAACTAGATGAATTCTAGAGAAAGATATGAAACTAGAGAAAGATATGAACTTTAGATGATTTGTACCAAGCTTTCTCCTGGATTTGCTTTATTTTTTTTCCAGATTTTTGTAAGCACAAGCTTACTTTCCCTAAAATCACCCCTTTATTTCTGGCTGCCTCTAGGTGGTAGCCAAACAAAGTGCTAGGAAGTAATAATGTGGGGTATCGCTTCCCTGCTATTACTGCTTCCTGCCACAGCGTTATCTTTGTGCATTTTTGTGACATGCAATCTGGGCAATTTTGCTGCTTTCAAATTCCTGGATTTATGTGTCAGAACTTCCATGCATGCAAAGTTAACTATTTCATTCTCCATGCATACATGCTGGATGGAGCTACGATTGCGGGTTTGTCCAGCAATGCAAGCAGCTACCATTTTTAACACTACAGCTAGAAAACACAAGACCAGCACTGAGTTTTCCAGGGATAGGTCCCAGAATCCACCACAGATAGAGGAAACCAGGATATTTGGAAAGCCGGGAAATTGCACAAGGTTTCCCATGGTTTCTGGGAAATCTCATGTGATTTCCCATGGTTCTCAGGAAATCACACAAGATTTGCCACAGTTCCCAACTAGGGACAACCATTTTAGCCATGCATAAACCTCCAGGAGGCCTTGGTTGAGCCTCTGAGGAGGGCATGAAGGTGCCAGTGAGTGGGGGTAGGCTGATCTAGTTGACCATAGATGAATGACTCTGCAATTACCAGATCAGTGGATAAGATGGCTGGCCTGCAGTTAAAAGCACGTCTTAGGGGTGAAAAGTGGAGCTGTAGTGGGTTGGCCTATGACATGTGAGGTGACCCCACCATAGCAACATTGTAATGGCACTATATTCATCCCATCTGAAACTGGGAGTTAGGAAAGCTGAATTTGAGCAGTTCTCCTTAGCCAGAAAAATGATATCTAATGAAATGTAAAAGGTGCTATTATGTTTGTATCTTTTTTAAATGAAATATATTCCTGCTTTTCCTTAGCTTATGAGGATAATCACATTTTTAATTCTCACTAGATTTCTGAGGAATTAAGAGAATTAATTAATGTGTATAAGGAGCCAGATGATCAGACAGTCTTAAGAGTTATTAATAAACCTGCAAGAGACCTGAGCCCATGATAAAATCTATTGAAGCTCTGGTGATATGGATGAATGCATTTGACAACACAACTACCAATAAATCTCATTTTCTCAAGGCTGATTAGATGGGAGGTTCAAAAACACCCCCTTTATGGCTAATAAAGGCTAAAACAAGCCTTAAGTAAGTCTTTTCTTTTGATGCAGTTTATTTCAATGTATACATATAGAAATGATCTTATAAAATTTGGAAGAACATAATAATTGACAAATACAAGGAAAACAAGGAATCTGATTTCCTGCCCAAATGAAGCTTGTTATTCTGGAGCTCAAAAGGGATTGTCTTCTAAGGCTGTGTTCACGTGTAAGAAAAGAAGCACCGCAGAGGCACCTCAGAGAGACGATGGCTGCCTCTGGACTTCCCCTTCCCTGTGCAATGACTTCAACGTCCCTGTCCAGGGGCTGCTGGTCTTCCAGACTGGAAGATCAGAAGCTTGCCATATTGGCTTCTGGTCTGCCATACTGGTGGACTGGAAGCTTTGGCATCTCTGTGGAGCGGCTCCCCATCTGCCACATGGGAAGCTCCGTTGACAGAAGTAAATTCCCAGTGGAATTTACCTCCATTCATAGGTAAGTTCACATTAAAAAGATGCTGATAAATCTGCATCTTTTTAATGTGTGGGGGATGTGGGCAATGGAAGCCGTGAATGGAGTTTGCTGCTTCTGTTCCCATCTAGAGACACCCAATATGTGGCCCTTGTGTTCCCAAACCTTCTCTCACCTTTTCTAGTACAGGAAATTTAGGAGAGGGCATGGTGCTGTGTGGAGCCTTCTCTAACACACCTCAGAAGCACCTCAGAGATGCTTTGTTTTGCTGTGTCTGATCACAGATCTATTTCAATGGTTTTTCTTTTAATTCTTCTTTTGAAGTCATTCTATGGCCCTTTCTGCATTTACCTTGGTTAACTCGTAATAGCTAATTAGGATGTGAACTAATATTCATAACATTCAATATTTGGATGAATTTGAACAAATTTGGAAGTTCTTATATGAATCAAATGGTATGAAATTCGTACATTGACACTTGTATTCATACAAATGCTTTGGAACATGCATGAAATGAGGAGGTGGGATAGTGGCTGCACCAGTAACATCTGCAACGAATCAAGCGTGCATTCAACATGCTTTGAGAGCAGATTCAAAGTGGATTCAGGGGGGATTTGACACTTTCAGAGCAGATTTTTATGGAATATGTATCAGATACATATTGGAAACATAGGTGTTTTTATCAGATATTCATACAAATTTGTACTAATACATTCATTTCAAATAGAATCCTACCACATTCAAAGGGGATCTATTCAAACAAATACAAATTTTCTTACATTTGATTTGATTCATGCACTTCCCTAGTTGCTAGTATAGGGGCAGACTCACTTACCTGGCATTTGGTGAAAAGCTGGGTAACTTTAGGATGGGGCAAGTGTTTGAAATGTGAATGCCTGTTCCATTCCTGATCTTTACTGTCCTAGAGAGGTGTCGGTGAGAAAAGGCCCTATGACACCACCATGGTGCTGTGTAGTAAATTTGCTGGGGAAGCTCCTCAGTTAGAGAAGAAGCAGAAGACATCTTAGAACAGATGAGGTTCCTATGACAGCTTTTTAAAACAGAGGACTATCCCCTGTAAAAGAGAATATGCTAACCCATGCTAACCCCAACTATCAGAGACAGAATTTAATAGAATTATGTTGTAATTGCTACCATTGCTACTTTTTCCATTCCAAAGCTGGCACACCATTTTTCTTTACTACATCAAGATCTAAAAATATGTATGGTTTTCTTTATCAGCAAATCTCAGTTTCTCTCTGCAATGGTCAAATTATTCTCTTTCAAATCCATTTTAAAAATGAAAACAAAAAACTTTCATTCTGGTATGGGCACAGCTCAGCTGTGAAATTTTCCATGCTCCCTGGTTGGAAGCTGTTGTGGTTTGGTCACACTCCATTGCAAAGTGCTTGCTTGCCTTTAGAGCATAGTGTTTGCTATTATTATTATAATAAAAAAGTGTGGGTTTGGTTTTAATTTGTGGGCTTTTTTCAAGGGAAGAAAAAAAAACACTGCAATTAGGAAACCCGTTAAATGGTAGCAATTCCAACATAATTCTATTAAATTCTGCCTGTAAAGTTAATGTTACAGACTTTTTAACAGATGTTTTAATTAGACATTGTTATTAAAGGGAACACTGTAGAAATTAAAACCAGCCTTAAAATGTGTTAACACAGACATTTTTCCTGTGTTGTGTAGATGGCAGCAACAGTCTTAGCAAAGACATTTCAGCAGCCAGTTGGGGGTGGGTGGGGGGATGTATTAAAGAAAACACACTTTCTAAAAGATATGCATTGCTCAGCTTATAACACGCGAAGGAAGTTGCTATAGAATTCCACATCCGGCACCACCTCAGGCCGTTGTTTGAACTGGAAATGAAGGCCGCAATTCCATTCTAGGCTAGCAAGCATATTTTAGCACACTGCATTATCATAAGATAAGCACAATTAGCTACCTTTGCCACAGCACTCCAAGAGAAGATGGTTTGCAAGACAAAACAAGTTTTTTCTCTTCCTTCCTTCCTTTTTTCTTTCTTTCTTTCTTTCTTTTTAAAGAAACACATTAGAATGATAGGATTGCTGGGCATTTAGATTACAAGTGACAGCATTGCCAGGGTCATCCCTCTTGTCAACTGCTTTTTTACCCTACTTGAGGGAGTGGATTTGGGAACCGCTAAGTTAAATTTCACTGTGTTTGTCAAATAAGTGAAATTTCATTGCCAAGTCTGTTGTCACTGCTGGATTTGGCTGAGATACATCCCCATTTCCTCACTTAGTGTTTTATTTGATTCGATCTACCCTACTGAAGCTAGTTACTACTGAAGGTTTATGTTCCATTTTTGCCTTTTTTGTTTTGTTTTTATGCAAGAAAGCTGAGATGACTTCAACTTGACTTGAGGGCTAGAAAGAAGTAGAATGGAGTTGGAAGAAAAACATCACATGACATTTTTGTTGCTCCCTTAGGGTGCATCCCCAAGCAATTTAAAGTGTGCTAAAAATCTTCTTTT
>MTQE01003428.1:18459254-18494722 GCA_014337955.1 Aspidoscelis marmoratus | reverse complement strand
AATAAATAAATAAATAAATAAATAAATAAATAAATAAATAAATAGCCCAGAACAACGTACAATGCCCTCATCAGTAGGAATCAAATATAGCTGATCTTATGCTGTTCCACAATTACCAAGTTGATTCAATGGACTGAATGCTTTCCATTAATTTTAGCCAGCACCTGAAGCTGTGGATGGGACAGATATGTTTTCGGTCGGGATTGGTAAGGGTTAGTGTTTGGTGCATGATTTTGTACACCACTGCTAGTTTGCAATAGGCTAACATCTGGGCAGGCAGGGGATGTTTCTTGGCTGTGAGCCAGTCTGGTCTAGTGGTTAGGGAGCCAGACTCTTATCTGGGAATACCGGGTTTGATTCCACACTCCTCCATGAAGCCAGCCAGGTGACCTTGGGATAATCACAGCTCTCTTCTGAGCTCTCACAGCCCTGCCTACCTCACAGAATGTCTATTGTGGGGGGAAGAATAGAAAGCTTTGTCAACCGCTTCGAGTCTCTTAAATGGGTGAGAAAAGTGGGGTAGAAAAGCCAAGTCTTCTCCTAAATGCCTCCTTCAAGTGCAGATGAACCTATTGCAAACTATAGGGCCAAATGCGAACTGGCCTCAGGTTTGAATGGCCCTGGGGAAGGATGGCACTGTAGTAATGGCACCGCACATGCTCACTGGCACCATTGCTGAATTGATGCAATCGCCCCTAGCACAGAGGTGTTTGAAGCAATTGGCACTTTGCCAGTGCTTAAGGAAGTGCAGACACTGGACTTATCCCTCATCTTCACTTCCCTGGGATGCTGACCCGGAGGAGTGAAAATGGAAAAGGCCTTCTGTTTTTGAACACAGAGTATTTGTCTTGAATTTGAACTTTTCAGGCACCCCTGTTGGTTTTTGAACCAGTTTGGCCCATTTCTATTTTCTATGCTGGAGCAGTAGAGTGCATGGTCATATGTATACGAATGAAAGCAATTGGCAATTGGTTTAAAGTGCAGGTCTCCTAAGAAGTCACCTGTTGCCATCACCACTCCATTCTCCGTGGTAGAAGGCACCTAACAACAATTGTGCCAGTCATTGTCTGAAGCACCTTCATTGCAGTTTTTCACCCTGCCTTGGAGACGTTGCTGAAGATGGTGCCTCCATATTCCAAGATGGAGATCAGGGCATCTCCCTAACATGAAGTGGAGATGCAGCCAGTGTTTCATTTTTTAAATCCTGCTTTATATTTTTGCTAAATAATCATAGCAACTCCTTACTATTCTTATATTCTTGATATTTTGAAGTATGTTTTATTATCTTGACGCTTATCTCTATTTCTATGGCTATCTATCATTAGTAAGAGTAGCCTCATCAAACCCTTTTTGGTTCTTGGTACTAAATTCTTTAAGACAGACAATATAAGGTATCAGTGGTGGAATTTTCAACTCAGGGTGTTCTATTTTTATTTTTTCACTTTAATGACATTTCATTTTTCTTCCTTGTGACAGCAGCATTAAGTAGAATGTTAATTATTTATTGTTAGCATATTGAGATTTTAAATTAACATTGAAGAAGATTTAACAAGATTTGGAATGATATTTGTTGTGATAGGAACTGCCTTTCCATGAATTGAACTTTCCACTCACAGAACGGAAGATTTGATATTATAAACCATTGTTTAGCAGCTTGCATGTGATTTGTTGGAAGCCTTTAGTGGATTTTCCTAACAAATCAATATAGAGTGGGAAAGTGGTTCACCACCTTTATCTCACATACCAACACCTACTACCTGCCCACAAGCTCTTTGATACTAGGAGTGCATCAAACTTTCCTAGACTCTTGCAAAACCCATTTGTTTGTCCTTTGAGATCTTTAAAGTTTAAAAGTGACATAAGATCTAAATGAATGGAAGCACTCAAGCTTTTAATGATCACCAGAGTCAGACAAAATAGGTAATCATCTCAGAGCAACAATTAAGGATAAAAGGGGAGAAAAAATACCAGAAACAGAGACAAGCGGCTAATTAACTGATGTAAAAACTGATATAAAACAACAGAATCTGGAAGCCAGATGAGAACCCGCATGGCAATTACTTACAGAAAGGTAACACTTTACCAATTAAAGCAGTCCCAAGAAGTTGTGTTAATTATATAGCTTTCCTTTTCTCTTTTCCTTCTCTCTCTCTCTCTTTTATTAAAGTCACTCAGTGTTCATGATCTGTGGGAAAAATGCTAACATTTGCAAATTGCTAGTTTATGATAAATGAATCGTGGAAATTTAGCCGCCTCGTTGGGGCCCGGCTAGATTGTGAAGTGCCTGCATCTCCCGCTGCTGCTGCCCTGACCCTGACTTCACACCCATTGATCACAAGTGGTGCATAGCTGTGACCACCAAATGCATACACTGTTGCTGTGGGACTTGCCTTTTTCCCATAGTATTTCATCTTGGTTCCACATCACAAGTGCCACACTGACCTTTGGTACTTTTTTTGCGATAAGACTAATACCTGCAGGAGATTTCCCCTTACCCTGGGAGTCACAGCTTTTGTCATTTCAGTAGAAAGGAAAAAAGAAAAGAAATCTTTCTGAACAAAAAATATTATTCTATTTTTTTAAAAAACCCTCCTTAAATCATCAGTCACAGAAGCTTGGGTTTTTCCAAGCACAAGGTACAGTTTTAGGCAGAAATGTTGACGTTTCAGCGGCCAAACAAAAAAATATGTTTAATCTGACTGGCAGATATTTTCTCCCCAGAAAGAAATGTAACTGTCAAGGGCATTGAGCTGTATTATGATTTTTTTTAAACAGCCAGAAACATGATTCAGATGAATGTGGTATAAGGCAGGAACATAAGGTTGTGTTGCAGAACCATCAGTTTATATTGGGGGGGAAATGTTTTATAGTCATTTTTCATATGCTATAAGGATCCCCGAGAATCTGTATAAAAGTAAGGTGTCAGTCAAAGAAAAAATAAATAAATATATTAGTATTATTTGTATATCAGGGACATGCACAAACTAATTTGCAAAACTTTGCATTGTCCAGACATTTGAATGAACCAAAGAAGGCTCCCAATGTGCAAATATGAAAATTTAATTTAATTTTTGTACTTTCACAGTATTTTACTGATTAAAATAGGCTTTTTCAATGAAAAATGCTACAAAATTGTTCATCTGTGAATGCAGATGTTTGAAAATTTGAAAGAGCAATTCAACAAAGCAAAACATTTTTGGACATTGGTTTCAATTGTGAAATGAATGTCAATTTTTCATTTGTGTGCGTCCCTAGTGTCTCTTCCTTACACATGAGCACAGAGATTTGTTCATCACATAGCGTTAAACCATAACTTAGCATTGCACCTGAATAAGAACAGGAAAAAAATTGCTGTGCAAGATAGACCAAAGGTCTCTCTAGACCAGCAGCATATCCTTAAACTGAGTTACCAGCTTCTTATGAGATGCTCCAGAGCAGGAGAATGCAGGCATGATGATGCTTTCCAATAATGATTTTGGATTTTTAGAAGGTGGTCTATTCAGAAATATGGCCTCAAATACTGGAATTATTTATGCTGATATCACTGTCCACCATGAGTTTGTCCAATCTTCTCTGTTTTTAAATTTTTTATTAATCTGTCCAAGTTGGTGACTTCCACCAATTCTGCAGCTTCGTTAGTCAATCCGATAACTGAATCATGAATTACAAAACTTCCTTTATTCTGCTTGAATCTAGCAGAATTGCTTACCTTGATTTGGTGGGCCTGAATGACAGTTTGGGAAAATGAGAAAAAAACTTCCCAAATCTAGTTTTCCAGACACTATACAATGACTCCTGGCTAGGGATGTGCAAGAATATTCAAGGCTTTTGTTATTCAATTGAATTTGGCCGAATTTGGACATTCGAACTCAAATCAAATGTCCAGACAATTGTTTTTTAGTATTTGAATGAATACAAATGTTTTGAATGATTCATATGAATAATTTGGACATTTGTATGTGTACAGATAATTGTACACATCTTACTCGTATCCCTATGAATACAAATGGTATGTATACAGGATAAAAATGGGGTGTGTATGGATGCCTATGGATGTGTACAAGATTCGTATCATGAAATACGTACTGAATATTCACAGGAGTAGATACAAATGTATTTTAATTGGTTTGAATTTCAATACATTCATTTTTCTCTATTTGCACAAATAAGGCTCCCTCTGATTGGGCACAGGTGGAGCAAACATACCTGGCAATTGATGCAGATGTAAGAGGGTGGCAGGCTAACACATGAAGATCTAAGTCATCACTCTGTAGGTAGATCACTTAATCAGGATCATTGGCCAGGGACCGAAAGTAAGATTGGAAGGGTATTGGATTTGACATGTGAACACAGGGGGCATCAAACACCCTCTTATGATGAATTCTTCATAGGGGTGATATCAGAGTACAAAAAAAGTGGTTAAACAAAAAGGTGAAAAAGCATCTGTATCTGGCGTGGGTCCTTGTGGGT
Organism: Aspidoscelis marmoratus; assembly: GCA_014337955.1. Lineage (NCBI taxonomy): Eukaryota > Metazoa > Chordata > Lepidosauria > Squamata > Teiidae > Aspidoscelis > Aspidoscelis marmoratus. The sequence goes on along the minus strand of MTQE01003428.1, from coordinate 18,490,252 downwards.
GCACCACTTCCTGGCAATCTATGAATAACCCTTTTGACCCATATCATTTGTGCCTGAAGCAGCGAGAAAACTTATGGGATCCATCTTTCTGATCACACCAGTTACAATTATATAATCTTCAAAGCTTAGTCAAGTCCATGAAGAGATTTGAAGATTTCATACTGGCATCATCATCATAAACTAATTATGGTACATCAAAAGGCTATGAGAGAGTGATGAAGGCAAGAACTGAAAAAGAAAAAGAATTCTGATATGGATAATGCCCTATGGCCATGCGACGTTTAATTCAAGAAGTGGCCATAGTGTGTGTCCATGGGGCTTTTTGCATTTAACTTAGTGGGATAAATATTGTACCACGTGCACTGGTACATCCCCAACTTACCCAGTGGTCCTTACAGTGCAGACAGTCCATCCTGGAACATGCACATCACCCTAGCAATGACCACAGCAACCTCTGCCATGTACCAGGCCATTGTGATGGTAAATGTGATATGGTGCGTCATATTGTGTGTCACAAGGAAATAGTGCAATATTCTGCATCTGGGATTTTACTGGGGGGGGGCTAAATGCTCTGGATGGATGACTGTGCATGTTTTGGGCCACTCTAGGGTGGAGGTGATGCTGTGGTGTGTGGATACAGCATCCCAGAGTACGCAGGACCATCTTGATTGCTGAAGGTTGAAAAGACCCTTAGGTGTTAATCTCCTTACAGGAACAGACATGTGGTTAGGGGCTGCTTCTGAAACCTACACTGACATTTTCAGTTCAGAAGGGCAAAGCAACAAGGAGGAACCTCCACTCAGTTTTTGGGTTCCTATGCCAGCAACAACCCTTTCAGGACTGATGCTTAATGCCTCATTAAGTTGTGCACTTCCTATGGCCTTTCTTAAAAATTGCCCCCAAACCGTCCAAAAATTGTACAGAATTCCATCACCTAACCAGTTGACACATCCCATCAAAATCATCACATTGATTGTCTAAGCACAGCAATGGCTGCCACAGAGATCCTGGACTTGTTGAAAGGACTCAAGGTCCAGTTAATCTGTACAGACTTCCACTAAGTGCTGTGCATAAAATGAAGTATGGGGGTACGCTGCCTTTGGAACTTTTTTTTTTAAAAAAATACACATGACACTCTGTAGTTCACCAACTGCTTTTAAGAAAGTTTTAAAAAATTATTTATCCGCTTTAACTTCTCTGAGAGGAGAAGGTTACGTCTGCCACTGCATTCAATTTTAATCAAATCAATAATGGTGGATTTTATGTCATGATAATATGATGTTTTATGCTTGTTCACATATTGTTCACATATTATATATGTGAAAGGGTGTGTGGGAGAGAGAAGAAAATAAACAAAATAAATCATGTCAAGGCTGGTCAATCCATACAGGTTAACTGGGCAGGGGGCGTATCCAGGGCATCGACAATTAAGGAGTACCACATTAGATGGATTAAATTAAAAATGCCAAGGTTTAAGTAGTACCGTGATGGAAGATAAATTAAAAATGCAGCTGATGGATCATTTTGTAGATCAATGTCCATCTTATTTTTGTTTTCTGAAGCACACTGCAAGAGTAGGTGCCGTTAACAACAGAGGGACAATAATGTAAATAAAAATGTGAAGCCCGTTTTGGTTTTTGGGAGGGCTAGGAACTAGGCCTGGGAAATTCTACTTGCTTTGGTTCCAGCATTCAGAATCTCACTTTTCATGCATTAAGGGTTATTTATGGATGAGGACAAAGATTTCCCTTTTAATATTTAGAGTGCAATACTTGTAAACTCCCATTATTGTTGGAATATTGTTTCAATCAGTATTTTTAATTGTTTTGCACATCTTATGTTAAAAATGATTAGATATGAGGTAGCAAGTGACTCTCTGACTAAAACATAGAATCCTTAAGTTTAAAAACTCCTCTGTTATGGAAGTTGTGTGGATGAACTTGGACAAGTCATGGGCCCTGCCAGAATCTGTCCCAGTATTAAGGCTGCACATCTTTATCCCATGATATAATCCAAAATAAGGCCCAGTGCAGAAAGGGACACTATTTCTCAGCATAACCTACCTCACATGGTTGTTGTGAAGATTGTGAGCCAGTTTGGTCTAGTGATTAGGGAGCCGGACTCTTATCTGGGAATACCGGGTTCGATTCCGCCCTCCCCCATGAAGCCAGTTGGGTGACCTTGGGCTAGTCACAGTTCTCTTCTGAGCTCTCACAGCCCCACCTACCTCACAGGGTGTTCTGTTGTGGGGAGAAGAACAGAAAAGCTTTGTCAGCCGCTTTGTGTCCCCTTAAATGGGTGAGAAAAGCGGGGTAGAAAAGCCAACTCTTCTTTTTCTTCTTATATGGAGTGGATAAGAATAATGAGTGGTGCCTCAAGCACTTTAGAAGAAAGGGAAAATATGAATGCTATAAACTCATTCACTCAAGGTATTTTTATACTTCTTTCTGTTAACTCTTGAAGCAGTTCACAATAAAATGTAATAAAATATTTTATACCAATATAATATTGTTGCCAGGGTGGACATCTAAAAGATGTAACTGAACATGCTTCCCAGAAAGTAGATGCTACCACGGAAATGACCTCAGTAGCAAGGGATGTCCCAGGATATTTATTCCCTACCATTATCCCTTGCTAGCTAGACAGTGCTGGTTGTGGTGTTTATATATTTACATTTCTATCCCACCCTACACCCAAAGGTCTCAGGGTGGGTAACAACATTTAAAATCAAATATATTAAAACAGTGTATATTAAATACAGATTTAAATATATTAAACAGCATATATTAAAACAATAGTGTCTGCAAGTAGGATGGGAGTGTGTGTGATGTCTTTGGCTTTTTAAGTTGTGCATGCATCTAAACATCTGGGCATCCAGAATGCTGAGATGTGCTCACCATCACCTCCATGTGTGTGTGAACACCTGTTTCATCCTCCATGCATGGGCTTCAGCAGCTTTGACCAGAAGGTAAGCAGGCAGCCTAAAAAAGAGCTATTGTTGGAAAACACGTGACTAGTGCTGGATTTTCCAGCAATAGTTTTTAGGAAGTTTTTTGGGTGCGGCGGGGAGAGGGCTTATGGTGATGTTGCCTTAGATACGTATGGCAACCCCCTATGGTGGCACCATAAGGGCACTGTATTTCCCCTGTTACTTCGATGCAGAGCGAACAATGAAAAAAAAATCATGCATATCCATAAACCGGCCTGGTAGCAAAATAAGGAGTAATTGTATAACTGAACATGATTGTCAAATGTGTGAACCATGCCAGGTGTGTAAACTGCATCTGATGCTGCAAATGCTTCACAGAATCTGTGGACGCTTTGGACAAACAGCATGCAAATAGAGATGTACAATACCTTCTCAAAAGGCCTTCAATGCACATAGGGCCATAGCCCTAACATACTTCTGTCTGGCAAGACTATTTGCCTCAGATTTGGGGATGGGTCAAAGAAAAACAGCTGGTGCCTGCAAGCTATCAAAGTGAAACAGGAATTTACTCGTGCAGAGATTTCCATGAATATATATATAGGTGTATACAGACAGATGGAAAGCTTGGCCAAAAGTAATACACATGAAATTTACCATCCATGAAAGACTCTGGGTAAGAAACTGTAGTATCCCAAAGAGACCTGAAGTAATGAAGTTATGGAGAGCTTGAAAATGTTGGTATTACTTTATTGCAGAGTATTGGGAGAGAGCTTGAGAGCTCATGCTCCGAGGATCATATTCAATAAAAAATAATATCTCCAGTTTCCACTCAGGGCCACTGAAGTACCAAAAAATCAATTCTTGTCATTGAATTGGGCCCTAAGGTGCAACAAAATGGGTAAGATTCACAACAGTGCTGTAAGGAAAGTGAAAAGATGTACAGCGCACGGTCAAGGGCCATTTTCCCTTTTGGTTTTTTAGTATCTTTATCAGTGCAAAAGCAGAACAAATGTAGCTCAGCAAAGCAATAGCAAAGGTGTCTACCCCTTTAAGTGTGAAATAGCCCTCTGAGAGAAATAAAAGTGAGAAAGAAACAGGAGTAGTGCCTTTGCATTGCTTTGCATTGCTAATTTCTTTTGCAGATTACAAGAGCAATCTTTCCAGGGTAAGGTTCTCTGTACCTCCAAGATTGTATCCATTTGCATTCCCAGGAAGCAGAACCAAGAAGTATAGCAGATATATTCTTGACCTTAAAACATGGGGGAAAGGTATAGAAGGGGGTATGTCCTTCCTAAGAAGTGCAACAGAACATTGGGACAGAAAACTACAGTGCATCCTAAAGCAAGTTATCATATGGAGAAATTGCCTGTGCACTGCTGCCGCAAATCTTTGGTCACATGAGACAAAGACTTGGAGATGAGCCAAAAAGGAATTGAAGCTCTTTATCACAAATAAGCTCTTGCTAGGCAGGTGAAGTATACGGACTTCTTCAGAATTTTGGGTGGTTAGTCCTTGGGGCTTTGTTCCCACTGCTGGTTTTCCTTTGACTTTTTGAGCTTTGGGCCCTTCCCTCTGCCTGGCACCAACTTCCAATTTGTCCTTCTCTGAGCCTGCCCATGTGATTTAAGGTTCCTTCCAGACATTGGCTAAAACATACAATCATTATTGGAACCCCAGCATGGAGTTCCCATGCTGCCTTCAAAGACTGTTTTGTTCAGCCATACCCTTGTGTAATAAACACAACATAAGAGTGACAGGGGCTGGGCCAGTCACTGGCAGGGATGAGTGGTACTTGAGATAGAGATACAGTTAAACATGTCTGCATTGCTGCAGGGGTTGGGCCAGGACAGACAGCATCACACCCTCCCAATGCAAACAGGGCCTCACATCTTATCCCAGCTGAGTGGACCTGGATCACTCCTGGCAAGCTGAGTGCAGAAACGGCTTTTGGGGCGATTTCACACTTCCCTTCCAGTCCGCTGGATGAGAAAGGAGCATGATAAACCAACATTAAGTAGCACTCGCACTTAGTCAATATTACCCATTTTGGCTGCAGTGCCCTGCACAACCACACTTGCATCAGTGCCGTTGCCATGATGACATTGACACTCTGCACACATGCAGTTGTGTCTATTATTGTTTGAGGCATCAGTACATTTGTGTTGCACCTCATACGATCCTGGAGCACCGGAAGAGGTGCAAATGGCCACTGCCTGGATGTACCAGGTAAGCTTTCGGTAAAGGTGTGGAACAAGATTTCATGCTCCACACTTAGTGCATGATTAGGGAATTTCTGGGAAGGCAGGGGATGAATGAAGGCTGTAACAGCCTCCTCCAGGTGTGGATGCTCTTCTCTAGAAGTTCCCTAATCGTGCACTAGGGGCTGTAGTGTGAATAGGCCTTTGATTGAAACAAGACCTGAGTTTACTTGTTAGACTTTCCAATAACAGCAAATTTTAGTGCCAAGAAGTGTTTATCAAACTGCACTCCAAATTAAGGTGAAAATCAATGTTAGGCCCCATGGAACATGTCAAAATAACCCTGATGGTGTTTTGAACTGAACTTTAGTGAAATCAGTGTTGTTATTGGAGAATGAAAAGTGATCTCCATCTCTTTTATTTCCTCACATCTTTGTGTCATTAACATTACCCAACTTGGTCTCCCGCTGAAAAAGTTTGTGCCAGGCATAATCAACAGTCCAGCCAAGCGTCAGATGCAAGAGGAGTACTGGAGTATCAGAAAATGTGAATTCCCTGTGGAAAAAAACATATGGATTTTAGATCATCATTGAAACTGTAATTAAAGAGCAGAACCTTTTAGTCAACATTAAGGGTTGTGTTGAATATTATTGTAAATACAATAAGGGCACAGCTTGGCTGATGTTCCTACTGTAGCTTAATTGTTCTGGATGGCATTTTAGCTTTCTTTAAAATTTCATGGGTTCAAAAAAGAATCGATGTACAGTCCCTCCTTCAGAACTGAGGTTGGCAAGTAGGAAAGAGAGTAATAAAGGTTGATGAACCAGAAATGGGGGCTTCAAGTCAATGACAAAGTGTCAATTGAACTGGAATGTTGGATTCCACTAAACTGATGCATGATGAAATGGAACACCATTTTGTGCAACCAAAAGAAACATTAAAGATACTACACCAACCAATCTGTATCCCAGTGGTTCCCAAAGTTGTCTGGGCTACGACCCATCTAATATAAGTAACCAACTCGGGACCCACCTCTAGGAAATGGAACCATTACCAATATGAATAAAGGATTTTTCAAATAACAAACAAAGTTTTAATACAATTTTTTTATTACTTAATTAAAGAATTACATCAAAAAAGTTATTTCAAATACGGTTAAATTTCCTAGAGGTGGGTCCCAACCCACAGTTTGGGAAACCCTGCTGTATCTACTTTGGGTGCCTCTCTTAGACTCCACCACTGTGCAGAAGAGAGGGTCCTAGTATCTTTGCTGGTTCAGTATACTGGCCAGAGTGCAATCACAAGCCTTTATCACACTTGCCTTTATTCTGGGATCAATTCTAGAATATGTCCCTGCTGTTAGTGTAATAGTGCAGACTGTGGCAGGCCCTTATTCTGAGGTATATCCTGGAACAAAATCCAGCGTGAAAAGTTCCATCTTTGTTTCATTCACCATTGGTGAAAGGGAGCGGGTCAGAGGCTTTACTGTTGCTATACCTAAATTACATGGCTATCTGAGCTATTATTGCTTTTTTTTTTTTTTTTGCTGTAAAGCTAGGTATTATTTATCTACCTATAATGTTTTGAGGAGTTATTTTTATTTCTGCTGCACGGTTGGTTGGTTTTCTTTTTCTCTCTGTATAATTTTGTTTTCTAATTCCAAATACCTCAATTACGCTGTAAAATATAGACATTTAAAGAAAATAAATAAGAACCCTTGATGTGATAAAAGCAGCTCCATATTAAATTCATCCAAAAGCAACTTTTCTAGTTTTTTGTTTTTGTGTTTGTGTTATGATTTCTGCTGAAATGTTTCACTGCAAAGAAACTGGGATTTTAGTAACCAGGTGGTGCCATTTGATTTTAGTAACAAACTATTTAAATATCTTCCTCCTTGCATCCTTTGTCTGTTTGCTTCTATTAAGTAAATAATCCATGGCTTGCAATAATAAAGAACTTGAAGTCAAGAGCTAGTTCAAAGTAACTTGCAGTTGTCTGATTTTATTTTAGAAAGGAGTGTTCTTTTTCTTAAAAAAAAGTAATGCACATAGTTTGTTGTTGTTATACTTATTCCGATAAACCCTTAATTGTTTGCGCAATAAATATTATTCATTTAGAACTGATGTGAACCAAATGTTTCTTCTGCCTGAAAATGTCCATAAACTCAGTGTTTTATCTTCCATCTGGCAAGGCCTCTTATGCCAAAATGAGGACTGCAGTAGTTAGAAGACGTTAAACAAAATCACACTGTATCATTTAATACGGATCTGTAAACAGAGCTACCGATTAGCCTTTTTATCAGTCAAGATCTCTCCTGCCGGTTTGGGTTGTGGGTTTCAGGGGGATTGGGGAGGGAGAGAAAGCGATTAACAAAGAGGAACCATTATGGGATGAAAGTACATGGCATGCTGGGGAGAAAATGAAATCAAAGTCCACAAATGCAAACACTTCCTTCCAGGATAATATTTAGATTTTAATTTCTTCTTCTTTTCATTTAATTTTTCCCCCCTTAAATATATGAAAAAGAAAACCTAAAGATGGCTGAGCCAGTTTTAGATAGCACACATCTGTACAGCAATAAGGCTACTTTCAAAAGTACAGCTCTCAGCGGGATATTTATTTAATTTGTATTGGTTTTGGACCACTGCCTATAATGAGAAAAGATACAAGCAGTTGCAGGGGAATGGGAACTGGAATGCATACCTTTTTGAACATTAAAGTACAAAAAGCTTTTGCGCATATTTAGGTTTTAGTGAAAATTCAATAACTTTTGCTTTAGACACTTTTCTTCTGATACTTATAAAGACAAGAGAGACTTGACATAGGCAGCAAATTAGGAATTAAATCAAGATGGGACATACTAAATGGTTCCAGAAATAATTCTCATTTATTATTTCCTTTCTCCACCCTTGCTTTTTTCCTGTTAGTGTCCTGTGTGACCAGGTTGCTTTATAACCATTGTTATATTCATCGTTGTTCACCCATTTTGCCTGTTGACAGCTCTTGCTTATAAAGGACAAACTTACAAAATTGCACTCTCCTAAGGAGAGCCCATGTTACGTCCTGCAGGTTTCTTCTCTAATGGATGGATGTTTGGGGATCAACACTGGCAATTGGGGAGGGGGGGCAATGTGTTTTGTCATTCCTATTCAGAATGGGATCCTAGTATCTCTTTTCCATCCAAGATTCAAATCTCTTGTCATATAAGAACATAAGAACATAAGAGTGGCCCTGCTGGATCAGGCCACAGCCCATCTAGTCCAGCATCCTGTCGCACACAGTGGGCTGCCAAATGCTCATGGGCATCTCAAACAGAGACAAGGACAAACCCCCTCCTGCTCTTGAATCCCAGCAAATGGCATTATAATATTATCATATGACACATCACTTTAGTGTCTTAGGCCTTTACTGCACTGGGCCTTATTCCAACTTATATATCCTGGTATAGGGACTTGCCATCCACATGCTAGTGCAGACACCAGCAGGTCCCACCCATATATATAACTGAACAATAGTGATTTCTTCTTGGCTTAGTTCCCAGTTCCCAACTGGAAACCAGCCAATCACAATTTTCACTCTAATCACTTTGCTGCAGTTTGGCTTGACCCCTTGGGCAGAAGGAAGGGGAAAGAGCCCCTTTTTCCTCTGTGTCTCCATGTTATCTTGCTTGGATTGGTTTGGCTGAACAAGGGTGGATGGAAGGGGCAAGATTTGAATTGAAGCCTCCCTTTCATCTCCTCCAAACTTAATTTCAGTCTCCTGTAGATCAAAATGCACTTTAGGGAGATGGAGTGTTAGGGATTCCACCATAGATGCATTGTGTGTCCTGCCCTTTTGGAACCAGTCCATGGTCTTCCTACTAAGCTTGTGTGCATTGCTTGATCTGGGCCAAGGCCGGAGTGAAGTGAGTTAGGGCACGTGAGCTATTGCCCACATTGCTGTGGTCCCTCCCAGCCTTTGTTGGATGAGGAATGAAAAATTCTCATCCTTTGAGGATGCAGGCAGGAGAAATTTTGGTTGTGTGCTGCAAACACTTCTAGAGCTAATTCCAAAATTGTGCTGCGCTCTGCATGACATGTAGGGCATTCCAGCCATCCACAGGGCAGACAGCTGGAGCAGCTGATAGCTCAGGAATTCTCAAGAGACAACTTTTCCATTGGCATTTCCCTGGGGCAGTTTTCACACTATTGTGCAGCCACCATGTTCCCCAGGACGCCATGCAGATGTGGTAGTTGATGGAGACAGTTACAATGGTATGTAGGGACTGTACAGAAGTTGTTCAAGGGGTATTCCAGAGAACCCACTGCACACCTACTGTGGTCTCCTAGGAGGCAGTAGATTGGCCAGGCCCCATGGCTTTTTCTCTGCCAGAATGGGACACTCAAACGATAACCCAAATTGGCCCAGAGGCAAACTATGAGCTTTTTCTAGAAAGGAATCTGACACAACAGCATTCTAGACCAGAGCATTTCCACACTTGTCCTTTTTCTGAAATATATATTGGGTCAGGGGTCTGTTGTCCACGTTCTAATGCAGACTATGGCAGGACTGTTAGCTGTGGGAAAGAGTGAAGAAAAAAAAACACGTTCGGATGTGCATTTTCAAAACACATTGATAGTGTGTCCTGTCTCCTGGGAAAGGCAGTGAAGGAGATATGCTGCAAGGTCAAGAAGTGCTTTCGAGCACGTAGGCCAAATGGGAGGGGGAGACAGAGCTCATACAGTCCCCGGAAGTTGTCACCAAACAACGTCCGGTTGCTAGTATGTATAAGGCTTCTGTAGTCTTTGTTATGTGTTGTGGGTTATGTATTCTGAGAGTGTGTAGTTTTGCTCCTGATGTTCTTGCCAAGAATGTAAGCCTGGGAGAAGATAGCCATGCGCTAAAACATGGATCGGAATGCAGATGCTCCAGGCTAGAGACTGTATTTGCTTCCTATATGCATTTGTAATCTTACTTGCAATAAATAGTAACTCATTAGAAATAACACTCGGACTGACTGCTGTGTTTAATGAGCTGAATTCCTGGTACGCTGGAATGCTGGATGCTGATAGAAGGAGCTGGGAGCAGAGCCACGAAGTCTGCCGGCGCAGCGAAAGCCAGGAGACAGATAGCACAGGTAAATCACTCTGCAACAAGATCTAATCTCAAGATCTTATCAAGATTAACAAGGACTTGCCTGGGCCTGCTATAGTCTCTATTAGCACGTGGACAGTAGGCCCATATTCCAGGATATATTCCAGAATAAGTCCAACTGCGAAAAGGGTCCAGCAGTATGGTAACATGGTTGGGACATTCTATCTGCCTAGGTCTCTGTGTAACCATTTTGAGCGTGTATGGAGGCACTAGGGATGTGCACAGATATTGAAAATATTCGTTATTCATATGAATTCATGTGAATTCAGACATTCATATGTGTATGGATACGTATCACATATGCATCCGTGCATATCTTGTCCTTACAGGATGAAAACAGGATGCGTACAAGATTCATATAATTGGATATGTATTGAATATTCGTACAAATAGATACAAATGTGTTTGTATTGGTTCGAATGTCATTTTTCTTTACCTGTATGAATGAATGTCAAAAATTGCATTGCACACACCCCTAGGGGAAAGTTGGTCATTCTAAAAATGTATATCTAATCTGATTGCCTCCATTTCCACACTCTTCCTGGTAAAGGACACTCCTTGTGCCTTGAATAAAAGTTAAGATTTAACCTCCTGACAAGCACATGCCTCACATTTTCCAAAGGACCACTTAAGATCTGCAATATTTAACCCAGAAAGCGCACCTTTAAGTTAGGTAATGCAGCAGAACTAAAATGGCTCATAGCTTTGCTGATGTATAAAATGTGCTCAAAATTCTGGTGGGACAGTATGTTCCCTTCAGTGCTTAAAGACATATACAGTATTTATGCCCTTTTTTCTGTCTGGTCTGGGCAACATCATATCTTCCATTTTAAAGTTACTCCCCCCTTTTTAGCTATAAACCACACTTTGCCACCTTAAATGGACAAGAATATATGTCTTCTCAGTATCAGAGTTTGTTAGTTTAGATTTGTAGCCAATTTCTCTATAAAATTTAAAGTGAATTGGAGTAGAAATCCTGAATTATGACACTCTAAAAATGAAAGGGTGGAAGCTGCCAGGTTTTTCAACTGGCAAAGTTCGTATAACTAAAGTGAGGCTGATAAATCTCGGGCCATTTATAGCAGCCAAAAATATGGCCCAGAGAGATCTTACATACTATTACAGAAGGTCTTATTATTCCAGAATGCTGTAATCAAAAACAAATAGTGAACAAAACTGTGATATGAAACTGGGGATAGATAATTTTGACCAGAGAATTCCATGGAGATAAATCCCATGAAGCAGACAGGCAGAGCAGCAGACTTAAGAGGCCTTTTCAAACGGCTGTAGTACAGTAATTCTAGGACATGCGGGGACGGATTCCCCATTCCCACCTAGGCAGGTAATGATGCATTCCCACGCATCCCTTACCTGCCTAGGTATGAATGGGGCATCTGTCCCATGTCCTAGAATAAAAAAGCTGACCCTCGTGCCAGAGGCCCCGCCCTCCACTGCTGCCATTGGGTTGTGATCGAATGGTCAACTATGGTAAAGATGTGAAGCAAGATTTAGTCTTCCACACCTAATCAACAATTAGTGAACTTCTGGCATGGCACACTTGGAGGCTGTAACAGCCTGTGTGGATGCTCTTCATCAGAAGTTCACTAATTGTTTACTACCACTGTGGCCCAGTTTGCACTTTCCTTCTAGTGAGTGCAGGTCTGCTCCCTGGGTAAGAGTGTCTGCATTCTTGGGGATTCTGGGTGAAAGGCAGGATACAGTTTATTCTGCATTTACTCCTTATGAAGCTGAATAACAACATTGGAATGCAAATGAGATGGGGAGAGAATGAGGGTGCAACCACAGATGGTAGATTTAGGGTGGGTTCTTGCAGAGAAGTAGTTCTCACTGTTACCACACTGTCCTGCCATAGACCCAAGTTTCAGAGGAGAACCCTCTCATTGGCTAACACCTGCCCTGCTGGAATCACCCAATGACTCTGCTTTGCTGCCAATGTTCCTCTTCTCTTTAGCAAAACATGGCTGTTCCTCCCCCGCCCTCTTTTTTTCCCTTTAGGCATCAACCAACAGCATTTGCTAGAAGATTTCCTGCCCACCCACAAGATTTCTGAAATGCACTCGCCAAATCTGAAGCTTTGATTCATCAGTACTCCAAAGCTTATTCAATTAATCTAAGCTTTGGAGTTCAGATGAATGAAAGCTTCAGATTTGGCGACTGTAGTTCAGAAATCCTGTGGGTGGGCAGATCAATCTATGGGAAAGTAAGCTTTTTTCCCTCCACCACATATTATCCCCAGTGGACTTGGAAGCAAAAAGAAAAGGTGGGTAGTGCTAGTTTGGTCCCATTATTATGCAAATAATCAGTTTCCCATGTGAAGTACTGAGAGAGATTTCATTTTGCAAAACACTGTTTCATTTATATAACTGGGATAACATCTAAATTGGAGTGTCTATATTTTGGACCCCAAGATATAATAATCCTACCTAAGTCCTCGGCACACAAATTCATGGCTAATAATATCACTGCCTTTATGGACAGAAACAGATACTCTCTAAAGAAACAGATACTCTCTAAAGCTTTCAGTATTCATAAAGAACCCATTTCAGGATTTTTATTTCTTTAATAAATTAGTAGAACACGGAGTATCATAACATCTTGCCCCTGTTGCAAGCCAGAAGGGTCTGGTGTGGGTGAGTGTCTATGGACGTCCCTCCCCCCACACTGCACATCTGTTCATAAACTTTGCTTGAAACCCACACTGCAGCAGCAAATCTTCCTTGGATATGATTGATTTGATTGGCATTGGGTTCCAAGTCTTTGGCTGCAGTCACACATTCTTTTTAATCCTTCTTCAGTCCATCTTCAAACTCCAGTGTTCACACCATTTTGGTCCAATCTGGTTTGTGTGTGTGTGTGGACTTTCTTTCCTTCAACCATATTTTCCTGACTCCTGATTTTTACAGGTCTCAAGTTGTTATAGAGTGTTAATCTCTTTTCATTTTTTCCATGTGAGCAGGGAAGAGGATTAAAGGGGGCTGAACAATACTATAAAAGTTGGATCCTGCATGAATTTGCCTTCGGTTCCACCCAATGTGTGATGACACGCTGTTGAATCACAGAATGTTTATCCTATCATATCGTAGGGGGTCCTGTGACAATGGAGAGGGGTGGAGATCTTAAAAACTCTCATAAATGAGTCTCAAGATGGAAACAAAAAGGTGTGAGTATAGTGACTCAAACTAAGGACGAACTGAAGAAGGATTTTTAGGTATTGAATGTGATCAGAGTGTACTAGCACTGGGTGGTACTTCCTGTATTCCCCACTAATGTGCAGAAAGGAGACCATTAGAGAACACCTGCAAGTGCAGAAAGGTTCTTGTTCTCATTCCTTAACAGCTTCCACTGTACTCTGCTCCATATGCCAAAGGGTGTAGCTGATGCAAGATACCTTGATTTACATAGCACGGAAAACCACAGAGCTGACTCCAGGGCCCTTTCTGCACTTGGCCTTACTCTGGAATAAATCTCGGGATAGCCATCTGCTGGCCACAAGCTAATGCAGACTACAGCAGGTGTCATTTGGGGCCTTCTGTGAGCCAGTTTGGTCTAGTGGTTAAGGGGCCAAACTCTTATCTGGGAATACCTTGTTTGATTCTGCTGGCCAGCTGGGTGACCCTGGACTAGTCACAGTTCTGTTCTGGACTCTCACAGCCCCACCTACCTCAGCCGCTTTGAGTCCATTTAAATGGGTGAGAAAAGTAGGGTAGAAAAGCCAACTCTTCTTCTTCCATAGCTTGTACTAGGATGCACATACCATGTCCCTAATCTGGTTTATCTTCTAGAATAAGGCCAAGTGCATGAAGCCCCCTGGATCCTGGACCATCAAGCTTGCACTGATGAGGTTAAACTGTCCTGGGTGGGAAACCAAACTGTATTGGAGGAGCTCCATACTTGTACCATCCCACTCTATAGGCAGATATAATTTTAAAGAGGCTAGATTCTTCAGGAGTCCAGCATGAAGCCCTTGGTCCGTTTATGACCAGAGGTCCTGCACCTGGTCCAGGAATTCAGTACCCAGCCTCTTGATAAAGGTTGCCTTTACTTTGGACCTAGTCCTGCCCATTTCACCTTGAAAGAAAAGCCTGCACTTAAGGTGCTGCTTTGCTTAGGAAGCCAGAATATCTGCTGAAATCAATACCAAGTTTTCCTTTCCTACCTTCAGTTGTATATTTTAGAATCCTGAAAGCCAGAAACAGAAGTCAGCTTACTTAGAAACCTTCAGGGCAGGAAGGTTTTTAAATGCTGTGTCCATTGCCATGGCAATCTGGCATGCCTGGGCTGGGCTTTCCACACTTCAATTTCTGGTGTTCTGGTTGGGGATGGCACCAGCAACTAAAATGTATATTGTTTTATTTGTGCTGAATTTTTAATGTCTTTTAATGTATATTCTGTTTTAATCTGTGGTTTTAAGGTTGTAACCCGCCCAGAGACCTTCAGGTATGGGGCAGGATATAAATGTAAATAATAAATAAATAAAATAAATAATAAATAATAAATAAAAAGCCACTCCAAAACTTACGTAGCTCTGATCCTGCTTGGAGCATACCTACTCAGTTTAAGCTCCTGTGCCTTCTGGAGTCTCTGGCTGTTGCAGTCCCTTATCTTTTACATTATTGCCAAGCCAGCATAGAGGACTGTTTGTCTTGTCTTTAAGAGCAATTTCTGGGCACATCATATTTGTTAAGCAAGTTTCTCCACTCTGCAAATAGGATCCTCCTGAGCCTGGGGCAATTTCGCACTTCCCTTCCCATCTGCTGGACAGGAAAGGAGCTCAATCACCCAACACTGACTAGCACTAGCATTTGCAAGCACTAGGCCGCGTTCCCATTACAAGCTTAAAACGGTTTCGAAACGGTTTCAATCCTCACAGTCCCCATGTCAGGTTGGCTTAACACGGTTTCTGCGTGTTAAATCACCCCAAAGCGTTGTAAATGTTAACACTCATTTCAACAGGTCTCACTCTGGTTCGTGCATTTGAAACGTTTTACATTTCTTACTGTGGGAACAGTACCGTTTTAGTGTGATGAGAATGCATGTTTAGGGTTTCCCTCCCCCAATAGCTTGCTTCACTGTAAAAATCCACCCCTTACAGCAGCAGTTACACTGTAGCAATCTACCCACTTCACACCTGATAACAATGTTGCAATTTTGCACAATTCTGGCTCTTTGGAGTTCTGACCTTTAGAAAGGGAAAAGAAAGGAAAGCAGCTGCAGGTTCAGGGAGATGTGTGAATGTTTAAGGCTGTGGCTGTGAAGTGAGCAGGCAAAGGGGGCTTGAGTTGCCACTGCTGCTGTGTGCCCTAGCCAATGGGGAGAGGAGAGGAAAGAATCGCTGGCTGCCCGGTGCCATTTTTCATCCATCCAGGCAAACGGCAGCCACCCAGCCACCCAGGTAGGCTCCATGAAGGGGTCCATTATGGGTGGCACATTCATGCCAGGAGGAAGAAGGCAGGGCAGCCCTGAAAAGCGGCTTTTAGAAAGTAGCCACTTGAGTCCCCCCTTGAGTCACGTATGCCACATATGATCCTCAGAATCCGGATCTAATGCGATTAAGTTTAAAGTAATGGGATCAGGCAAATTCGTGTTAGCATCCGGTTCTATTATTTCGGTTTAGAAAAACCGTTTTAAGCTTGTAATGGGAACCGGACCCTAGTCACTTACAGTCTAAGTCCCACATAATTGGTCACTCACCTGGGGCCGGTCTTGGGGCCGGTCCTCTTCAAGGCACCACCGTCTTGAGTGCAGCAGCCTCCACAACTGCACATGCATCAGTGCTATTGCCATGATGATGCTGATGCTCTGCACAGTCACAGTTGAGTCAGGAGGGCAGCAGAGCTGCCAGGGCACTTGCACGACAGCTGTGTTGACCTCCTTGTCCAGGAGAAGAGCAAATGCTTCATGGCTGAACATGTCAGGTAAGCTTTTGGGGAAGTTTGGATTTTGTGCTCCATACCTAGTCAACAATTAGGCAACTTCTGGGAAGGCAGGGAGCACCTGGAGGCTCTAACAGCCTCCTCTAAGTGCAGATACTGTTCCACGGATGTTGCCTAATTGTTGACTATGAGCTGAAGGGCAAATGGTCTGATCCTCTTAGTCATCCTATGCCACAAATGGTCCGATCCTCTTTTGGTGTGTGGTGTCAACGAAGCCAGCTCATGCCCATTCCTAGCATCTTGTTGATATGGTCCAAGAAAACTGTGCAGATGTTACCTTAAAAAGTGCAGCAGGAGATGTGAAAAGCAATATTCTGTTTTGCTTCCTGAGTTAAAAGTGCTTTTATTGGTTACCTGTAGGAAAAGGACTGCTTGGCCTATTTATTTTGTCCTGACAAAAACTAGGGATGGCTATGAAGTTTAGGTTTTGATGTAGAAGCGTGTGCTCGGCCTACTCTGAAGTCTAAATTATCCTCCTTTCAGGTTGGATTTTAGAACTTGGCATTGTTATCAGCTTTCGGAAAACTGACAGTTGCAGAAAGGTACCTTCAGTTTATCTGGGGATTTTCGTTCCTTTTTTTCTTTTTCTTTCCTTTCTTTAAAAAAATAAAATGAAGTTCAGTGTGTCTAAGACAAAAAAGGAAGGGGAGGAATTAGGCACTAATCCATTAAAGGTAGCATTTTCTGAAAATTACACCTTTCATCAGAGAAAGACCCCTGC
Organism: Aspidoscelis marmoratus; assembly: GCA_014337955.1. NCBI lineage: Eukaryota > Metazoa > Chordata > Lepidosauria > Squamata > Teiidae > Aspidoscelis > Aspidoscelis marmoratus. The sequence continues at coordinate 18,473,317 of MTQE01003428.1, read as the reverse complement.
ATGGAGTAAGATTAAAACTGGGCTCTTCTTATTTATCTGCTTTCGTGGGGCAAAAGGGAGCAACAAAGAAGCATTCTGGGTGCATTTTAAACAGGTTAAAGCAGTGGAATGAGAAAATATCACTTTATACTGTGAGCTTCATTTGGGGACTAGAGCCCATGCTTGCTTAAGTAGCAAATAGTAGTAGAAGAAGAGTTTGCTGGAGTACCCTGCTTTTCTCATCCTTCTAAGGGGACTCAAAGCAGCTGACAAAGCTTTCTATACTTCTCCCCTGTGAGGTAGGTGGGGCTGCAAGTGCTCAGAAGAGAACTGTGACTAGCCCAAGGTCACCCAGCTGGCTTTGTGGAAAAGTGCAGAATGAAAGCCGTTATTCCCAGATAAGAGTCTGGCTCCATAACCACCCATGTAGGCACTTTTATTTGAATCTAGAGATGTGTGAGCCAGTTTGCTCTAGGGGTTAGGGAGCTGGACTCTTATCTGGGAATAATGGGTTTGATTCCACTCTCTTTTGTGTAGCATGGTCTGGCAGTCATTTCAGCCCCCTTCATGGGCAGGACTACTGTGCATTTTGATGTGTATCATTGTGGCTGCCCACAATGTCATGCACAGCCACATACATATGTGGTGATGCACACATTTGCACTAGTGTCATCACACATGTGTGTGCATGCATATGAGGTCATGCACATGCACATGGACAATGCTTCATGCCAATATGTATTGCAGGTCTCCACCTACAGCTTAACCATGCTAATAAGCTTTATTTGATAAAAGCATAGTTCTGCCCTGTGTTTATAGTCAGCATCCTTTCCTACCCAATCCCCATGGCACAGATTATGCCTACAATAATCTTGAGTTCTCAAAAAGGCCTAGTACTTCCCAGCAGAGTGTTACCACTCCCAGAGGTCAGTCACAGCACAAGGCAGTATCAAAGACTGGATATGGGAAAGGGACCAACATGGCAGCACAGTTGACAAGCATTCTAAGGGAGCCCCATCTGTTCAGCTTTGAAAGATGGCATTTAACAGGGGACCTGACTGAAGCCTATAAAATCATGCATGGTGTGTAAAAAGGAGGGTTTTTTTTTTCTATCATACATCATTAGAACTAGGGGACACTCCAATGGACAGGAAATTTAAGACTGACAGGGAAAGTATTTTTTCACCCCTTTGTATGGAGCTCCATGGGGCTTGATGATGTCCACTGTCTGAGTGAGCATTCACACTGTAGATAATTTCTGAATGTTTTAAGCATCCACAGGTGTGGATGCGTATTTATTTATTACCTTGTTTCCATTTTTATCCCGCCAAACACCCGGAGTTCTCCAGGTGGGTAACAACATCTAAAATCAGACATCATTAAAACAATAACAGCATCTGCCAGTAGGAAGAGAAAAGTGTATCCCCATTTAACTGAAGGCCAGGGCAAAGAGGTGCGTCTTCACTGCCTTCTTAAATGTGTATGATGAAGGTGATAGATGCGCCTCAAGGGGGAGACTATTCCATAGCCTAGGGGCCATCACTAAGAATGGCCTCTCCTAGGTGCCAACCCCTTTTGCTGCTGAGGGTGGTGGGGCAACCAGGAGGGCCTCCCCTCCAGACCTTAAGGCATGGTGTAATGGGTAAGAAAACTAAATAGGGAAAGTGGTTAGATTAGAGGGGTGTGTGGCCTACTCAATCCAATCAGTAGGGGGAAGCCAGCCCGAGGAATAGCCAATAAGAGGACAGAGTTACCTTGAGGGGAAGATATAAAAGGTCAGGACTGGAGAAAGTCAGGGTTCGTTATCTGATCAACACACCAAAGGGGTGGTTAGCTAACAACCAGGTCTTTGAGATGCCTTTTATAGAGGAAAGGGAGGGATCCTGGGTGGAATTTAAAGTGTGGAAGAAAGGGGTCTGAGTGTTAAATACTGAAGTGAAAAATTTTCCTGAGTTGATAACTGTTGCCTGTTTCTAAGTGTAACAAATAAAGCAGTTTCAAGTGAAATGGAGTCCGACAGAGGCTGAGTTCCCATGCACTCCATTTAGTTCAGATTGGATTCGGAATAGGTTGATATGGGAATATTGTCAGTGATGGGAGGCAAAGCACAAATTTCCTCTAAGGTGAGCTCAGGTGACTGCTCATCTTGCTTTTTAACATGGAATCGCTTCAACTAGCAAATCTAGTCTCCATATAGAGGGGTGTAGCCATCTGAAATGCTTCAAAAAACATTTGAGATGACATCCTGCTCTCCTGTACTGTATTAATCTAGTACTGCATTATTTTTATTTCAATTGCAGGGTACATAAAACAGTATCATATTAAAAATAAAAACTGATGCAGCATTCTGAGGCTAAGTTACTGAGTGTGGTACCTTGCTATACATGCATTACACCCATGTTCATCAGTGACTACCAGTTAGCTACTAGACCTAAATGTCTTAAACAACTTTGGTCCACAGTACTTAATAGCTCCCATTCCCCTATGCAGATTTATAATCAGGAGCAGTCCTGTTGTGGGCCCTTCATATCAAGGAAATTCACTTTGGGGTAAACTGCAGCTGCACCTTTTCTGTGTTAGCACCTACTTTCTGGAATGCTATCCCCTTAGATAACAAGTTTTAGGCATGCTCCCTTTCTGCACTTGGCATTCTGGAATATATATCTGGATAGAGGTCTGTTGGCCACAAACTAATGCAGACTAGAGCAGGCCACACTTGGGGCCTTCCACAGTCTGCACTAGCATGCAAATAGCAAGTCCCTGGAATAAATATATTGCAGAATAAGTCCAAGTGCTGAAAGGCCCTTATACTGAAGACCATCTCTTTCCCTAGGCATTCTCTGTGTGAATGACTATCTTTTTTGTTTGCACGTTTTAATGTTGTTTCAATAATTATTTGCTTCATAAATGATTTGCTTTAATCTTGTTTTTTATGTTTTATGTGGCAACTTTGATTTTTTTCTTTAATGTAGTGGGAAGTGTGTATGAACATTTTAAATAAACAAAATGAACAAATAAGACACTGATCTGTCCCTCTCCAAGTCCTGTGATAAAAAAAGATTTTGAAAGGGAAGACCTTTTCAAACTGGTGGTGAGCTTGTAAGACCATCTACACAGAAGTAAGGTAAAATCAGCTGAGTAGTTTAAAAAACATTTAAACTACTTAAAAAACATTTTTAAACACTTATTTAAAAAACATAGTTTTGCACTCAGTGGAATAATCTGAAAAGTTTATGAGCAACTCCCCCCGCCCCCAAAAGAGTAAAAACTATAATAGCTAGATTTTGTACAATTCTTCCTCATCTCCTAATGTAGCTTTTGATCAATTGGGGTGAACTGTAATTCTCACCCTTCCCTGTGTATGAAGAAAAAGTACTTATTCATTCCCTTTTCAAGCTCCATTCTATTTGAAAACTAATAAGCACATAATGAATTATAGTAATAAACATACTACCTACTAATAAGTTACAAAACTCATACTTACTTTATTAAACCAAAGGATGTTAAGAAAATTGGAATATAAGGAATACCTTGCTAGATTGGACCAGAGCTCTCTGTAGTCCAGCTGCCTGTTCCCAACAACTGTATGTGGAAGGCCATGAGCCTGGCATGAGCACAACACCTTGTTTTACTGACCATATACCAGAAGCAGCGCACAGCCATTAGGCCTGATATCCACTGACAGCTGATGCTCAGTTCCATCAGCAATCAACAGCTATTAGCCCTGATGAAGGCCTCTCTGTAGTTGGAGTTGGTTTACCTCTGAAAAACACCACTGGAAGGATGTGACCATAGCAAGGTGTGAGCTTAGGCCTTGGCTGTAATGCATGAAGGCTAAGACATGTGGGGGCGGATTCGCTTTTCACATCCTCTTTATTCCTTCCTGCCTAGGTGCAAAAGGGGAATCCATCCACACTGGACCTAGCCCGAAAAGGCTGGTGTGGGGGTGGGCTGCTCTTCCCAGGACTGCCACCATTGGGTCGAATTCCCTTGGGTAACTGGCTAATCAAAGCGTGCATCTCCACTAGGACCCAGCCTAGGGTGGGTTCCTGCAGGCTCTAGCTGACCTGATCAGAGAGCCCACAGAGGCTGAAGATCCGTCCCAGTGCACTGGTAACTGGGGCAGCCTGGATCGGGTTGCCCCAGCTGCCAGGACCCCCCTGAGTGCCTACCGGCACCCAGGGACGTGGCACCCTCCCACCAGCTACACGGCCACTTACCTTGTCATGGTGGCTGCGTGGCTGGCTGGGTTTATGTGCCACTCCATGCGGTACATCGGCCCACACTGTTAGCGTCTCCGGTCTGAAGCGCTGACAGCTTGGGCCTCGTCTACCAATAGCAGCAGCTAGGGGCAGGGCCCGCAGCTGTTTGGGAGAGAGAGTGTGAATACTCTCCCTCCCGTACAGCTGTGGGATGGCCCAGGACGGACAGGAACACCCTGGGCCGGATGTAGAGTGCAATTTCATGCTCTGCACCTGGAACACAAGTAGGGCACCCTGGAATGGGATGGGGTGGTTCCAAATGGAACCACCAGCCCAGCAGAGCGAATGCTCCGTCTTAGGGTGTCCTACTAGCGTTCAGGAGGCCCTTGTGCAAATAGGCCTCTTGTATCCTGCTGGTTGAGCTTTCTTGCACAGTTGGTTGGCTGCTGTGTGAACAGTCTGCTGGACGAGATGGCTAGTTGATGTGATCCAAAGAGATACTTTGTACATTCTTATGTTCGCTAGCAAGAAATCCCTGGGCACATGGAACTGAGGATCTCTGTACCCTGCTGTGAACAAGTATCCACATGATAAGGAAGAGAAAGCCTTTGTAGGACAACATAAAGCAATATGTCTTCTTTCTTTTTATCAGAAATTAGGGAAATCTTTTAGGTGCTCCCTTTGCCTAGCTTGAAGATCAAAGCAGGACCCAAGGACTCAGGAACTTAGCTTTGACAAGAAATGGTGGGATTGTGCTTTCCTTTGTTTAACCCTAAGTAAGACCCTCTTGTAGCTTGCATAGGCACTGGAGAACCAAGTTCTTTACTGACATACACACATGTAGCATATTTATTTATTTAAATTTAATTTATATACCTTATACCACAGTTTTAGGTTGGTTTATAAAAAGAAATACAAAGACAAGGATAAGGATAAGATATACATAAAATTCCCTTAAAGCTTGAATGGCAAGTTAAACCAATGCAACTTGACCATTTGGTGCAAAACATTCACTCTTCCTGCTTGGAGAATTTCTGCAGGAAGACTGAATGCTTCCTCTGTCAGGGTTGGAGCATGGGCATGCATGGACATATGTGGCTGCACCACCTGGGCATCCACATGTGCAAAGACTAAGCCCCCTGGTTGTCTGGGCAGGGAGTGTCCATGTGAATGCAACCTGTGTCAAGATTTCTGTCCAGCGATCCAAGCCAGCCTCATATTAGCCATATATTTAATGAGTTTTCCCTGAAGAACACCTAGAGTTCCATCGCTATTAACGGATTGAATATTAGTACCTCCTTTGTAAGCTCATGATGTATGAACTGTATGTATTTATTTGATAAATTGTTTTTAAACATTTCCTCCTTTTTATTAATTGAAGAGGAAACTCATGCATCAATGACAAGTTTATGCTGGTTTACACATAAATTATTTCTCTACCATGTTCATTTTTATTATTATTGCAGATATTACAGCAAATCTCTCTCTCTCTCTTTTGCCTTGTAAACAAGATTTTGCTTACAGCTAAATGAAAAGATGTGAAGTTAATCACATTAAAATAATAGGTTTAAAATTGTGATGTTGGAATGCTGGGGTGATTTTTAATCTTCACCAGCAGGAATGATGCCACAAGGAAAGGCAGATACTGTTCTCTTTCTCTAATTAAATGATATTCATTGTGAGTTATGCATTCATAGCAGGTTCTCGATCAGTCTTTACCAGGCTAGCCCTTTCAGATGTTCTGAAATGCAGACCCCTTTAGCTACAGCAACCATGGAATTGCGGCTTGCGGGCTGCGTGCTACTTATAGGCCAAAACTTTTGAAGGACAGGAGTTTGGCAAAAGCAGCCTTAAACACCAGCCATCCTCACACTTTAGATGTGATTACACAGGGATTTTTTTGGTTGCCCATTTTCAAAGGATCGGTAAGGGGGGGGGTGTCATGCAGTTTTAAAAATGAGGGCCTGAAACGTTCCTGCCTTTCTTTAACTTTACTATCCAGATTTATCATTAGCTCCTGACCCCTGAGCTGGACCTTAGGGAAAGGGTTTCTGCCCTCTCTCCCCCAGATTAGTAATATATAAATATAGTATATTGGGATTACAGTGAGTCAGTTTGGTCCAGTGGTTAGGGAGCCTGACTCTTATCTGGGAATACTGGGTTGGATTCTGCACTCCTCCATGAAGCCAGCTGGGTGACCTTGGGCTAGTCACAGCTCTCTTTTGGGGACTCACAGCCCCACCCACCTCACAGGGTGTTCTGTTGTGGAGAGAAGAATAGAAAGCTGCCTTGAATCCCCAAGCGGGGTAGAAAAGCCAACTCTTCTTCTTCTTCGATCATTTCTTCTGCTACTATCATCTTCATTGTCTCTCCAAGATATCCATGTATTCATTGCTGCTTTGATCCAGTATCCTGTTGCTGCTGAAGAAACCTCCTGATCCTATCTGTCACTCTTGCTATTTTCCTGCCAATTCTTTTACTGCTCTGTGCTGGAGCAATTCAAAGTCATTCTATTTTGCAAATTCTGGCTGAGAGCGCAGCTCCAGGGGTCTCCACAGTTGCACAGATCTGGAACTCAGAAAGATGCCCAGCCAGACAATTGACTAACTGCATACATGCATTTACTTCTCTCTCTCTCTCTGCGTACTTGTGAATGAGTTTGCACAGAGTCTTGGATAATTAGATAGTACATTAGAAGCACTGAAATTCCAGCTAAGAATATTCATTTATTGTGAAACTCAAAGCAGAGCCAATGAAGATTGTTTGTTATTTCTACCCCAGTGACAACAAAATCCACCAGTTTTGGATTTCCCCCTCATGACTATCAATGTGATTCTGCCATAAAGAAGTTTCTTTAAGATTATGGCTAATTCTCTTTCCACAAAACAAGTGGGTGGCTGAAGAGCTTATTGTGCGAGGACAACAGCCTCTTCTCTCTTCCCATTTTTTAAAAAAGGAAAATGAAAGGTGGAGGTGACAAAGGGTAAGAAGAAAGGTAAGGGTGGGTGCCACTGTCACAGAATGCCCAGGTGTGCTGGCATTAGTAACCCTTACCTTGAAAGTTCTGTCAACAAGGATATATGGAGGGTGGAGAAAGACAGGTGGTTTTCTGTTGGAAAATAAAGATACGCGTGTGCGGAATTTTTCTAGTTGCGGAGCTGTACTTCTGTGCCAGAGTACAATAGCAATCTGGTTACCAAAGAATAGAGTCCAAAAGTTTTGTTAGCTTCAAAACTTATAGTTTACTAAGTCTAACAAGGTAGGGTTACTTGGATATAAAACAATAACATCTCAGTTTGCCTATTCTGTCCTGTTACACTACATGGCTTCTCCCTTCTCCTCCTCTTGAATAGCAACCAACTACAAAAAGAAAAACGAACAGATTTCAGTTCTTACAGAAAAGGGCGGGGAAACAAGCAAAATTACATTTACCCAGTTAACTCTTTTCTGCTGTTCTGTGACAAGCACTTGCAAAAGACACAACACTTTCACTCAGAAATAAATCCATATGAATGGAATTTGTGTCCACCTACATATCTGTTCAAAATTTGCCCCAAAATTTGCTAGGAACCAAACAGGAATCTTTTCCTATCCTATCTTTAAACATAGCACTTTAAAGAGCTTAATAAACAATATTAAACAAAACAAAAAAAAGCTTATGGTCCTGAGGTGCTTTCAGTCATAGTTTTATGGTATTAAAATAGAAAAGGAGAAAAAGTAAGAGGAGAAAAAGAGTAATAAATATACAGTCAGGAGTGAATGTCCTTCACAGGACCTGATGTTTCAGTACAATGGTGATACACATATGTGTTTTGCTTTGTTCACCATTAGCTGACAGACATGTTCAATATTTCACAGGTTTTCACTGTGTGAGAGTAGATGCCAAGACGTGTCTTCCCACCCCTGGCATGAAGCCTGTTTTGTTTTGCTGATCTCTTTCATGAACAGGCACTGACTTCTGCCAAAATGAAGATGGAAAGTGGTGCTATGTACAGTTGTTAAATAACACTGTCTAAATAGTATGTGGATTTTCTAGGTGGTAAAAAAGAAGGTGTCTTTCCCTTTCCCTTCCCTTGCTCTGTTACCCAAAGTGATTGTACAACACTTGAATAATAAAATAGGCCATCAGAGCCTCATTGTTGGCTCAGGATTGAGAGAGTGTGACAAGAGTGTAATCTAAGTAAAAACATTGGATCTGTCTCTTTATGGATCTAATAAATTATGTTAGAATTGCACTGTTATAAATCCAGCCTGTCCAGTAAACCCAACAACTAATACATCAGTTGATTGTCGAGCTATCTGAGTATCCATTCCAATTGTTCAGCATGCAGATAACAAGGTGCCTTACAAATCTCTTAGTTAAATGTCATTTGTTTCAGTGCCATAACATGTTATGGATCATTGCTCATACACAGTAACCCAATTATATTAACCTGCACAGCAATACAGTGTAATGACATGACATTAGCGTGAGTATTTCTGAGCTTGGGTGTTTTTTTAGAATTCCGTCTTTCTTCCTTTATGTAGCATTCTTGTTTTTCCAATTTAAATGAAACAACAACAAATGAGTTTGTGAAATCATATAAAGGCTGAATATAAATCAGGGGTGGTTGAACTCACACCCTAACTTGTTTTTCTCTTTCCTTCTGTCCTGCAAACACACTAATTTGTTAAGCAGTCAGAGAAAAAAAAGGGAACAACAAACTCAAAGCAGATATGTATTATTCTAGAATAGTATTATTCTGAACTTCTTCATCTATCTAAGACCCCCGGTGACTGAGAAACAATTTTATCTGGATCATCAGATTGATAGCTGATAAGAAGGTAGCAACTACTAATTCCACATCTCAGCTGATCTTCAGGTAAGCTGGTCTTACCTCCATGTGATTTGAGAGTAGGCCTGAGGACAGGCATCTTGGCCCAGGTGTCTCAAATGCCACATAGAAAGTGTCTAAAATGCCACATCATTTTAGAACGTGAAGGTGCCCGATAATGTGGCAATAAAAATACTCTTCTGGAAAGTACAGAATTATGCCCTTCATACTGAGGGAACATGCTTGCCAATAGGGTTTCTTGTGCTGCCACAAGTAAAAACACAATGGTTTAGCCCCTTCTGGAAAGCAGCCGGCAAGAGGAAACATAGCCACCATGTATCTTTACATGACCCATTGAAGTGTATGAGTCAGCCACAGTTACCATGACACGTAATCTAAAATGATCAGCCAAAAATGAAAGTGGTGCACAGACCAAAATACTAAACGCCATTCAGCCAGCAATGATGCACATATGTTAAACATTTGTGGCAAAGTGACCCTCTTCTGTTTTTTGAGGCATGAGACATTGGGCCTATTCGCACTTAAGCCTTTGGTATGCAATTAGGACAGCTCTGGCACAGATACTCTGGTAAAGATACTCTGTACTCTGTCCTAATTGCATGCCAGAGGCCTAAGTGTGAATAGGCCATTCACAACACTGACTGCAACTGAGGAAGATGCAGGATGGCATTTTCTTCAAAAAATTTACAGTAGGGATTGGTTGCCCACATTTTGTTGGCCGGTCTGTTGAAATTCCTTATGGATATCATCTTATCTCTGGTGTCAGAAGCTCTTTTTATTCCTTCATCTATAAAAATCTTGTTCTGGCTGCTTTCATGGAAGCAGTTTCATAACTCTTTCAGTGTCTGTAGCCTCCTGTCCATCATTGTTTCCCTGCTAGACTCTATAAGACTGCATTGTCTGAAAAGACATTTATGAGTGCACTGTTAATACTCTTGAGCAAGAGAGAAGGATTTCCCTGAAATTAATCCCGTTCTGCACCTACTAGTATACTGGAACAAGTGCCAACCTGAAATAACACAGGGACTTGCCATCTGAATGCTAGTATGGACCAACATATGTCCCTCCCACCCACCTCTTGGTACAGCCTGTCTGCTCCGGACTAGACTGTTGATTAGGATAGAGCATCGACTAGTGCCCTAATCCCTTTCTACCAATAGATGATTTTGAAGACTTCTGCAAGTGGACTGCTGTTGCTATACTGGATCACAAAGGATGTGTGGACAACACAACCCATGGTCCAAGTATACCACCCAAGGTGGCACTTCTCTGAAATGATCCAGAAGCACCCCCTCCACAATAAAGGGCCATCCACGAAACATGTAAGGCCAGTAATGAAAGGTTCCCATCCTTCAGAGGCTTGGGGTGCATTCCCATGCACATTTTGCCCCAAATCAAAATCAGTTTTGGGAGGGGCCATCCCCATGCACTTTTGATCTGGTCCAATTTTCTTAGACCAAATCACGCAAACCAGGACCAAATTTGGTCCTGGAAAAAACTGTCCTTGCCATGGTTTGGGCGATTTGGTCCAAGCCGAGCCTGCACATGGGGACAGTCCTGGGCTATTTGTAGGGTGCATGATCATGGCTGGCAAAGCAGAGGCTTGGTTTTACTTCCTTTTCCACAGCAAGAAACCCCATCCCACCCTGTGCAGGATTGCCAAGGCTGGCAGAGCAGGAGGTGCACAAAACAGCTCAAGTGCATGGGGATGGCAAGATTCGGCAATCACATGCGAGCCAGTCCCACACCAAATCGTGTTGCCTCTAAGCAACTGATGTAGACAGCAGCTGGAGAAGAATGGGCTGTCTGAATGCAGTTGGCTGTATCCGGTTCCAGCTAAAAACTAGATTTCCCACTTTGTGCAATTTCTTACCATGTATTTTCATGTGCTTTGATGAGCCAGCTCAGATCAGCCCTTTAATAGGTTGTTCACATATTATGAGAAAATATGTGATGATTTGTCACAAATGGAAGGTATGTAATATATACTGACTAAATTCTTTCTCCTGAACTACTAAATGCCTCCAGCTGTCCCTGCACTAAAATTAAATATACTATATCGTAAGACTGAAGCATAAGCAGAAACTGTTAAAATAAACCTGACCGTCTTCTTCCAACTGAATTTATTTTGGTTAAGGAAGTAGAAAATTCATAGGGCTTGTTGGATGAAAATTACAGCACGATCAGATGAAAGAGACAGAAGTAGAAATGAATTGAGAGTGTCTGTGGCAGGCAAATGCAGTGAACTGAAGTTCTATGTTGGTAGAATAAATCAAAACCTTAGTTTAATGCCATTCTATTGAATGAGATAACAAGAGAGATGGTAGGATCTTTGTGGGTCCTTGATGATCTGCTTCTGGGCCAAAGCACTTTGATCGAGTGCATGAATGGGGTAAAAGGCCACCTGTTTCCCAGAGAGAAAGTTTCTGTCCAAGATAATTATGTCAAGCACCAGAAATGTTCCCACAAGTGTTCCCAACTCTGTCCTGTCGTTGCCACTATTCTGTACAGCAGTTGGAGCAGTGAAGCTGGTCCATACCAGATTTGGAGTGGGGTTTTTCTGGAGGCACTACTGCTGGTAAGTCATTGCAATTCCATGCCATGGAGATGTAGCTGAATAGAAGAAAGCCAGGATGTGTTTACTGGTAACTGATCCAACTCAATGTTCAATGTTTTATATCTGCATTTAAAAAAACCCCTAGATTGATACTGCCTTTGAGTTTCTGGGCAAAACTTGTCTACCAGGAGAAAGCCCTTGCAGCTTCAGTTTAGAATGACACTTCAAAGACAAACATCACACATTGATCAGCTAAATGTATTTAAAATTATTATTATTTCTAAGTTCACAGAGCTAGAGGAGATAAAGTACATCTACCCAAAGTCAGCTGCTCTCTCTCCATCCCACCCCAGTTCATTTTTGGTTCCAGCCCTAACTACACACAAGTTTTGCCTCACACTTCAAAATGGATGCCTGATGAAATTGCATGGATTTGGGGTAAACATCTTTGAATAGGTACGGTACATCTACTGTGCTCATTCTCAGCACCCCACTAGCATACCCTTTCTGAAATTATCTCCCCCACTCTGATAGGACAGCACAACCTGCCAGTCACTGCCAGCTCTTCTGCACTGTTCCAATGCTCAAATGTGTTCTTGGAAAAAAACTATAAATTTACAAACCTAAATGAATGTAAATGAGCATTACTGTACAAAGCTGGAAACTGACAAGTCTAAATTCAGTGCAGAAATGCACTCCTACACAACGCTGAAAATAGAACCTCAAGAAGAAAAAATGTGGAACTATAAATTCAATCCAGATCCTTTTTCTGGAGATCTGTAGTCTTAGATCCTGGTCACACCTTTAGTTTAGGATGACTTCAGGTCATCTTCAGGTTGCATTACTCACATTATTTGTATTCAATTCATTTTCCAAGTTGGCCTACCCCAGTGAGATCATTTTAACCAGAGTTCTCTTTCCCAGAGGACTCAGCCCATCCTGGCATGCCAGGCAGTCTTCTCTTCCTCAGTGTGAGTGGGGATCGGTTAAAGGAGGCTGACCTGTACTATGGTAGGTGAGGCCCAGTCTTTCCTTTCATCCAGTGTCTAGGGGAGGGCAGCACATGCAGAGTTCATGAGGCACCTTTCGTTCTCTTCAGCTTTTGTGTATGATCCTGCTAGCATTTTTCTGCAAATTTATTAGTATTATTTTAAAAAAGCATCACATACAGAAGAAAAGCACATCAAAAAGGAAGGGGGGCATGGAAGTGGTGGAGCAGGCTTAAAAAAGAACCGCAAATACACACCCTTGCCTCCCTTGAGTGACACAACAGTATCCAATAAGAAAGGAGGTAGATTTGATGAAGGAAAACCAGTGGAGAGCCAAGAGTTCCATGGAGGAGGCTCAGGTTGATTGCAGAGAAAGGTGTGAGCGATGCAGCCCAGACCTGAGGATGACCTATAGTGATCTAAGTATGAACAGAACTGGTACGACTTCAGTTCAAATTAGGAATAGGACGTCCTGTGCCATATAAGTGTGACCAGGGCCCTAGTGGCTGCAGGCTAGTTGGCTAAATCTATTTCCTTCTGTAGCCATCTTCCACCCCTTTTTATTAAGCAAACTACAGAACTGCAGAAGCAACCTTTGCTCCCTAATTTTTCACACTAGCCAGAAAAGAAAACATTGAGGCAACAGTTTCTTGCCCTCCGTTGTAATGCCAAAATCCACATTGGAAGAAGCAACATGCTTGGAATATTGGGAAAGAAACTCTCTGCAAAAAATGTGGACTGATTTGAAAATATTGCACATTTGACACACAAGCTCACATTTGAATATGATTTCATCACTATGCGTATACTTATTTGGAATTAAAAGATGCATAGCAAAAACAAAACTCAAAAAGTAATGGGAAATAAATATAGGGTGTTTTTCCACTGTCAGAAAGTACCCATTTTTTCACCCATTAAGGACCCATTTGGGTGTGAGCCGGATGACCCCATTTCCTACACGGCACCCATTTGGGACCCGATTGTTTCCACTGCCGCTGGGGAACTCTGGATCATATGGGTACTTATTTGGCCTTTAATCCGGATTTTCTGTAAACCCTATTAATGGGGTCTACAATGGGGTCTTCAGCCAGAAAATCTGGATTAAAGGGAGCCTGTTTCCACGTTAGTTTGGCAATGGGGTCTAGAGGAGGCTAGGGGGAGGGGGCACCCTTGGGGGGAGCCCCAAAACCTAAGCTTCGAAGTCATTTCGAAGTCATTTTGAAGTCACTTCGAAGTCTGTTCAAAATAGCTCCGGAGCGTCTTTGAAGTCTGTGCTGATCTTTGGAGTGAACTTTGAAGTGACTCCAAAGTCACTTTGAAGTCACTTCAAAGTTTACTCTGAAGATCAGCACAGACTTCAAAGATACTCCAGAGCTATTTTGCAGAGACTTCGAAGTGACTTTGAAATGACTTTGAAATGACTTCAAAGTGACTTTGGAGCCGCTTCAGACATTGCACCCCGTCCCCCCAAATACCTGGGGTGACAGGCAGACCCCTTGTG
>MTQE01003428.1:18393684-18428752 GCA_014337955.1 Aspidoscelis marmoratus | reverse complement strand
TCTTCTTCTTCTTCTTCTTCTTCTGTACTTGCTAGTTTAATTCAGTAGTTTAATTCAAGCTCCTGACATACCATCCTGGAATTCATTTAGGTGAGAGGCAGCCTTGAAATGTTTGTTAAAAAAATATATCAAACTTGAAATTGTAAATTAAAACTAATTTCATATCTCAGTTAATAATTAATATTACTCTTTTGACAATAAAGCTCCAAAAAAACCTTCTTTGTAGAGCTTTGACAGTCTTAAATATAATTCTGTATCTTTCCCTTATTTTGAATTAAAATAAATTTGTTACAAGCACGAGAAATAATCTTTCAGTTGTATATGACAGGATCACTCCTTTCTTGTGTTGCATGCCATAATGATATTCACATCTTATGATCTGTGGCAAAGAAAGAAATAAAAAGAGCCAAGGGGGAAAAATTGGTATTCCAAACACTGCTTTAATAAGAGTGAGAGCTTTTCTCTTATCCTCGCTCTAAGGCAAATAAATGAAAGTGTCAGCCCAATACTCTGGTAGGTTTAAACTGAATGGAAGTGTTCCTTTTGAAAAGCTTGTTCTGTCTGACAGTTGTGAATGTGTTCGTATCACAGCTCCTCTCTGGACACCCATCTCTCCACTGCTGACATAGCTTTTCATTTAGCTAAAGATTAACAGGATGCTACAGAATGCCAAGATTGCAGGACAACTTCACTACTCAAAACACAATTGTTCCTAGGGGTGAGTGTCTGTGTGTGTTCGTGTGTGCGCACATTTGTGTGCGTGTTTAATTGGGTACTAAAAATAGCACTGGAGGGGCTCCATGTATATTATCTCCATACTCATTACAACAGTCCTGAAATTATCCCTGTAGATATACAGTAGGAAAATCTTGTTTAAGGAAACTTACTGACACCTATATAGCTGAACTCTGAATCAGGCACTTAGGTCTGTTAATGCCATGCCATTTTAAGCTAGTCTATACTTAGAAACCAGGGCAAAGTATAGATTATCTGCAGAGTTTAAATATGCTATTCGCCCCTTTGCATAGCGATGGGTCTACAATAATTTCAAAAAAGTTTCATCTTTTAAAATATAAAAATGTGTACATTTTTCAGTACTGCCTGTTCCATTTATGTGAAATTCATTTTAATGCACTTTTTGTTTTCGTTTTTTGCTTTCCACTCTCTCCTAAGTGCACAAAAACAGGACCTGAATTTGTAGTCCACGCCTACCTTCTGATTGGACATATTCCTTTCCCAAAGATTTGATTAGATTTGGAGATTCAATAAACAAACATAAATCAGAGGTTCTCATAGCGGTCAGTACTGTACAATCATCCTGAGGAGTAGGCAAAATGTCTGTAGAACTCGTTAAATTTCATTATTTCACTGAAAATAAATGCATATTTATTTATCATAAAATTTTCTTTTCTCCCTACCCCATAAGATAAGAATTTATTTATGGTTTTCAGAATCACTACCTTAGGCAGAAGATAGCTCAAAGCATGTTCTTTACTGTATTTTGATAATAGGTTACAACATGGTGCAAGCAATGCTTAGTATATAAAGCACCAAATCTCATTCCTGTTCCTACTAGGGATGTGTACAAATATTCATAACATTTGTTATTTGTACGAATTCAGATGAATTTGAACATTCGTACATAAATCAAATGTTATGATATTTGTTTAGGAACATTAGTACATATAGTTCATACATTCATTAAACTGGGGATACGTATTGGATATGTATTGATACATATGTGTTGGCATAGGATACGTGTCCAATATGTATGCGTTTATATAGGATACGTATGCAGGATCCGGGGAGGACAGGCATGCTTGTAGGCTGTAACAGCCTACTTGCCACGTGGATGTTCTTCCCCAGAGGTGCACTAATTATGCACTGGAGGCGATAGTGCAAAAAGGCCTCTATTGCCCCCCTTCCATAAGTCAGCTAATGCAGATCCTAGATGTCAGAAATATCATATTCACCAGAGAAGGAGGCTGGGTGTCACAGGGATGGGATGAAGAGCTTTCTTGTGAAGGAGGCTCCAGGTGAAAGACAGGCTGTTGTTTTCATGTGGTTTATGAGTTTTAAATGCTATATGACCTTGTTAATCTTGGTAACAATCTTTAAAAGACCAATGTAGAGGTAATCCCAACTTCTTAGAGGGATGTGAGAACTTAAGGAAATACGTACAGAGATATACCATGTCACCCACATTACGTTCAGGACCTCGTGAGCAAGATTTATCAGCTGCTATTTTTGCTGTGGTCACATCTAAAGTTTAATCTAGCTTCAGTCCACCTTCAGAGCAAGAGGATAAACCAACAAAGTGACCAGTAATTTTCTTTCCACATTATCTACCCCAAAGGTGAATTTTCTGAGTTTTTTAACACTTTGCTGATGTATTCTCTCACTCTGAAAGTGGACTGAAGCTGAATTAAACTTTAAATGTGACCATAGCTTTTGTGAATGTCTTTGACTAACTGCAAGGTATCCTGTAACTTTGCCTGGGCTGACTCAGAGGCAGTAGCCCAGTCTGTGACAGGGTTTGAGTACTGGAGAACTAAAAATGTAAATCTGTACTATAACCAGCTTTTAAGGGAGATACTTGTAGGGAGTAGTGAACAGAATTATTGTATGCAAATTCAGCTAAAGGAAAATAAGAGGATCAGTGATGTGGCTGACAGATGTTTAACGTCCTGGGGGAGTGGTAACAAGTAAAAAGTATTGGAGAAACCCAATCATAAACACCTTTTTACAAGCACATAGCATAATCACCACAATATCTATAGCAACTTAGATAATCATGGATCATGACCTTTGCAACTAATTTTATTTTTCTTTGGTCTGAATGACTCCATGCTTTGGATCAAAGTAGGTCTTTGCCACTAACAACCTAAGGCCATCCTCTGCCAAAACATTCCAAAGGTGTATGTAGCCTGTTGCACACAATCTGGTTAAGACCTAAATTCAGGCGACAACTCAGACAAAATGTTGATCAAAATCTACCTTTCAGGCAACGTTCACAGTTAAGTTTTAATTCAGCTTCAGTCCACTGTCAGAGTGAGAGAATACATCAGGAAAGCAACAAGCTATTCATTTTTAGCATTATCTAACTTGGGAAAAGCCACTTTTGGATTAGATAAAAGGACTAAAAATGACCAGTCACTTGGCAGATATATTCTCTCACTTGGAAAGTGGTCTCAGACTGGAATAAAACCTAGGTGTAAACTCAGCCTCAGTATTTAATTATCACTGACTTTTAAATCCCATTCATTAATGCATTCCTATAGTGTGCATCCTGTAACTGATGCCATTGTATAGTACTATCAGAAAAGCTATTAAGAAACAGAAAGAATATAAACTCAAGCTTGGGAGGTAAACCCTGCAGACCCTCTCAGGCAGCTGCATGAAGAGGGCTTGCTGTCCCCTCCCTTGTCATGTTTACACTACAGATTCTTAACACTGTTGGAATCTTTAAATACCGGAGAATGGAAATAGCTTTGGAGAGTGGGACTGTACATGGGGAGGGAGGGCGAAGGCCTCTTGAAATGAACTGCACACAGTCTGTTGTGTTGGCATGATTGATACTGGAGCATGTAGGTGTAATGAAACTGATGCTGTCTCCTTTGCACCTGTGATTTATTGAGTACAAATTTAAGATGAGAAAAGGCCCCATACTAGGAGCTGCATCTTCCCCCTCAAAGGGAGGCTGGTCATCCATCACCGACCACTGCAAAAGGCCCAATAGCAAGCTGCTCATCAGATGAGCCAATCGTCGCTTTGTTGGGATTCCTAACAAGTGTTGGATCAGCAAAAGTCTATTTAGGCTTGTGGACCTTTCAGGACCAATTTGTAGTGGGTCACTGATTCCGCTTGTGTATTATCTTCTTTACTTACTAGTACCAGTTGGGCAAGGAGCAGAGATTAATGGTTTTAGCTGCTGACTGTTTGTGGCAGTCTACCGCGTCTGGGGCCAAAGATTAAGATTTGTGTAAGAGGCAATGTGTGCATGTTTCTGCATCTGTGCCTTATCAGAACTGTTGGGATCAAGGATGCAAGCCATGATTTCATACTGGTGAACAATATATCCTTAATCTAGCCCAGAAAACCACACCATTTGCTCCTTTAATTGCTGCAGAGCACTATTTTGATGTTAGAATCTCTTTCTGTGTATATGGGGGATGGGGTGCATGTTCTAGCAATGGTCTCAAACGGCAACCTTCTAGTTGTTCTAGGATTATAACTCCCAGATTTGGGTTATAATACTGTGAGTTAAAAGCTGTGAGTTGTAGTCCAGCAACATCTGGGTTGCGCCATCATAACAATGCCACATTAAATTATTGTATTTGCATATAGGAGCATACAGCTTTATTATGTTTATTTCCCTCCAAGGTATTTATGCTCCATGGTTTTCCCAATCATGATTATATAGATGTGGTGGCTTTCTTTACACCACAATCACTCTTTCCTTGGCTTCACACGTAATAGGAGAGAAAACCAACTAATCTATATGGCAAGGGACTTAACTATTTTCAAAGTTTCCAGGTCATTTGGAAGAGGCTTTTTGATGTTTGAAAGAATAAGAAAACATGTCAAACATTTTCTTATCAGTCATAAATTTATTGGTTCAATGACATGAAATATAACATGTTATGTATGTTTCATTAATTTAGTATTAATATAAATAGTGCAAAATGGTTTTATGTAAGGTTATCAGAAGTAAAATCCACTGTATTTAGTGGAAACTATCCTTAACTAAGTGCATTTAGAGTTGCAACTTGCAAAACGATTTAAGGCCTTCATTTTGTAGAAAAAAACCTGTGAATGTATTTAATATGAGCAGGGATGAAGATTGCAAAATGTTGCCTATACATGTAACTGAAGGTATGGATCTTAGGTTTTGCTGTCTGAGAAGAAAGCAAAATATGAAAACCACAAATTTTGTAGCAAAGTTTAACCTGAACAAACTTCTTATCAGATACCATGAGCTGAATTTCAAAAGAACAAACTTTTCTTTTTATTTCTTTCTCCTACTAATTTCTTGTTCATTCATTTATTTAAAACATTTCTATAACACCTCTTTATTTATAAAATCAGGAAGACATTTGTAACTAGGAATGTGCACAACTATTTGTGACATTCATATACAAATTGACTGTTATGACATTTGTACATTGACATTCATATTGACATTAGGGTATGAGGCAGGATACAAATGTTAACAACAACAACAACATTTGTACAGATGCCTTGGAACATTTTTGAACCAGGGAGGTGGGAAAGTGACTGTACTAGTCACATCTGTAATGGATTTAGAGTGCATTTGACAATGGGTGTTTTTCCACCGCAGCCCTTAGAGCCAGATCTAAGAAGATCCGGATCTAAGGAATGGGAACACCAATGTGTTTCCACAGGAGGTGTAGCACCCATTAGCAATGGGTGCTAAGCCCCCTGCCATGGAAACACCTTTGCACCCATGTGGGGAATCTGGATTGACCCACAAGGGGTCTGCCTGTCACCCCAGGTGTTTTGGGGAACAGGGGGTGCAATCTCTGAAGTCCCTCCGAAATCCCTCCATAGTTGCCTTCGAAGGTAAGCAAAGGCTCCAAAGTCCCTCCGAAGGCAACTTCGGAGATTAGCAAAGGCTCAGAAGACAAACCCCTTGCGAGAGCCTGCATATGAATTAGCTCTTTGTGAGCAGGGATGAGTCAGCCTCATTAAATATGCACGTCTTTCCATACCTGAAGGTAACAGTCCGCTTTGATCTCCCTTTGTTATTGAGTTTTGTCTTCGGGGCCTGTGCTAATCTTCAAAGTTGCCTTCGGAGGGACTTTGGAACCTTTGCTAATCTCTGAAGGCAACTTTGAAGTAACTTCGAAATGGCTTTGATATGATTTCAAAATTATTTCGAAGCCTAGGTTTTGGGGCTCCCCCTAAGGGTGCCCCCTCCCCCTAGCCTCCTCTAGACCCCATTGCCAAACTAATGTGGAAACAGGCTCCCTTTAATCTGGATTTTCTGGCTGAAGACCCCATTGTAGATCCCACTAATGGGGTCTACAGAAAATCCAGATTAAAGGCTGAGATGTACCCATATGATCCGGATTTCCCCAGCGGCAGTGGAAACAATCGGGTCCCAAATGGGTGCCGTGGTGGAAATGGGGTCATCTGGCTCACACCCAATTGGGTCCTTAATGGGTGCAAAAATGGGTACTTTCTGCCAGTGGAAAAACACCAAATGATTGAGAGCAGATTTAAAGTGGATTCAGGGCGGATTTGATGTTTTCAGAGTGGATATGTTACAGGATACGTATCAGATACATATGGGATACGTATCTGTTCCTATCAGATATTCATATGAATTTGTACGAGTACATTCATATCAGAATCCTACCACATTTGAAGGGGGTCTATTCAAACAAATACAAATTTTCTTACATTCGATTTGATACTAATCGAGTGCAAAAAAGCCCATTCGTGCACATCCCTATTTGTAACATAACAAACAAGACAAGGTTAAATTCATTTAAAACAGAATATTAAACAATACAATTATTAAAAATTAGGTGGAACAAAGAGATAGCCATCAATTTGCATGAAAGACACTTGAGTGATCAAATGAATTTCAAAAAGCCACTTAAAAGATATGATAATAGGTACACTGTGAACTTCTGAGAGGAAAACATCTCAGAGTGTGGGTGCCACCAGAGAGAAGATCCTGCTGAGGACAGTACAAGATGACATTCAGCAATTCATGGTACCTACAACAGAATCTTTCCAGAATATTTCAATGATCTTGGTTGTCTATAATGTGGAAGATCATCTAGCATATATTGTGGTCCCGAGTAGTTTAGCATCCTATATTCCAAACAAAGAACCTTGAATCTGGCCTGGAAGTTAAGTACAGCTCCCTAAATATAGGTGTAATATATGTACAAACTGATTTCCCACAGTTTCCAGGTAGGGGACAGCTAATTCTCTGTTATAGGCACTTCTAGCCATGGATGTCACTTGCATCTCCAGAGACAGTGATGTTATAGGAGTATCCCCAAGCTGTGTACCTTTTGAGGCAGTGCAACCGTATCTAAAACAACCAACTTTCTCCAATTCCTAAATCCAATAACTTTCTCTTCATAAGGGAAGGTTTTTCAACAGTGCATGAACAGTCCCCTCTTTCAAGGCTGTACCACTACTCAGCCAGCAACTAATTCATCCTATGGACCTATACAGCCATCTCCTCATGGCTCATTCCAATAAGCCACAAGGACAAGGATCCAGAGGACAGGTAGAAGTGGGACAGCAACAAGAGAAGGTAAAAGCATTCCTTTACAACTGGGTCAGGCAGCACTCTGTACACCTTGCCAGGTACTCAGCATGAAGATGAGTGATTTGATCTTCCTCAAAGTGCCTTGCAAATCTATTACAGCAGATTTCAGAGGATCCAGTTACTAGAATTTTGAGGGCAGGCAACAGCAGCTCCTTCATCAGTCTAAGTACTACTGGTTAGCTACTTGAGGATGCAATGAAGACTACAAAGTAAACCCTTTTTGTCACTCCCACTGCAAGGCAGTAGGCATAACTGAATGCTTTTTGTGATACAGCTTATGAACTTTTTCATTCCCTGAACCTGCTCAAAAACCCAAGGGAAGCTCAGTCTCCATAGCATCAGTCAGGAAAATGTTACAATAGTCAGAAGCAATAATCCTGATAGCCTGCTGTATCTCATTGTTCCAGAATCCCACTGGTTCATAGATAGAATCACTAGCAATGGCTTCTGGAAATTGCTTTAGAGATTCAGGAACCCATCACATTTCATAAGTCTCCTGGGGTGGACCATCTTAAGAATTTCTCCCAGCCTTGCCAAGTTGACCAGAAAGGAGCATGAACATGACAGTGGGTTAACTCTAACCCTCTCCCAAGTATCCAGGTAGCCTATTCACAGTCTGAAGCAAAAACCAGATCAAGGTTATAAGCTATCCCAAGCAATGGACCCATAATGAATTGAATTCATGCACACTGCAGGCTCGTTTTTCTGTGTTATCATGTTAGCATAAGCGCACCACAGTCCCAAGCATCTCCATAGACACTACAACATTGTGGTATACTGTGGTGAAGTGCTTTTATGTATTTATTATTTATATTCATTTAAGAAATATATATCCCTCCCTTCACAAAATGGTCCCAGGGTGGGTTACAATAAGAATGTAAGAAAAGTCCCATATGAATTTGAATGATATGACAGCTAATACTGTGAACCAATGTAGCTCAGGGTCAATGGGAAAGTCCTTTGGTTGTTTCAAATTTAAACAAAAACGTAGAAGACTGTAGGTGTCAAACAGAGATGAATGTCTCTTGGGAAACTAAAAAGAAAAAAGAAAAAGAATAATCCTGTTTGCTTAAATCAATTTTATCTTTCAAAGCAACACTCCTGAGGCTCTTTCCAGCATATTTAAAAATCAATAACAATGAAAATATGAAATCAAAACAGGTGTTAAGATTCAACAGTAGCAGAATCTTAAGGAACCATTAGACCCACTGCAGGGCTCTCCAGCTGCCCTGCCAAGTCCTGCTGGGTTCCACTGATCTGCCATCCAGGCTGTAGGAAAGGGAGAAAGGGAGGCAGAATGGCACCATGGAGTCTCTTTACCTGCCCTACCCATAATTCTCCATCCTTACCCTTATGGGTCCGGACTTTTTAAATCCCAAGCCTGAGAACAGGAACTTGTCTAAGATTCCATATTATGAGCAACTCAGAGAGCCTTTTTAGGTTGAACATTAAAATACAACAAACAAACTGGCACAAAAAGCCTTGTGAAATGAATGCCTTTTCTTTGCTTACCATAAGGTTTCCTTGCACCTATGGCTTTTTCTGCTTGGAGAGGGCAGAAATTCTGGATTGGATTTCCTGGATCTACTGATCTGAGTACCAAAACGTACTCTCCAAGTCCCGAGGCTAAGACCTTTTATTCCTAGCCCTCAGAGGCATAGGAGGAGGTTGCAAAATCTGTCTGAGCTTCACAGCTGAATATGGATTAATGCAGATCAATGTCATTAGTGCAGATGGACCACTGATTCTGACCATGCTGCCCTGCAGCATGGAACAGTGGACCCAGTTATTCTGGACCCACTGATAAGTGTAGAAAGGGCTTATGATTAGGTTTTTTATAGTCTACTTTCTCTGAGTTAGGTTTTCCTACTTGAGAAAATGCACACAATTAAGAAAGTTCCTTATATATTTAGCTTAATGCATGTCTTTTTCTGCTCAGTTTGATAGTGGTGGAGGTTTACATCTAGTCCATTTTTCAGTTTTGCTGTAGTTTTACTTAGGGTGATTATGCACCTGCTGGTTTATTTGTCCAACAAGTATACAGTAAGTAAGTAAGGGCCTTGCTTAGACCTTACCAGCATGTGGAAGGGAGACTCCCAGTACGCTTGCTGAACTGGTATACCAGCCAATGCAGAATTGCTAGTAGATGATGTCAGCTCATGACCAGCCACACTTTGCACATCTGGGCATTTTCACTGTTTGATGAAAAAAAAAGTTACATCAACCATATGCTCATGCATTTCTGCTGGCATTTATTTTTTAAAAATCAGATAATGACTGCCTGTTATTCAGTTTGCTTCATTTTCTATGGGTTTCTTCTTCTGTTCCTACATAACCTCCTGTAATCAGAAAAATGATAGTTGTAGAAACTTGAAACTTGGCAGTTCTTGATTGCGATAAATGTTATTAGAACTCAAAAACTGTACACCTGTAAAATAGTAAAACTTCTCTGTGAGGATCCAGTGATCACCCCTTCTGCATTTTCAGCACTGGGTGAGAATATTTAGAGATCAGACAAAGCACACACTGCATTCATTTGTTTAATTCACTCATGGAAAGGATGCAAAAAATATAAAACACAAAAATAAAAAAAGTGTTAGGATTTGGAGTATCTATTGTTTGATGTTCAGAAAATGTGGCTGTCCTAATAAAAGTGATCTAATTATGCCAATACATTCCATGAGAAAATTGAGAAGGACACCCCCCCCCCAAGTATTAACCATTTTAATATCCTGGTTTTAGAGATCATCAGCTGTAGACAATGGAATTATCCAACTCCACCAAAACAGCAGAAGTCTTAAAACAACAGTGAACAAAGTCTCTGAAAAAATAGAACTACCACTTGCATCTTTGCATGGTACCCTGGTTAAAGAAAATATGTTCTTTTAACTTTGGATCATCAACAGAAGTTCCCTACCTGGAGGAAATGGGGGAAAGTCTGCAGCACAATTTGTATTATGACTTCCATATAGGATACTGGTCGTGTGGTTCTGCTTCCATATTAGCAATTCATATAACAAAACCCAAACACATTACAGGCATTCACACCTTTAGTCTGCCAAATTACCTTTTGGGCAAGAGTTCAGTTCAATTAATTTTGCTGCTGTTTATGCCTGGGGGTGCACAGAATGGCTTTTTAGTCCATATTTATAGTGTGATCTGAATCCTTTAGTGAAGGATTTAAATGGATTTACTTTGTTCGTGAAATAGATGCAGTATAGATCTATTCTGTGCTACATCCATACCAATGAATGAAAGAAGGGGTGTTCCTCACTGGCTGCGGAAACCACATTAAGAACACAATAAGGACACATACAAAACTTACCTTCCACACTGGAGGACACATCAGGGACCCTTCCAGGCAGCCACTTCCAGACAGTGGTGTGTGAGATCTGGCTTTAATGGGGTCTCACCACCAAAAAAACCATCCCCTGGGAAGACCTGGAAAATTAGGTCTTCAATCTGTCCCCTTGTTTTGATCTGTTTGGAAGCAGGATGCTTCCACACATGGAGAGGCGAGGGGACAGATATGCCAGTGGCCTCCATCTTGAGAGGGGCAGAAAGCAGGCTGGTCTACCTCCGGAGCCCCTACCCCATGTGCCACACGCCACATGCTGGCAGAAACATACAGTGACTGGCAGCTGAATGCTCCAGTTCCACGGCTCTGGGGGTGGTGTTGACGGCGTGGGAGGCTGGCTGCCTTGGGAAATGGGTGCTGTGGCCTCCGCACAGCATCCAGAAGATCTGGCCTTCAAGAACCATGCTCCCCAGAGATGTGTGGATGCACGAGGCCTCTTTGGATCCATCCCTATTTTGGACAGATCCTCTGGAGGGCGGATCGCTGAGAAACGAATTTTCTTTAATCTGTTTCTTGGCGGCTAGTGTGGAAGCACGGAAAGAAAGAAAGAAAGAGCTAACCATTTTCCTAATAACTAGTGAGAAGAGAATCAACATTCATGAATTGTCAGAAGAAAATCTCTGAGTTTTTGATGAATGGGGGAAAGGATTTTGGCTATTTTCAGCTTACTTCTGCATGTTCCCTGTTTTGTGCACAGCGAGGCATTCCTGTAAATGCTTGAAGCCAGGCAGATGCCTTCCGTATGTCTGACCTTTGTTTTTAGTGTAGTTTTGTTGGAAAGGGATCTCTAGCGACATTGTGTTTTCCACGAACAAATGCAAATGGTGATCAGGAATGATGAGAGCAAAGGTAAACACTTCAAGTCTCAACTCAGTGGTAAAACAAACGGTCTGAAAAGCCACTTCAATTCGCAGCTTCTCCCTGGAAGCCACTTCTGTATCTCTGCCAAAAATCATACAGCGGTGCCCATGGAGGTGCAGATGCAGTCAACAAGGAGTTTGACACAACCCAACAACAGCAACAATCTCTCCTGTCCCCTCTTTGTCCTTGCCTATGCCCCCTACTTTTGATATCTCTCAGGCAAATTCCTGAAAATAACAAATACACTTCCTCCTTTTTGGCAAGCTGTGAACATGCCCTCCACTAACTGGACTTAAAGCTTTTGATGTGTCCATTCTGCTCAATAAGAAATAATACAGTTGGGACTTACATCATAAGGGTTTGTCTATACCTTTAATGGGTACTTAATAGGTACTTCTAGTGACAGTGGAAAAACACCCTAAATCACTGTTGTTTTAATATATGCTTTTATCTGTTTTAATATGATTTTAAATGTTATCTGCCCTGAGACCTTCAGGTACAGGGCAGGATAGAAATATAAATAAATAAATAAATAATACAGTGTCAATCCATTTTTGGAGTGAGAGAAAGTGACCAGCTGTTTTCTGTCTCAAAAAATCTACCTTTTGAAAATCCTTCACCATGTCTTCAGGTTTTTTTTGTTTCTTCAATTTAAAATGTTTTTATTTTGACATAAATTGTTGTAGTTTACCTGTATGTAGACAATATTTCCACATACCTTTTCTTGGAAGGTGTGAAGTATGACTTGCTACTACTATCTTTTCTCTTTTTTAACAAATAATCACAGAGAAAACCTCACTTATGGAAGTGTCAACACCTCAGTTCCATAAACATATAGGTCATTCTCCCTCCCGCCCTTTGGATTCCACACACAAAAAGAACGGGAAATATTTTATTTTTAAAAAATCATTTTCATTTTTCTTCTTATGGATTTAGTTTATGATCATTTCCCAATTCCACCAGGTAAAGTTAATCAGTGAGTTAGACTGGTCACTGCCTACCAGCTACTGGTGTCACTGGTATGATATCTGTTATCACAAGTTGACAACTTTTGTGACAAGCTGTAGCTCTGCCCCCCCCCCCGCAATACATAGAGTGCCCTATGGAGGTGACCATGCAGTCAAGGAGGAGTTGGACATGAGTCGCTTATACCCATCATCAGCAACAAGCAAAATTTGTTGGCCTTGTCACATAACTACACCCCATTGTGGCCTAGATGTTCCTGTGTTCACATCTGATCTGCAATTGAGCAAAAAGGTGTTAAGGTGAGGCACTGGAGTCACAAGTAGATCTGAACCCAGGGAAAGCATACATGCCAACTGAATTTCTTGTTTATAATGACATAAACAACACATTGAAAAATATAACCTTAAACTCAACAAACAGGGAAATACAATATGGTACACCCAAACCAAATAAAGAAAAAGGTTTGGTTTCTCTAGTTGGTGGATATTGTGAATCAACATAACTGGCTGCATGGTTCTAAAAGCTGTGTGCTTCTGCTCTGCTCAAGGGCTTCCATATGCAGCTGGTAGTACTGTGGGAATAGCTGCTGGACTAGATGATTTGATTCAGCAAGGTATACCATATATTCTCAACAGCATCGTTTTATGTCTTCAGGATATTGCCAGCATTCCAGCACTATTCTCCCCAACAAATTCAAGACAACCTTTTGCAAAAATTTGACCCACTTTCCTGAATCATTGATACTATCCTCTAAACATGGAGAGGAAAGGGTGATCAGAGAAAGATGTGCTTCATTATGTGAAAAGAGATATGAATGTGTATAAGGTGGGACCTCCCCCATCTTCCTTTCCCCCATAGGGCACAATAAACCTGATCCATCACTCTCTGATCAACAGAAATGTGAAAATTGCAAACCTGACCAGTACATCAAAAAAGAGTTTGAAAAATACTTTGTGAGGAGAAAAAATTGCTAACGGTGCATCCTTCCTGCAACTGCACAGATATTAACTCTGGAAATAGCATAGAACAATTGCCACAAACAAGTATACACAGAAGCTGTCAAAACTGAAACCAAAAGAAAACCCCTAATTTTGACTTTTGGGTTAAAAGAGCACAAAGGAAGAATATGCAGCAAAGGGCTTGTGATTGCATTGAAATCTTTATGGAACAGTGACAGGGGCACAAATTATTTTCAAGCAAAGCTTATTTATTTATATTAAAAAGAAGAATAGGAGGAAATAGTTAATCAGCCTAAAGAAGATGCAGTTTCTGTATACAGTATTATACAGACTTGCCACTTGTTCTATAGGCAGCAGTATATCTGAAATAGCCTCATGTTTTAATTCCCATCTACTACCTATGTTCTAGAAAAGCTCATCCAGCATCTTACAGCAAACTTACTCTCTCCTTTGCTAAGCATCAACATGAAAACTGTTTGTAAAATTTCAGTGTGTCTTGTTCAATTTAGGAAGAGCAAATTCAGGCCATTTCTAAAGCAAATTGTTAAAGATACAGTTTTTTCTTCATGCAGCTCATGGTAAATGTACAGAACTGGTAGCCGTGGAAGATGGATTGCTAACACTTGATTTGTAAATATGGAGGGTGAATCTGTCTGTTGATGATATGGACCATAATACCAAAGATTAACCATCACTGATCATGGTTGCTAGAGACCAAAAGAAACTACTGTTATTATCATATTGCTGTCATCTCTACATCCTGAAGGCTGTGTGTGTGTGTGCATGTTTGCTAGTCCACATGGTTTACAAATGCATATACCATATTTAGGAATGGATAATTTGTGGATTTGGGGGTGTTCTTAAGCTGCTTCCAGAGGCAACTGGATAAACTGCTATGATGCAAGGCAGAAAATCCTCTGTCCATGACTACTGGTTAAAAGCTAGACATTGCTGCAGTTGGCACTGTCTTTGCATATTTTTCTGCTGCATGCATCCAGGCATTTGGGTGTCCTGAAAGGCCAGATCTGCATTTCAGCACCTTCATATATGCATGGATGCCCACACTGGCCTCCAAATATGTGTGGTGGGTGGAGCTATGATGGTGGCTCCTTCTAGAAGATAAATGAAGATGAGGAACAGCTGGCTTTTCTACCTTGCTTTTCTCACCCTTAAGGGGACTCAAAGTGGCTGACAAACCTTTCTATTCTTCTCCCCACAACAGAACACCTTGTGAGGTAGGTGGGGCTGTGAGAGTTCACAAGAAAGCTGCGAGTAGCCCAAGGTCACCCAAATGGCTTCATGGAGGAGTGTGGAATCAAACCTGGTATTCCCAGATAAGAGTCTAACTACTAGACCAAATTGGCTCACTATTCCTGGGGAATAAAAAGTACTATTCCTGGAAAATCCAAGACCAGAACTGGGTTTTCCAACAGTATATTGCTCCTTTGTTGCAATCTGGCTTTGCAACCTGAATCCTTGGCTCTGGGAAACCTGGGGGAGGTAGTTTATGGCTACCTCGGTCTTGGCTGCAGTCCTGAGAACCACAGCAATACGTGGTTACAACCCAAGAGGCTGCAATGATTTTGGTACCAGTAGACTGGTACGATCACCGGGTGTTGCAACAGTATTCCCTTATAAGCCACCGGCATGCCTATAAGGGATCACCATGTGCTCTTATGGTGATTTAAAGACAGAGAGCACAGGAGAAAGAAGTTAGGCAGGAGACAAGATGGGCTGGATAGAGAGAGTTTATTTCTCTGCAAAGCTTTTTATATCCCCCACAAGAAGGCGGGGAAGGAAGTGACCTCAGGATACTATCCAAGGAGGCGATAGGTGGAGCTGTGTCAGCTGGGCAGGTCAGAAGTCCTTCTGATGTCATATCCTGTGGCAGGCAGGAAGAGGGAAGTTGTTCTTTATGCTTGCCATGCGGCTGGGTGGCCATTCTGCCTTCAGGCTAAAAGTCCAGCACCCTGCTGTGCTGGGTGTGTACTGCAAGCTATGAGAGCAGGAAGATTCTTTTTACTCTGAGGCTTGAGAAGCTGGTGGGAAAAACCTGGGCAAATTTGTAATTGCTACACTCCTTTGGTGGTGGTGGGGAAGCAAGGCTCTGGTGGGTTTGCCTCAAATACATGAGGCCATCCCACCATAGCAGCAACGTAATGGTTCTATATTCTACGTGTCTGGATGGGGCCTTAGAATTTTGGTCCCATCAATTCCAGGGACAAAATATGAATGCCTCCATCCAGGCATTCCCTAACCTCACCAACAGCAGTGAAGGCAAACCATGCCCTTGTGTGCAAGGGCGGCTGGCTCATGGGTACACAGCTAGGTCACAGCTTAGCTTCTCTTGCCACAGATACAGTGAATGTTTGGGAATGTCTCAATTCAGATTTATGTTTGAAAATCAAGCATATTTTTCCAGGTTTGAATTTTTGAACGTCTTAGTCTTTCCAGTTTAAAATTGAGGCTCATGGCTATGCCTATGCATTTATGTGTATTAATAAAGAAAGTGTGAAGAAAATTGGACTTAGCAAGAATTTAGCAAAAACTCATCAGAGAAGCAAAAGCCACTGCAGTGCGGGGAACAGAACTGATTCAGGAACCAAAATGGTCAGAAAAACCTGCTTCATGCTATGAAGTTAAATCAAGATGGTGTTGCTGCCCCAGCAACCACAGAGATTGGGGCTGGCATCAAACTCAAATATTTTAGTTTAGTATAACTTGAGACTGGAATGAAACCACAAAATGTGCTCAGGTAGAACAGGGGGAAAGGTGAGAAAAAGCATAAGGCTGTAAAGCTATGCCTGTATTTGTTCCACGTTCTCCCAGCTGCAATATGGGAAAGGATGCTCAAGAAACACGAAGCAGCTAGAAATGTTCTTAAAGAAAGTGCTGTTGAAGCTGACAAGGTGAGAGACGGCCCTTCCTAGACTGTAGCTTCTCTCACAGTTTAGCAGCAAGCGTGGCTAACATGGAACTTTCAGGCAGACTTCCAGCCAGCGTGCAAGTATGGTAGGAGGTAAGTGCAGTATAAAGGAGATAACATTTCTAATGGAATAGGCTGGGGCTGGGGACTGACAGGGGGGAAATGCTGTATTAGAAAAAAAGCAAAGTTATGTTTAGGTATTCTTTTTGGTCTCCCTGGCTGTCCTGTATAGATCTGTAGAGGTGACAGGGATTCCCAAGTGAACATATAGCTTGAAGGATGAGGGAGGAAGAAGGGAAGGTAACAGCAAGAGGGTATGAGGTGCGCGATCTAATTAAACCTAAATGCGTTATGCTAATAGCTTAATCAGTTACACATAAGTACCATTGCTGCGCCTTGAAGTCCCCGCGTGGGTGTTAAAGGTGGGGAGAACAGGATGCCTGTCTGCTGGCTTCTCCTCCTCGGTAATGCAAGCAGCTCGGGCTACCTACCCCTTCGGAGAACTGGCCCACCGGCTTTCCCTTCGGGTAGACCGCTCCATCCCTAGGCACCGCGCGCGTGCGCACGTGCTCAGAGTGTCTGCTGAGTCAGCCAAAAGGCGCGGCGACTTTCCTGATCTCGGGACCCGCGGTGTCCAAACGTGCGCTGGAAAAGGCCGGCTCCAGTCTGAGCGCGTTTCGAGGCTGGGGGCCGGAACGACTGCGGTGGGATGCCGGGCAGAGAAAGAGGAGGAACTAACAAGTCAGCTACTAGCAGACGCGGCACCTGCGTCCGTGAGCCCAAAGCGGTGCCAAAGGGGCAGACTTCGGTCCTCGCCACCCGAGACCCTCCCCGGACGGTGAATTTGGGCTGTGACTGCAATAACGAGAAGGAAAAAGGAAAGCAACAGAACCCGTGGCTGCTCCCCCCACCCCAGCTTTTTAGAAACTCAAGCCTAGGAAAATAAATAAATAAATCTTCATTCTTCCCTTCTCTTCTTCCCCTCCCTGCTTCCCACCGACTCTCCCTTTCCAGCAACAACAGCGAGGGTGAAAAGAGGGCGAAAATCCCCGCAAGTCAGCCTCACATCTTGGGAAGAACCAGAACAGGGTTTCTTGGGGAGGGTCGCCACATCAGTCAGCACAAAGTAGCCTCTGATCGTGGCGATGCCGCTTCTGGGACGGCCGTGGAATGTGCGTGGGTAGTTTAGCGAGGGCAGCGTGGAAGAAGGGGGCAAAGGAAGGGGGGCACGAACTGTGCTCATAGTGGCATGACTGTACTGTGCCAATCATCATTAATACCTCTCAACGGCGTTTCCACTCAGCCGCAGCCCATTTTTCTTAGTCAATGTGCATTTGTATTCGGGGTCCTTCCTCCTCTTCTCCTCCCTTCATTTTTAATCTTTCTCCCTTAATAGACTTCCACTTGAGTCCTGAGCACGTGGTCTACAGCTCCCCCCCCCCCCCGCTACTGGAATCCCTGCCACCGGAGTGGCAGCCCGTGCAATATACTATCCCGTTCATGGCCCTTTCTCGCACCGAGAGCTACAGGTAGGTCTCTGACGTCCTGAGAGTTTCCTGGCTGCTGGGCCTGATGGGGCGAAAAGGCAGGTTAGTCAAGGTCTGGGGGCTGTTCCTTTGGCATCGGCGCCCACCTGATGGGCCGAGGATTCCCGAGCTGCGTCGGGTTAGGGCGCTGTTGGTTTATTGGTTTTGTAACTTGCCTTGGGAGCCGCTAATCGAGTGGGCTAATCTTTTGGTAAACATAAATAAAGAAGTGATATCTTCTCTCTCTTTCTTTCTGGAGGTTGGGGAGGGATGTGGAAAATTAGGAGCAATAAGTTTAAAAGAACTGCAAGGAAGTTCGCCCTGCTGCTACCCTTCAACTTCACAAGGGAAAGCAACCAGGAGGTTAAGCCCGGACTTCTTTTGGACCTGGTCTTCCCGGGACTCACCCAACTCAGTGGAGGGGGGCTAAACCTGCAGGTAGGAGGAGAGGAAGCTAAGGCAAGGGATACACTGTAGTTTATCCAAGCCACTAATTCAAATCCCAACCCACGTTAAATCCAAGCGCTGGACGCAAGACGGACCCTGCGCCTTCTCTGGAAATGCACCACGTTGCTACTGAGATCCAAATCTCAGCTCTTTAGAGGCTGGGTTTCCGTTCCGAGTTTCCCGGCCTTAAACTGGGCTTGCCACTTTCAGCGGTCACGCATTGTGCACGCGTGAGACCTTTCCCACGTTCGGCTGATGGTTTTTTCCACGCGCCCCGCACCGCGCATATAGCCTCTGCTAAATCCAGAGTAACTGGGACTCCGCAGGAAGGTATCGATGGGGCAAGAAGTTCGTCTTTCCTTCGGACTAGAGCAAACGGGAAGGATGTTCTGCCCGCATCGCAGGCCAGATGCCCGCTGGCCTACAGATTTCCCTCGCCGCACAGCGATGGGAAAGGCGGCCGCGGTCCACTGGGACCACGCTGCCTATTCGTCTATGGCTGAGGCCCAGTAGCAGTGAGGAAGAGCGGGGGGGGGGGGCTTGGAGAAGGACACTTTTTCTGATCTCTTTCTCCGATCGCCCGCCAAAGCGCTTGACTGTTGACCAGGCTATGGTTAGAAGGGAAGCCCTCCGAGGTGTTGCTTCTATTCTCAAGGAAGGACAGGTCAGCCCGCGGGCTGCCCGTGTCACATCGCTTTCTACCTCTGTTCAGGGTTCGCTGGAAGCAACCCAGAATCGCACCGTCTACTTCCCACCTGGCCCAGTGGGTTTTCCAAGGCGAGAGGATGAAATTAATTGAATTGGGCTGCGTGGGTTGGATTGCTGGTCCAAAACAGGCGCCACGGCGATCCATAGCCCCAAGCACATAAAGCCTACCTGGACTCGAGGAATTTTAGACTAGAAGGTTTAAGCCCCGCTAAAGCTGCATAGCTCTTGAACAAACACCAGCTCGAGTTGCTTTTCTCGGCAGCTGGGGCGAGACTTCCTTCCCGGTCCCGGACACCAAAACTAATTCAGACTAATTCCTGCCCTATAAGGCTTTAGTCCGCTGGATCCATCTTTTCCACCAGGCGCCTTTGGGGCCTGAAGATGATTTCAGTAAAGGGGACAAGCCATGGCAAAGGTCTTCCGTCCAAGACCCACTGAAGTTTCTAATTCCTGCTTCTGCTAATTTCCAATTCATTTTAATTTGGGAAGTTAGCTTCGCTTCAGCGGGAGAAAGTTGTGCTCTTAAGTTCTTCAGAAATCAGTTCTATTGAGGTAACCCGGTCTCACCTTCACAATGCCAGCCCTAAACGTATTTCTCTAGGGAAGGCGAATTTCCAACAGGAAAATCTCAAGTAATTCACTGCACCAACCTCGGCGAGATGCACTGAATTTCCGAGCAAAACTTGGGCGTGTTTTAATAACTCCGAACTGCATATTAATAGGCAACAGTCTTAGTGTCTAAGAAAGGCGTTGGAACATGCGAGTGACTTTCCCATTGGGACCCATGGCGAGTCCTTTATTTGGCTCTAACTGGCTGGAGCGAATCGGGTCCCAGAGGATGAAGTTCTGCTGCTTGGATTTAACTGAGCGATGGTGGATCGGGGTTTTCCTGCTATTCTGCATCTTCCCCCAACCCCGCCTGAATAGGTCCCTATAAGATTTCGTCCGTCGCTTTGGGTAATTTTGCGGCTGATTAAAAAAAACTCCAGTGATTTTGGGAGCATTAAAACCACGCAATAAACTAAACCAGACTTTAAGCAGAAAAACACTAACGGCCACGCAACTCCAGTCCCCCACCACCACAGAAAAGGGAGAGTGAGGGGCTGTATAGATTTCTAGCTCCCATCGATGATTGCCCAATTTTTAGGATGTATCAGCCCATTGATGTTTTTTTTTTTTTTTAAAAAAGCCCCTTTAAAGATACCTGGATAGGTTGTGAGAACCAACCACCAGGGAAATAGGCACAAGTGCTCCAGTTTTAAGGAGACGGTCGGATGCAGGGGAAGAGAAAAGAATATAAAAAGAAAGAAATGAAGAGAGAGAGAGAACGTGCCCTGGGAGGTGTGGAGGTATAGGTGGTGTAACATTCACTGGCTGGGAAAGATACGGATTGTCTTTCATTCAAGGTCTTCACCCCTTTAAAGGCTTAATTGGCAGAAAGAATCCTTATCTGTCAGTGAGCGAGAGTACGAATTTCACCCTCTTCCTTTTAGATTTGAGTTTTTGAGCGAGTTCCTTTCCCCGAAACTTCCCAAAGTGTTTCGGATTTGGGGCGATTTAGTTCGGCTTCACGTGAAAAGGGTCTTTTCTCCCTTGGATTGCCGCGATCGTCCCACTAAGTGCGGCTGGAGCGACGGGGTAGAGCGCGAGAAGGGAGGGAAATGGGTCGATCCAGGTAAACCGACGGCTCCCGCCCTGACAGCTGCTTCGGGACGGGGCACACCGTCCAACCTTAAGTAAATAATACTAAAAAGGTAAACCCCAGTTCTCTGTTTAACTGTCCCCCCCCCCCACGGACTGCTTACACACGAGTAGAGACCCCACACGTTACGTGCCCCGACACACACAGAGAGATCAGTCCTTTCCATTGTAGACCGAGAGCGAATGGTCCCGATCCACCGACCCGCAGGCCTCATGCTCCTCATCGCCGGTCCCAGTGGCGCGAAAGTCTTTGGGCTGCGACGTGCCGGGCTTTTGAACAGTGGGGATTCGTGGTGTTCCGCACATAGACGGGATTCAATGAAAGCCGCGCAAGCCCGCCTAAGAGCCTCGCAAGCGCGTTGGGACAGCGGCACTAAGGCACCTGCGGCGCGATCTTCATGGGGTTCCCCCTAAGGAAAGCGCTCCCAGGCGCTCCGAGTGGCTTGGTCTCCAGGCAGCGGACAGACGGACGGACGGGTCTCGCAGCGGGCTTGGGGTGGGAAGGGAGAGCTGGGCTCGGCGGGCTTCGCCTTGCAAGTCCACGTCAAAGCGTGACGCAGAGCGGCGATTGCAGGCTGTTTCTCTGGGCTGAACGAAACCCCTGGCGCTGAACCTTCGGGGTTACGAGGAAATTCACTTCCACGTAAATGTGCTTTAAAAAGGGACGCGTGCAGCGAAGGGAGGAAAACTCCCACTGCTGGTGAACTGGCGCGCCCTAGGAATAAACCAGCCTGATCCGCTTCGGGGCGCCGAACCCCTTTGTAGCCGTGGCACGAGAGATCCCATCGGAATCCACCGCCGCCGCCGCCACCGCCACCCCGGCGGCTTTAAGTTCACGTGATCTGCTTAAAACTGGGGGAGGAGAACCCGTGTCTCGCTTCCCAGGCTGCAGGACCAGGGAGGCAGCGCAGGTCCCGGCCGAATCCGGACTCAGGCGGGCCGTCTCCTTGTCCCGTAAAGCCCAGGGAGCCGCCGTCCGTTACCCGAAGCGAACGGCACCACTTGCTCCGAGGCCGACGCTCCCCTCCTGTGCTTGCGCACGTCGATTCGCCGCTGGAGCAGGGAGAGAGCGTGGCGGTTTCTGCCAGGATGCGATTGCGCTGAATGGCGGCCAATGCGCGGGGAGGTTAAGCCAGGGGTCCCGGAGGCAACCCGAGTGACCCGAGCTGACTCGCCTGTGCCAAGACTCCCGCTGAAAGCCGGTGCAGTTGTTGCCAGTAAAACACACGGACGGAATGCCCGTCCCCAGCAAAGCAGGTGGAAGGAAAGAGACATAGATCGTCTCCTCTGTGTCTCTCTGTGTATAGAAATACATGTGCGATCCCAGAGGATTCTTCTCCATTCCTTTGACGCCCCCATAATCCAAGGAATGGAGATTCCCCAGATCGTGTGAATCTTCCAGACAGAGGTTTTCCCTCCATCAGTGCTCTTTGCTTTGGGGCCACCAGGACAACTTGCAACTTTTATCCCGTTTCCACTAAGCGCCCCATCGGCCTCCTCCTTTTCTCCTTCCTTTTCACCAGAAAGTTTTCACTTTCTACGCTTTTAACGCGCGCTGCTCCTTGGGTGCCTACTAGGGACCCTTTATTCCCGGGGAAGACTGTGCCTGAAATGATGGGGTGTGTTTTGCGCTCCGGGCAGATTCTCAACCGATTTCCCCTTGTCCCCGGGTTTCCAATACTACCAGTTTCGGAGGATTCCTGGTGGAACTCGGATTCTACAGGAGATGGTTGAAGGTCTTTTGGTCAAGAGTCAAGAGTTGCGTTCAGCACAGAGCTCGAGATAGTTTGATTTCGTGTTATTGCCGTGTTTGGGGTATCGGATACAATCTTCCTCCCCCAACCCCAACCCCGACCCCCCACCCCCGAAAATCCGAATGGGCATTGCAACTGGTTTCTGGGGTGGGAGATGTAAAAATGAGGCAGCCTGCCTTTGTTTTACTATAAATGCAGAAGGAACATCTTAAAAGGAGGGTGGCTCGCGTCTTCTGGGCAACTTTTTCTCCACCTTCAGAAGAAGCACCAAGGGTCATTGATCTTTTGATTAATCTACCGGGGGGGGGAGGAATATTACTAAGTGGACGGGAAAACCTCATTTCCCGCGCAAAGATAGCAGCATGAATGACCCAGTCGCCTCTCGGGAGGAAGATCCACGTGGATCAAGCGTGCTGGGCGAGGATTGGAAACCCGAACTCTGCCGGTACAGGCCGACGTTCAGCGCCGTTCCCGTGCCTCGTACATCGATCCTCCAGTCCATTTTCCCTCCTGCTTTGATTTCTTTTTAATCTCTCTGCAACGGGGCCGCTATACTCGCTGTCACCACTTGGGGTCGCACTTTATGTCCTTTTGGAGAAGAGGCGAGCGAAAAAACCGACGGCGGTGGAGGAAGGGAAAGAGCGCGAGTCTTAATCTCCCTTAATCGTTACAAAATGTTCAAACAAAAACACAGTTGGTGGATCCAAAAAAAAAAAAAAAGAACACCCAAAAAAACCCACCCACCCTTGCAAAATGACTCCTTTGCGTGCACTCACTCGCGGAGAAGGGGAAATCACAGGCAAAGCCCAGAAGCGGAACGCGATCCTGTCTCCGTCCCTCGCCTCTCCATCTCCAGCGAGGGCTTTTCCGGCAGGACCTTACGAGGCTGCCTTACAGAATCCCCGCTTGCAACTTAGGGAAGGGAAACGAGGCAGCCTATCGACCGCTAGCTGGCTGTGCATGCACGGCCTCCGCCTTCCCTGATCTGGGCGAGAGAGCTGCACCCGGGCTGTCCGTGCGGAGACGTCCTGCCTAACGCGCTTCTGCAAGCAAACCTCCGCGTCCCAGTCTGCCAAGAAAATAAATAAACAGAGATAGGTAGGTAGGCAGGCAGGTAGATAAAAACTTCCAAAGAGTTTGGCTTGCCTATGCCTTTCCCCTTCCCGTGCATGATTTTTAGGGAAAAGGGGCTTTCCCTGACTCTAATGCAAATAAGGCAAGTCGACTAGGAGAAAAGAAGACCTAACAACCCAAACAACAGGGAAAGGCAGGGCTGGGCTGGGCTGGGCACGGGAGTCCCACTCAGCCTGGGAAGGTCGATTGCAGAGCCTTTGGCGGAGAAGGGAACGATTCAACCCCGAAAGCGCCCGCGGGCGGGCGGGCAGGCAGGCAGGCAGGGGGTTCGCTGCTTGCGAGCTTGTCCTCCAGCTGCCAGTCAGCTGACTCTCCGGCTGGGAGCTGTCAGGCTGCTTCCGAGCCTCGCCCCGCCCCCGGCTACCCCAGGAAATCCGCGTCCGCACGCGGTTGGTCTGCTTGCCCTCACTGCCCGCCCCGGAGAAAAGGGATAAAAAGAGCCAAGAGGGGCGGCTAAGCGAATCACAGCGGTGCAATCAGGGCTGGAGGCTGCGGCGAGGAGCCGAGCGGAGCGCAGAAGCGCAGAAGCGCCGAGGGGCGGCGGCGGCGGCGGCTTGGTTTTCTTCCCCCCGCCTTCCTCCTTCCCTCCCTCTCTCCCTCCCTCCCTCCCTCTCCCTGACAGCGGCGCGATCGCCATTCTGCCGCTGCAACCGATCGCCCAGGCGCCGCCTCCGCCGCCTCCTAAACGGGCGAGCAGCGAAAAGTTGCTCCAGTCGATCGCCTGCTCTTGGTGAGCGCAAGAAAGCCGGACTTACAAACAAAAGCGACGGGCTCGCTGGGGATCGCTCGCTCGCTCCCTTGATCGCTTGCTTGCGAGCTGCTTTGGACTTTCTCGCTCTGCGAGGACGAGACAAGAAAACGAGGCGCCCGCCTGGAAAGAGCATCGAAGGAATTCTTCTTCTCTGCCCCCTTTCTTCCTCTCATTTTTTTTTCTTTTTTTGGTTTGCTGCTCTGCCGTTCCTCTCTCCTGGAAGCTCGTGATTTTTGTTTAAAGGTGTGTTTTTCCCCCCCGTTCCGCATTGCATTGCATTGCATTGCACTGCAGTCCTTGTCAGAGCGAAGAGGGGGCGAACCAGTATCGCGGACGCCGGGAGTGCTGCGGACGCCTCCGGCTCTATCCCGGGCTCGGCTGGGCTGCGGCAAGACAGAGAAGAAAGTTTCTTCGGACTGCCCGACGGGCACCGCGGAGGGCTGGGCCCTCGAGTGAGGCGGCGGCAGCGGCGCGCTGGTGGTGGCCCCTCCTGCTCACGGCTTCACCCCGTCGGGAGAGGAGGCGACCCTCCTGCTCCTGCTCCCTCTCCCCGTCCCAGATCTGTGTGCCCCGCACGATGGCGGGCGAGCTGAGCATTGGACCCGAGCTGCCCACCAGCCCCCTGGCCATGGAGTACGTCAATGACTTTGACCTGATGAAATTCGACGTCAAGAAGGAGCCCCTGGGCCGGGCCGATCGCTCGGGCCGGCACTGCACGCGTCTCCAGCCCGCCGGCTCCGTCTCCTCCACGCCCATCAGCACCCCTTGCAGCTCGGTGCCTTCTTCGCCCAGCTTTAGCCCCACGGAGCAGAAGACGCACTTGGAGGACCTCTATTGGATGGCCAACAGCTACCAGCAGATGAACCCGGAGGCCCTCAACCTCACCCCAGAAGATGCCGTGGAAGCCCTCATCGGCTCTCATCCGGTGCCCCAGCAGCTCCAGGGCTTTGACAGCTTCCGGGCCGCCGCCGCCGCCGCTGCCGCACATCATCACCACCACCACCAGCATCACCACCACCACCAATACGCAGGGGTCACCCACGAAGACCTGTCTGGCAACGGGCATCCTCACCATCACCACCACCACCACCCTCACCATCTCCAGGCGTCTCCGACCCCTTCCACCGCCTCCAACTCCTCCCAGCAGCTCCAGAACTCCCATCAGCCTCACCCCTCCTCCTCCGTGTCGTCTGCTGCCTCTTCCAGCAGCGTGGAGGACCGGTTCTCCGATGACCAGCTTGTGTCCATGTCCGTGCGAGAGCTCAACCGGCACCTGCGGGGCTTCACCAAGGATGAGGTGATCCGCCTCAAGCAGAAGAGGAGAACCTTGAAGAATAGAGGTTATGCCCAGTCTTGCAGGTACAAGCGGGTCCAGCAGAAACATCACCTGGAGAATGAGAAGACCCAACTCATCCAGCAGGTGGAACAACTCAAGCAAGAAGTCACCCGGCTGGCCAGAGAAAGAGACGCCTACAAGCTCAAGTGTGAGAAATTGGCCAGCAATGGCTTCCGAGAGGCTGGTTCCACGAGCGACAACCCGTCTTCTCCTGAATTCTTCATGTGAGTCCTTGAAAAAAAAAAAAAGAGAGAGACTGAGATACTATCCCCTCCAACCTCCCCACCCCTGACACTTCCCCTCCCCCCCTTTGACACCTCCTCCAACCAACCAACCAACCATCCATCCATCCATCTATCTTCTTGAGCCGAGAGAAAGAGTAAGAAGAATAACCGAGAGGCCTGGGTGGGTGGGTTGCCTGAAGTCTTTGACTCTGCTAGATCTTTGCAGCTGTGAAGAGCAGAGGGGGGAAGGGACCAGGATGCAACTTTTTTGATATCCTAGTTGAAGGAAGGAAGGAAAGAGAGAGAGAGAGAAGGAAAGAAGGAAAGGGACAGATGGCCGGGAGGGGATTAGGTGGGGAGGAGGAAGCCAAACGGACTGTGCATAAATGTTTATACGACTCGATTGCTTGCTTGTAGAACTTTAACCTGGACTTTGCAAAACAGAGGGCTGGGCTCTGGACAAGCCATCTAGACTATCGGCTTTGGAGTTGTGTTTTTTAAATAAAAAAAATCGAAGGAGGAGAACGAGAGAAGGGAAGGACATGCCCAATTTGCCTGGATCAGGGCAGGAGGACATTACATGCAGACTTCTCATGATCGCCTGCCTGAGAAAGAGAAATTGAGATGGGACGTTGCCAATGCAAGAGGGGGGGAAGAAGAGCAGATAAAGAAAGGACCCTTCTCGGTTTTATTGCCTGCTTGATTATATAGAGAAAAAAAACCCTGAAAAATCTGCATTAAAAATATTAATCCTGCATGCTGGACATGTATGGTAACTTCTATTTTGTACCATTTTCTTGTTTAAACTTTTCGCATGTTGTTCATGGACCATAGCTTTCCCTGTCCCCGTTGTTATTGTTAGTTTGCTTTTTCTCATTGAGTAAGGAAATGTCAAAAGTTACATAAAAGTCTTCTTTCTACTGCTCATGCAACTGTTTCTTGCTATTTCTCTCACATACTTCTTTTTTCTTTTCCAAAAAGTGTGTGTGTGTGTGGGAGGGGGAGGTATCAGGGCTCTCAGTCTGCCAAGATCCTCTCCTTTTCATGCCCCATTGTATGGAACAGGGCAGCTGTGCCAAAGCACAGTCGGTGGATCGGGCCCTCTGTTGGCTTGTAAATACCAGGCCCATCCACCTGCACAGGTCGTAGCTCAACATTTCAGCAGGCTGCTTTTCTATGGCTTGGGAGGCTCTTTCAGAGGAAGCCATTCCGAACCCATCCATCCATCCATCCATCCAAAAGTCTGGGCATTTTGCATTTAGAAAACAACTTTCTAAATATGCTGCACTTTTAGGAGCTGCAACTTTTTCGAGGAGACTTTAGTTTTCATTTTAGTTTTTGTTTGCAGAGAAAGTGGCGAGACTAACCTCTGAGCACAGCCCATCTTTGAAGTCAGCAGATGGGGCTGACCTCTTGATTTGTGTGGCCAAAAGTCTTGTTCCGCTTGAAGCAAACTTGGACTTAACTTCCAGATTAAGTACTTTCAAGGGGGTCTTTCAGAAAGAGAAACAAACGCATAAATCAGTAACATCCAGGAAAAATACTTAAAAGTGACAATGTGTGCATTGACTTCTGGGTCTTACTTCCAGCTCCTCACTCCATACTAGGTCTGTTTTGGGGCCACCGGATTTTTTTTCCTAATCACCACTCAGGAAATGAGGTTAGAGCATGCGATTAATCTCCCACCTTCGCGACCATTGGCAGCTTCATTTCTTAACGCAGAGACATCCTAGCCAGTTTCGCTGGCTTCGTCCGGAACAGTTCACGTGCCTGCGTTTTGATTGGAGTTAAGTTCATTGGTGTAAAGTCTCTGAATGGTTCCTGAAGGCAGAGAAAAATAGTTCTTTCTCCTTCTCTGTTTCTTTCTCTTTCTCTCTCTCCCTCTCGCTCTCTTTCTAAAGTTTTGTTTTGAAGACAAAGATTTAACTTTTTGGCTTGTGTATCTTTTTGCAATGTTAATCTGCTTCTTTATGCAGCTAATGGAAGTTTAGCCAAATTTCTTCGCAAAATGCTAATAGTTACTAGGTTGGAAATTTTACAGTGCAATCCTATGTATGTCTACTCAGAAACAGGTACCATTGTTTTCAATGGTGCTTACTCCTAGGTAAGCACGTTTAGAATTGCAGCCTTATTGGTATTTCTATTTTTTTCCTGTTTTTTTTTTCTTTTTCCTCCTGCAGGTCAGTAAAAGGATTTTACGTTGCACTGACAAAAATACCAAAATGAAAACCTTTATTTTTAAGTTTTCTTTTAGGGATTGCTGGCACTGCTGGCCGGATGCATTTTAAGTTTTTATTAGTTTATAAATTAACAGTAATACCAAGAATCGTGATAAATGAAGAGCATGGTGCTTGCCGTTTAAAATATTGTGCATATTAATAGTCATGCATAAAAAAAAATTCCCCTGGGCTTTTGGGTTTTTACGGATTCAACTGTGTTGAACTCACAACATTGCAGCAGCAAAAAATAAAAATAAAATAAAATGTTTTTATTTCATGTAAACATTCTGAAGGGATCAATTTCAAATCCTGCTTATGATATGGAAAAAAATATTAAAAACACCACTTGGTCTTATTGTAGTTTTATTCAGACTGGTTTCTGGTTTTCTTTTTTTCCCCTTCCCCCTCCTCCCCTGACTGATGTTGCTGACTAATATAATTGAAATGACATTTTCTTTGAAGGTGGCTTTGCCATTAGGCGAGATGGGCATTATTTTCTTTCAAAAAACCCTCAGTTTCAGCCTGGTCCACAGACCCTTTAAAATCATTTCTTATATAATAATTTTAAAAATCTGTCCTTAATTAATTTATTTGTGTGTGTGTGTGCATTCAGTTAAGAGTAAGTTCCACTTCGCTAAAGGGGAATTACTCTTAAGTAAATGGGCATGAGTTTGTCTGCAATTTCCAAGATACTTCCAAGACCTGCATGTTGTATGTGTGTGTG
Source organism: Aspidoscelis marmoratus (assembly GCA_014337955.1). Taxonomy (NCBI): domain Eukaryota; kingdom Metazoa; phylum Chordata; class Lepidosauria; order Squamata; family Teiidae; genus Aspidoscelis; species Aspidoscelis marmoratus. The sequence goes on along the minus strand of MTQE01003428.1, from coordinate 18,399,843 downwards.
CAAACACTGTTTCCTAACTCAGTAAAGTCAAACAGGTACTTCTGAACCAGTTGCAGAATTATCATCAGTGCTGAGTTCTTTATTACATTTCTGCTTTGAAATGAAAAGGGCCCTTAATGCCCTTTCCTGCAAGCAAACTCCCTCCATTTCCACCAGAGATTCTACTCTAATGATGCCTAGAACCAGAATATGCACAGGGCAGATCCAATGGCTTCAGAGACCTTTGCGGAGGGTCCCCACTCAGAAGGGATAGGGTTGGAGTGTAGCATCAAGTCCTGCTCTCAGGCCACCGAGAGCCCCACCCCCCGCCAGGATTAAGTGGTAAGGCAAGATGAACCTTCCCCATTGCCCTCTCCTCTCTCCCCACGCCCCCGAACCTATTCTGAATGGCACTGGCAGAAAGACCCGCACACCTTGCCAGCATCTTCTTCAGGGCAAGTCCTCATGAACCCAAAGCCACGTGAAGGTTCTGCCTGTCTGAAATGAAACGCCTGCCTGCGCGGGATCCACTAAACCCAGCCCAATCGGCACTTCGGGGATGGTCGAGGTAAGGTTGCCAACTCGCAGCAGGTCTGCATGGAGCCCACAGGAGCTTTCTTTTGAGGTAGGGGCTCATCGCACGATCCGAACCTAGGTGTGAGCAGGACCTTTGCTGGGAGCTGCCCACGCTGATCGTGGCCATACAAAGAGACCCCGGAGTTTCCCCCAGGGAAGCGCTGGTGCAGAGAGTCCTGCTCTGGATTGCGGGCAACTCGTGGGTGTATCCACAAAGCAGAAAGTGCCTGGCGAAGCGAAGCTGCCACCCTGCGATCTCCCTGGCAGGGAATCTTCTAATGTGAATGACACTTCTCTGGCTTTTTTATTTATTTATTTATTTTTATGGCGTTTTCTAACCTTTCTAAGTCCGCATCTGTAGTTCTCATCCAGTTAGCTTCACCTTTCTACAGCGAAGCCTCTCTCTATCCTAGACAAGTCGAGTCCTGCATTCCCAAAGGTGGTTTTTGCCTTCCCGGACAGATCCTCCCGCCAGACTCTGCTCCCTATTCATTCCTCAGCTCTCCCCGTGTTCCTCATCTTTATTTTATTTTTTTAGCTTCCTGATACAGTCCACAGGTCCCCGCACCATCAAGAAACGCCACAGGGCGAAAGACACTTTAGGGGGTCAGCAGTGTGCACACTGCATGGAACTTCTTTTATTTTTAAATCAAGTGTACTTGGAGTTTGATTTAAGAAGCCATTTAGGGACCCTCCATATGCACTGATTTTCCACTTCCAGGGTCAGAGGGCAAGTGCGCGGTGTTTACTCGAAGGTAAGTCCCACTGGATTCCAGTGTAGAGGGGTTTTGAAAACCCTGCAGGCTCCTTCGGCTGCCTAAGTGGCCTCTTCGGACTGCCCGAAGGGCTCCTTTCTTGAACGCCGGCCTCAGCCTGGCAGCCCGAGGTTACATCGCCTCGAGAAACAAGCTCTCTTGTGACAGGGTAGGACGTAGGCGGGTGTAAACCGAGCCCGGAAGGGTGCGAAGTTTGTCCAGTAACCCACAGAAAACATTCAAATCGATGGCCTTAGTTTAGTTTAGCACGGCCAAGATTTTCGGTTTGCAAGCACCCTGGCGTTGGCCCAGCGGATCCGGAGCGCTTCTGGACTTAGCACCTTTTTTACGCTCTGGCTTTTGAAGGGAAGCAAGCAAAATCGAGAGCGCCAAAGCCCTACGATTTTTGTTTGTTTCTCTTTTGGGGAGAAGGAAGGCAGCAGAGGGAGGCAAAAGGTATCCTAAGGGAGGCAGAAGAAACCGCATAGGAGAACAGAACTTTGCACGATTCCACCTGCCGAATGCCAGGTCTCCAGCTCGGCCTGCGCCCCGATTCTCTCTCTCCCCCCCCCCGTCCCCGTGCCAGGCAGCGATGGGTGCCAGCGCAGGAGATAAAAGCCCAGGGGAAAGCCCCGCTGCCGCCCAGGCCTTTACATGGTGGAAGAGGCGATGGAAGATTCCTCCCCCAGCCACCCCGAAATAACAAGTGCGAGAGGCCAGGCCTTCCTCCCTCTTGCCAAGGCAGGCACGCTCGGCCCGTCGGATGGCTTGAGAGGAATATTGTTCGTGGGAACTGCCACCGCATATTAATGTCCTCTCATGCATGCATTGAATAAATCACTGCGGCTAACTGAGCAACAATTCCTCCCCTCCCCCTTCGGGAAAGATAGGCCTCGGCGAGGCACAAGAGGCGGCCTTTAGGCGCCCGGATTCCCATGCAATAACTGTGTCAAGTGGGAAGGTTTCAGGGCAGAGGTCCGCTCCTGTAGGAAGTGGCCTGGCCGCCTTCTCCGCTTTAAGCGCCTTTGCATTGAGCTGACTTTAAAAACACGCGCAGAGGCGCGCACGGGGACAGCAGCCCACACCCGCACCCGCACACACAATCCCCGGTGAAGCTTGCGGAAATCCGAAGTGGCAGGCGGTCTCGCTCCTGGGATGCGCCCTTGCAGAGGAACATCCGGAGATGCTGTCGGGAAGGACCTTGAGGCTGGAGTCCGGATGTCCTTCTCCGGGGCTGACTTTGCCCCCTTTGGAAAGCACTCGAGGGGAAAGATGCCTATTGCAATATCATCTGAGCAGAAGGGACCGCAGAGGAACACCCAAGCCGGTGTCTAAAGCGATCAAACCGCACCGCTGTTCACATCCGCTGCCTTGGCAGGGACATTGGGAAGTAGGTTGCCCAAGATTCGCCTGGGGACTCCGGGGGAGTGAGGACAGAGTTGTCCCCTCCTTGCGACCTCGTAACCGCTGGAGGTGCAACCTCTGCCGAAGAGGCATCTGCGGATGTTTCTCCCCCTTCCTCCTCCCTCTCCACCCCCCCCAGTGGAGTTGCAAGGGAATCAGGACACCTAAGGTCGGAATTCAGAGCGCCTTTGGGTGCCTCGCCAGGAAGCGAGACCAGCAGGCGCCCACTCGGGCAGACACGCACAGCCCTCCCTCCCACGCAGACGGGCTCCAGGGCCAGGCTGACTCCGGACTCGACGGGTTTCAAACTGCCTCCCGCGCACGCACGGGCGAAGGGACCGTTTTGAAACACGTTCCCAAACTGGGCTCTTGCGAGAGCACGGAAGGGAAGTGAAACTTTTGGTTGGGGGGGGGCGCGCGTTATGGCCGTGGGTTTATGCAGGAGAAAAGTCCCCCCCACACCCGTTGTCCACCTTCTGAAATGTTTGCCTTTGCCTCTATGAATGCGTGCGAGTCACGTCTCTGTATACATATGTTTATATATGTATATATATAACCAGCCCCCCCCCTCCCGTTCACCAAAAGAGGGATTCCCAGATTCCTTGAAGATGGCCTTTAACAGAGGTGGGGTATAACGCTGCCTGGGCGGAAGGAAAGTGGAGGCGCGCTGCGTGGAAAACGCGCCTCGGGAACGCTCGCCAGGGTGTGATGTTGGATGAAGCGGATCCAGGGGGCCTGGCCTGGCTCTCGGGAGAAAGCCCCACCTTGCTTGCCCGATGAGATTCGCTCCAGGTCAACACGCTATCAGCAGTTTAGGCCCTGCTCTAGTCTGCACTAGCACGCGGATGGCAGCTCCCTATTCCGGGATAGAATGCGGAATAAATCCCAGTTCAGAAAACGCCCGGGGCAGGAAACCGGTTCGGGCACTGAAACGAGAGCGGTGGACGCTGCAGGTCATGGGCAGGGAAGCAGGAGAGGTAAAACCTCCAGCACCGGCGCTGGGCTGCTGGGCTGAGGAGACGAATTAACATCCAGCCAAAGATGGCCGGAGAAAATTTGGCCTCTCCGACTGGGATTTATTTATTTTTCCCCCGATTTTATTTTCTGTTCTCTTTCTCGCCTGCTCCTCCGTCTCTTCCGGCGTCAGTTCTTCTAATCGACCCGACAAAAGCCGGGAAAATGCACCCGTTTCCCGCAAGCAGGTGAAGTTCTGGGGCCGCTACAAGCCGCCCCTTCCTTTGGGAGAGTCCCCACCCCCCACCCCGCCCTCTGGGTTTCCCATCTCCGCGCTTTCCTCACTTTCTCTCGTCCTCTCTCAGGCCGAGATGGTTGGCCGGCTGTCTCCGGTCCTCTCGGGCGGCCTGGTGAGAAGCTCCGCGGGTTTTCCTTAAGCTGCCTTCAGAATGGTGACTAGGAGGGAAAAGATGGTGGCGCACCCCTTTCCTGCCTGCGTGGCTCGCCTCCAGAATACAAGCGTAGACTTTCCATTGGGCTAAGTGAAAGTGTTCACAGAGCATAGGAAGAGCCCTGCCGGATAGGGCCGCATCCTATCTAGTGCACCACCAATTGCTTCTCCAGCAAAAGACCGAGAGAAAGCTTCACCTGCTCCCCACTTGCCGCAAATGGCTTTTAGTGACATCTTGCCTGTCTCTCCCACCATTCTGGTAGACCTTGATACACCTCCACGAAGTGGTCTCGCCCTCTCTTAAAGCTATGATGGCACATCCTTCAACCAGGCCTCCTCTTAAAGGCTGTTTTTCAAGGCTGAAGAGACCCAGACATTTCAGCCCGATTTTTGCAAGTTAAGTGAGATTTGAAGCTTACTGTGAATATGTGACAGTCTAAATACAGATGGTGGTTATTGGGGTCTGAGGGAAAGGTACACTCTCAGCATTCTCTGGGACACTTCCCCCTTCAAAAAACTACATGTCTGAATGTGTTCCCATGAGTGCTTGTGTGTGGGAAAGTGAACATTCTACCAATGCCTGCACCAGGCAGGGAACACCTGAAGTCTGGACTGTTTCTTGGGGTTATCATAATGAAATAAAATCTTAATGCTTATCTTAGGGTGGGGATTTGGTCTCATGGGTTGGTGCCATCTCCAGGTCTCCCTCCAGCATTCTCACTTGTATTCATAGCATAGTGCTAAAACCTTTTGGAGATATCTACACATGTCAGAGTGCAAGAGCAAACACATGTCTGTTGCAAAGATTTGAAGAGAGCTGTTCTTTCTTTCTTTCTTTCTTTCTTTCAATGTATTTCAAATTCAATTCTGTCTTTCAATATTTGCTACTGAAACTCTGCATAAGTGAGAGTTACTAGTGGAGATGAATGGGGCTTTTTTGTGCTCATTTGCTCATGTTCAACAGCGGACTTGTGTCCAACTGAAGGCTGCAAACAGATCCCCCCCCCGTGCATTGAAGCCCAGTCCCACATTAACTTCCACCAGTTCTGCAAGTTCAGATGTAATTATCCCCAGTAATCTGCTCCCACACCCCTCCTTTTTAAAGTATTAGAGCAATTGCCTACTTCAGAAATCTTATGCTTCATTCCCTGTACAGAGTGGTAAGTGTGTATGTGTGTGCATTTCCTAGATGCTATTGATTGACAACAGAAATAGGAACCATTATGTAGAGAGGAAGAAAGTGGAGCAGACAGGAAGTATAAATATTGACCAGGGAAAGTAGGAAGCAAGGGGCGCCATCTGAACAGGCTGGGAAGAGAAGAAGAGGAAGAAGGGTCATTCACTTCTTCCTTTGGCTCAGATCTGTCTCAGAAACACTTTATCTCAGAAGTAACACCAATAAAAAAATTTCAGTGTGTTGTTGCCTCATTGAATCTTTATGTGAATCTTACTTCTTACACCCATCTCCTCAAACAACAAAATATCTGCAATGGGGTTTGGGCTCATGGAGATAAGAAAGAAAGATAAACTTTGTAGAAGCCATTAAACTTTTTATCCCCCCCAGTCCCCTGTTCTATCCTTATACACAACTGCACCAGCCCATAGACAAGAGTAGTATGACCCCAATGTTCTACAGGAGGAGATTCCCTTTCCCATTAGGGTCAAACATCTTTAGCCTGGAAACAGTACACTAAAGTTAGACTCAGGCCTTCTTTTATCGTGTGCTGACCCAATGGCAACACATAACCATTTGTAAAGCACCCTCGCCCCCTTGATTGCCAACTGTAACCAGCTCCAGGCATTTTTCATGCAAGTCTCAGGCTTAGCCTCAGGCATTTCCTAGGAAAAAGGCAACAGAACAGTATGGATATGTCTGTGAATGGTGTTCATTTTGGGTTTCTGTATTGGGGATTTTTTGTTGTTGTTGTTGGCTGTGTCTGTGAAATAACCAGAAGCAGAGCTCTGCTTTAGAGCATCCACTCCTCTCCAAATTATTATTATTTAATAATAATAATAATAATAATAATAATAATAATAATA
>MTQE01003428.1:18375784-18393489 GCA_014337955.1 Aspidoscelis marmoratus | reverse complement strand
ATAATAATAATAATAATAATAATAATAATAATAATAATAATAATCCCAGAACAGAAGAGGTAGCCTCCATATAGAGACCCAATAATAGAAAAATGTTTCATTCTTAGTCTAGGAATTGCTCCTCTGGTAGCAATCCCAGCTGTGTTGTCAGGTCCACCGAAAGAGGAACGCAGGAGGTTTGTTTTCTCTCTCTTTCCTTTTTAATAGAGCGCACTCTCACTTTCTTTTGCAAATGCTTGGTGAAGTGAGCCATTAAGGTTGTTACTGTCCTTTATGTACAAGAAAAAGAGGCCCAAGTATACTTCCTGTTCTTTCGCCGGATTCTGACTAGGAGAGAAAGGACCGGTGTGCGCAGAAATTGCAGCCACAGGACCAGTGTGACCTTCAGAGGAATTTTCTGCAGCACGGCAGACGTTGGCCAGTCCATTCCATTCCATGCTGTGCAAAACAAAACGCTGGATTTGAATTCAGTGCCCCCTAGTGCCGCATCCATCACGTTTTGTAACCACCACCAGCCCTTAGAAAACCTTCTAACATGCCTGTCATTTGAAGCCAAAGTCGCAAGCGGTCGAAGGTCTGAAGCCACAGCGTTCCAGACTGGGTACAGCCCTGCGCTCAGAGGGAGCTGCTACTGATTGTAAAGGTTCCTGGACCCACAGTCTTGGAGACCACGGACGGGGTCTGCCTCTGCGTAAGAGCGCTGACGCTCGAGGCGCACGTTGGATCGGGCCACCTTTGGAGAGGAAACAGTTGTTCCTTTCCTACCCCGAGGAGGCGATCGCAGCTTATCTGAACTAAGTCTGCGGTCGAGGGTCGTTGAAATCAAGCTGCACATGGATCACCGAGGGATCCACTTCTGGAGTCATCATGACACTTTGCTTGTGGGGGAGGGGAGGGGAGGGGGGGAGAAAACTTAAAGCCTCCACTATAAGATGCCTCTTTCCCAGGATTTAAAAATGCAAACAACGACAAAGAAGCAAACACCCGCCCCCACACTTTCCCTTGGGTCTGTCATTTTCTCTTCGCCAAGCAGCACGGGCCTCCCATTCGGCTAGGCTTTCCCCGGCGGTAGCCGCTTGCAGCTTTTATCGCCAAGTGGGAGACGACGCCCGCCAGCCAAAGGAAAAGCGGCGATAGCCATCGCTGGCTTTCATTCAGTGGGTCTAAGAGCCCCCTTCGTTCACCTCGCCCGCGGCCGTGGAAGGAAAGAAAACACATCCTCGATTCAGCGCTCTCGATCTAGTTCAAGCATCTTTGGGCTGCAAAATGTGGCGGCGCGATTGCAACCACATTTTTTGAGTTTTAGTGAAGTGTAGCAGTGGCAAGCTCCCTTCAGTCCCAAATTTTATTATTATTATTATTATTATTATTATTATTATTATTATTATTATTATTATTATTATTATTATTATTATTATTATTATTATTATTATTATTATTATTATTATTATTATTATTATTATTATTATTATTATTATTATTATTATTATTATTATTATTATTATTATTATTATTATTATTATTATTATTATTATTATTATTATTATTATCCACTCTTCCAAGAGCGATGGCGGGATCTGCATCGCTCCCGGTTTGCTCTCCTGCAGGACAGAAGGGGGAACTGCCGCCAAGCCCTCTCCCCAGAATTTAACAGGAGAAGCAGGAAGCGTCACGGGGAATCTGGATCCAAGGGACGTGAGATCGAGGAGCGGAGCGGGGCGGGGGAGGGTGATTGGCTGAAGGTTAGTATCCATTCTAGAGCCCTTGATTCGTGAATGGGAGTAAAGTCGAATCCTAATTCTTGTTTAGTCGCGTCAATATATAGAAATAAGCTTCGTCGGAACCGCGAGATTGACTTCCCCAGAAGATGGCTCGAACGAATAGAGCTCGTTCCTTGTAAACGCATCCGCCTCGAGAAGCTGTTGGCAAAACAGCGGCAGGGCATGGAGTCGGAGCTTTCGCGTCTCTTTCTGTTCTGCTGCTTGGTTCCATCCAGCGGAGGGCGCCTCCAGGCGCCTCCATGGCCAGTCCAGGCAGACCTCGAAGTATTTCACCATTTTCTTCTTCGGAGATGCCTGGGATCAAACCGATGACCTTCTGCTTTCCAGACACCTTCTCTTGCCCCGATCAGGGGCTCCTTCCCTGCACCGTTGCCTCGGGAGAACGTCTCACGGGGCAAAAAGGTTTCAGACAAGGTGGCGAAGAATATTAGCCTTCGTGGAAGATTAAAGACTGCAGAACAAATTATGCCTCCTGAAGGACAGAGCTGCGTGCAAGTTGTTTGGGCTTGGGGGTGGGGGTGGGGAGGAGGGAGAAGGGGGTAAACTTGTGCTTGTCTCTTTTTCATATAAGTTATTTAGGATTAAAGACAGCAGCGCCCTCGGTGGAGCTCTTTGCAGTGCGTGCCTTTCTCAGTCCAGGGAATATGCGTGTAACTGTTTAGCATTAAAGGAGGCTAGGCTTCGGTATTATTAGGATGAACAGAGGCTTGAGAGATAACAGCTCCCCAGCTGTTTTAAGTTTTAATTTATATATATATATGTATAAGCACTTGGCTAAACGCCCGTCCTAGTGGAAGGGTCTTGGTGATTGACAGAGCGAGATCATTGATGCTCTTTCTGGGTGATTGGTGTCAAGTTTCAGAGGAGACAGATAATTCAGCCAGAAAAGCTTCCCTTATTCCTCCCCCCTTCTTTCTTTGCCTAATGTTCCTTCTTAGCAGAGGAAGGACAAAAAGATTTTCCTGCACATCCAAAGTCACTGGATATTTGGTCCTGCCGGAGAAGGTCATGTGGATGAGGTCAAGGTGGCCATCTAGAAAAGACAGCTGGCTCTTCAAAAGCCTTGGGGCATCTCTTTCTTTCTTTCTTTCTTTCTTTCTTTCTTTCTTTCTTTCTTTCTTTCTTTCTTTCTTTCTTTCTTTCTTTCTTTCTTTCTTTCTTTCTTTCTTTCTTTCTTTCTTTTCCTTTCTTTCTACCTACCGTGTTAGGGAAGGCTTTCACCTTAGAACTGAAGACATCTCCAGGTCCTGAGCTTTACCGTTTTGCAAACCATAAAACCCAGGAGACGCTGCAAACTTCTCAGCTGTTTTGATTGCTTTTGTCTGTAAAAGCATTACAAATTTGAACCAGTTTCTCATCCTATGCGTGGGCTCTTGGGTACATGAGCTACCATGAAAGTTCTTGGGCACATGAACTACTATTAAATAAAATGTTGGCCTTATTTTGACCACATTCTTGCCTCCTCATTCTCCATCATTTCCCTCTTTAAGTTACCCACAAGCCTCTGATCTATTCATCCAAATATAAACAGAACACGTCCAAAATAAAAGGCAATTGGCAAAATACAGAGCAGGAGGTTAAGCAATGACTCCATTGGCAAGCAGAAATGCTAGGGTGCATGGCTTTTCTTTATTTTTAGTGAACATTTTGGTATTACCATATGATGAGTTAACTCTTTTGACTGTTGTGCATCACTCTGAGGATATGGAGAGAAGGCAAATGTTTTGAACAAGCAAACACATACAAACACACCAGGAGCTAAGCACTACCAGACTTGACAAGACTCCCTTCTGAATAGACACACACAGTCTTACACCATGGACTCCTGATCCACCGCTAAATATATACCCCCCATCCATTCTCAGTGTGGCCTCAGCCCCAATACATCCAGATCCTGTCCCGACAGGGTGAATATAGTGGTATTACAGCACTGCCATGGTGGGATTGCCTTGCATATCTAAGGCAACTCCATCATAGCCCCACTCTACCCCTCCCAAAAATAATGTGTTACAAACTACTGCTGAACAACCAAGTGCTGCTTGTGAGTTTTCCAACAATAGTGCATTTACTTACCTTCTGGACAGAGCCACCATGATTTCTCCATCCAGTGTGCATGTCTGGAGACCAAAACAGGCATCCACATGTTCATGGAGGTGACAACAAGCACATCCGTGCCTGCCAAATAAAATGCATGAAGACAGTGCCGGTCGTAGTGGTAACTGCATAGGGAGGATTTCTCACATTTTCACCTTCTAGCATGATACGTGGCCACTGTCTGGAGGCATCCCTAGTCAAGGTGAACTGGTCATCTTGTTTTATGCCTGAAAGGAAGATTTCTGTGTTTGCTCCCCCTGCTATTCAAAAGATATCTTAAATAAATGATATGTTTTTCAAGGAAGGCATGAAGTGCTACATAAACCTTTAGTAGAGAGCTTTGCTCTTGAAAGAGAGAAACCCTGTTTTGCTCCATACAGTTGTCTTCAGTTTCTGAGATTCTAGTGTATTACAGAACAGAGATGTGGCTAATGGAGGCTGCTATTATAACAGAGGTTTTTATAATATACAGTCTGGTCATACTGCAATTACAGGAGGAAAAAAACATTCAAAAGGGAAAGCAAGGCTCTTTCTTCCATGCTCTGCTCAGTCCAAAACCCTAGCAGTGGCTTTCAGAGCTGCCATTCTAATGTACTTTATTCTCCTTTTTAAAGTTTCATTATTTCTCTGAAGGGCCAAATGTGAAACACTGTATTACTACACTGTACACGCATTCTCTTAAAAGATTTGTTTAGCTAAGGAAACTGCTACTAAGCATCAGGAAAGGAATTAAATATATAGAATGATAAGCTGACGCTAAGATGTATAAGAATGCTTAAATTAATAATAAGGACTTGTTCTGAGGCAAAATTCAATTTTGCTTCCTATTATGCAATCTTTGCATGTAAAGTTGCTTTAATGCAAAATAGCAGCTCATCAAGAATTCTGTTTTATTGGTATCAAAAATGTATGATATCCTGAGGCATGAGGGGTAGGGCACAAGGTAGGAGAGCCATGTCCTTTTAGCAAGTTTAGTGCTTCCTGAAAAGAAACATATTTAAAACTTAAAAAAAAGTCCTCAGATGAAGGTGGGGGAAACTTCTGGTGCTGTAAGTTGCTTTTGTGACAATGGCAGTGAGCACTGAAACATTTAGCTGAGTGTACAGCTTTGGCTGATCTTTCTGTTCATTGAAAAGTTGTTTTTTGTTTTTTAAATAGGCTCTGGTCACAGAAGTCTAAGACAGGATGGCCTGTTCATTAATCCGATCTGAGGTCATACCAGTGCTGGTCACAACTGGATCGTTATAGGTCATCCTTGCTCTGTAGTGCATTGCTCACACCTTTCTATGGGATCAGTCTGAGCCTCCTTCACAGAACTCTTGGCTCCCCACCCCTTTTCCTGTGTCAAATCTATTTCCGTTCTTATTTGATGCTGTTTTGTCACTCAGGGGAGGTGAGGGTGTGTGTTTGCAGTTCTTTCTTAAGCCTGCTCCCCAACTTGATGCCCCCCTTTTTTAATGTGCTTTTTTTCTCCATGCAATTATTATTTTTAAAATAATATATTTGCGGAAAAATGCTAAATAGAGGAATCATACACATAAACAGGGGAGAGAAGGGGAGGTGCCTCACAAACTCTGTGTGTGCTGATTGGCTGAAGGAAAGACTGGACCCACCCACCACAGCACAGTTCAGCCTCCATTAGCCCATCCCTCTGCTCACACTTGAGGAAGTCAGGTCAGGCTTAGTCCTCCTGTAAAAATGAGGACTACAGTTAAGATGATCTTAATGGGGGTAGTTTGGCTTGGAAAATGATTTAAGTAAAAATAATGGGAGTAACACTACCTGAGGATGATCTAAATTACTTATGTGACCAGGGCCATAGACAGGCATGGTGCTAAATGTAAGAGCAGATTCTCTTTAAAGAATGATTTGGAAATTTTCAGATGTCCACCCAGTAATCTATTATTGTCTGTGCATTCACTGTAGGGATGTGCACAAATTAATACATCTGAGTTCCAAGATTTGTGGATGGATTGAACAGGGCTCTATCCGTCCACAAATCAGATAATCCAGCATTCATAGAAGCTTTGGTAGTAGCTTCTATAGATACTGGATGCCCTGACGCAGCCTGAGTATACATTTCTTTTCCCTCTTGTCTTACAATGTTTGCAGACATGGGAAAAGATAAAGAAAGAAAAGGAGAGAAGGAGGGGGAAAGTTGAGGGTGGCATTTTCTGGAAGTGATCCTCCATCTGATATAAGTCATAGCTGCCTAGTTTAAGAAGGCAAAGGTAGACTTCCAGTATTAACCTACCTTTGTGACTTTATTTTCCTGTCCACACTGATTCTGCAGAATAGTCTGCTTCTTTGAGGATCTCAGGATAATTCAATGTTCTCCAGTATACCTTCCTTATCTTAACTAGCAAAAGCCATGTCCCACTGATTCTCAATATCCCAAGTGTCAGTTACATCCACTTCTCAAACAAGTTCCCCCATTTTAACTTGCTGATTTCTGATGTTTGCATATAAACATCAGCACACAACTTCTCTGCGCAACTTTGACTTCTGCCATTTTCAGTCTCTTATAATAGCCGCATCTGACTACATTTTCACTGCCCATTTTAGCACTTCTCTTTTAGGACAGACTTAAATTATCAACCCCTTGGCTGAAAAATTATCTTGCCTGAACCAGATGCTGTTCTGCTACTGTTGACTTTCTCCCACTAATGCTTTAAAAATTACTGTGCCACCTTTTAAATTTTATTTTGATTCAAGTGGAGCCTGTCTTTTCTGCACAGATCTGACTTTTTCCCAGCGTGTTCTCCATTGCCTATCAACTAGGAAATACTCCTCCAAGAACCAGCTGTCAAACAGTTTAGAATGCTGTTATCAGGAACTGAAGAGTCACAATGGCCGTGTCTCCATGCACGTTTGGTATGGTACCGAACGTGGGATTGTCGATGGGCATCCCCATGGGTGTCTTCCAAACCGTGTCAGACCAGGGCCAAATGTGATACTTGAAAAAACAAGTCTCGGCTCGCATTGGTTAGTGAACTGATCCCGCACATGGGGACGATCACAGGCTATCCGAGCAGGAGATTGGTGCTCACATCATTAGGAGGTGGGGTGTGCTTGCTGTTCCTGCCCTGTGCATTGATCGCAGCTGCTGACATTTTAAAATCCTGATCACCAAGGCAGGCAGGATACTGGCTTGATTTTTGTTCCAACTCCAATTTTTTTTCAACCCCTGTTTCCCAATTGTCAAGGCCATCATGGCGGGCGTTCTCGTGGTTCCTGGTGGAGTGGAGGTGTGCAAAACTGCTCAAACACCTAAGTGTCACTAGACCTCATAGCTGCTTTCGGTCTTTTAAAATTATTTATACATCTATTATTATGAAGTAAGCTTTATTTTAACTTTTTTTCTGTGCCTCCCAGCCCAGTCTTGGCTTTCAGTGCTGCTAAGGGAGGGGGGATGCAACACAGGGGTGGGCTGACATCAATCCAGCTTTCAATGAGGAGCTAGGGGGAGGAGAGGAGGTGGCACTGCTCCCCCATGTCTGGGTTTGGTGCAGTTTGCATGAGGACGCCTCCATCCGCATCCAACCCACACCTAGCCCGCGTTGCCGGGAATGGCATGGGGACACCCGAGATTCAATCTTGGTCCTGCACTCAATCCATGTGAGCCCAATCGGTGCCTAAACAGTGCCAATAGGCTTGCATGGGGACATGGCCAATGGGTCAGCAACTCATGACTGAGTCTTATGATTCAGGAAACACAGAAATCTTCCTTTCCTTGGGTATTTGGGTGAGATCTCTGGTGGTGGTGGTGAGATTGCTCTGATCTGGTGGCGTGCCTCACCACCCCTGGATTGTGTCCCCCACTGACTGGCCCGTGCATGACATTGCCCGGGGTGTGTGCCTGTATGGCCCCCTGCCAGCCTCCCTCCCTCCTCTTAGCAATTGTGGGGCCTTTCCAAATGAGGAGGGTGTCACTTTGAAATGAAAACTTTGTCCTCCTCATTTGAAAAAGCTCCACAATTGCTGAGAGGAGGGAGAGAGTCCTGGGAAGGGGCCATACAGTACAGACATAGCCCCTGGGCAGCATGCGCGGCACGATCCAGGGGTGACGAGGCACACCACCAGGTCAGATTGAGCTTTCCCCTCTCTTGGATCAGCTGCCTGCCTGCCAGCCACCCAACACACTATGGAATGTGTGATGTGGGTGGTGGCAGCCAGTCGTGCCAGCTAGGGTTGGGACTTCCGCAGCAGCCCTAGATGAAGAGCGAATGCTCTCCTCCCCAGACATTCTTGGTAAGTCTGGGGTAAAGGTTGGGATAGGTGTGGAGCACAATTTCGTGCTCCACACCTCATCCAGAATTAGGACAGCTCTGGTGAGGGCGGGCATGCTTCTAGGCTGTAGCAGCCTCATGAGTGTGCAGATGCTCTTCACTAGAGCTGTCCTGATTGCATTCCAGAGGCCTAAGTGTGAATAGGCCTCTGGTCTGCTGCATGGGCTGGATTACCTGAAGTGTGTGTGACATGCAGAAATTGCCTTAGATGAGAAAAGCAAGGTGAATTGCATTTTAAAGCAAAATATATAATTTTAAAAATTGCTGATTCTTTAGTATTACCTTTTTGATACTGGATGCTTTCCTACATTTGGGTTTGATATTTAACTTCAAATGCAACTTTATTTCTGTCTGTGGGTTGAGTGTGCCCTTTAACAACATTCTTTTTTAAAAAATTAAGCAGCATTGAGAAATATTGGTAAACCAGCCTCATCTCTGTGTTGTCAGTTTTGCAACACCCAAAATTGTGGCTCTCCAATCTGCATTTTGAGGTGGTAAAACACATTCCAACCTTTAATTACTGAAACATGTACAGATTAGACCTCAAGGCAAGTTATTTCCTCTAAGCTTCAGTATTTCACTCCTGAGTCCCATCTGCAATGTCTGTATAATAGAGGGTTTTTGTTCAGGATTATTAAGACAATGAATATGACACACTTTACAAAAATCAACAAATGTTATTCCTCAAATACCTTTGTATTGGTGGATGTTGCCCATTGGGAGTTGGTAGGCAGAGGACAAGGCTGCTAAAATGTCACAATGACAGATCAGAGTAGATGGTATGAATGGTAAACACAATGTTATAAAGTTACTGTTTTGTGCAAATGCATAAGATAGTGAGCTAAATGGATTTCACATGTTTGGTCACTGGTCCTCAATGATATAATTCCTGTCCAACAGAACAGAATGCAGGCTTTATCTGTTCATGCTTAATTCAAGGAAAAATGGTCCCCACTACTTGCAGAAGAAAAAATAATGCATCGTTTCAGCCTAAGTCTTGTTTTACATCATCTTTCCTAAACTCTAAACTTTTGTCAACACTCTCCCATTTAATGTTGTGAACATTTAAATTAAGCTGACATGCCCTTCCTTTTGGTTACAATTAGAGTTATATTTTTTCTAATTTTTTGTTATTTTTAAAATACCTTTATTTCTATAGGTTAAACTTTTATTTAATTATAGTGATGGTTTTGGTATATGTAATTGTAGTTTATTGATTATTGTATTTCAAACATAAATAAAGAATTGAAAAAAAGAGTGCTTCATGGACTTAAAGGCCCTTTCTGCACTGGTCTTAATTTGGATTATTTTTCTCACTTACACAAGACAGAAGGACTTGAAACAATGATATGAAACTTCAAGGGAGTCAATACAGATTAGATATTAGAAAAAACTTCCTGACAGTAAGGGCAATCAGTCAATGGAATAGGTAGCCATGGGAGGTAGTGAGTTCTCCTTCACTGGAGGTTTTTGGGCAGACATCTGTCTGTGATGGTTTAGGAAATCCTGCATTGAGCAGGGGACTCGACTTGATGACCCTATTCTATTCCAACCTGTCACCCACAAGCTACTGTAGACTATGGCAGGTCCTGGGTGAGGCTTGCCATAGTCTGCACCAGTGTGCAAGTTGAAGTTCTCTATTCCAGAATATAATCTTGGATACAGTCTGGTGCAGAAAGCGCCGTGCATGCATTAGCCAGCACTGAACTGAAAGATGGGTGAAAAAGACTAGCCCAGTGGATTTTGGCTCTGAATAACTGGGTGTGGTAGCATGCTGGCCCTGCAAGCCATCTACGCCTGCCTATTTGTGGTATCAAAAGGTGGGGGTGGGAAATGAGCAGTTTATGCACTTAAAATTATTTTAGATTCACAAAATGAAGTCAGAGTGGAAACCTATGTAGCCAAAACTCTCTCATCCTTTCCCTTATATTTAAAGAGTTATTTTGTTGATATGATAAATGGAAAGCAGTTTGCATGCATTTTATCATTTATGGGAATTTATTGAGCAAGAAGAAAACCCGAGATGGAAAATTGGTTTAGAGTCTAAACCTCTGTGAGACTTAACTAAAATTAAATCCAGAGTTAAGTTCATACTCAAAAGAAGGCTGTGTGGTAACGTCAACTCGTTCTATAATTTATGAAGTAATTTGGATCAAACCTAAATGCAGAAGACTTATCATCTTGTCTCTGGCAAGAATATGAAAACAGTGTTTCTAATAAATCAGAACAATTCTACATCTTTTGTCATTTCTTTAATCTGTATCCAACTATTCTTTACAGTAAATACATCATAATTACTGGTGTCTGGTGTTTATGTATGCAACAGCTGATAGGTGACATTATTTTTAAAATTCATCCTGGCAAGTGATGGAGTTCTCTACTTTCTTTTTCTTTAAAAAAGCAGAGATAGATGTGGTGCTTAGAAGGTTAAGCAAGGTAAATATTTATATGAATTTCTCAAAGGGAAGAAAATGGAAGCTTCTCAGGAGAACTAAATATAAATTACAGCGTTTTATATTGGCTGTCAAATTATCTTAATCCTCAAATTCAAGTACTTGTTCCACTAGTAATGCTGCTACATATAGTACAAAAGGTTTATGCCTTGGTGTAAGCGTGGCCTGTAATTAAACTTGTTTTTCCAAATACTGACATAGATTTACCTAGCCCAGCTATTGTGAACCTTTTGGTTACTCAAAGCTGTAATCAATTGAATCCTAGAGTGTAAATTTTGGAAGGGATCTGAGAGGTGCTCTAATCTAGCCTCTGCTCAGTTCAGAATTCTGCTGTTGAACCATCCCCAACAGATGGCCATCCAGCCTCTGCCTGAAACCTCTAGTTAGGGGAGAACCGTGAAAGCATGAAACAGTTCTTATGTCATGCCTGCTTCGCAGAACTTTACACATGTAGCACAAATACACGGATATGGATCATTTCACGTCAGAGACTATTTTCAGCAGTAGAGTTTGCACTGAGGCAGAATTGATCTTGTTCACTCTAAGACATAATGAGCACAAACCCTTCCACCTTGATCTGCTGCTTTGTTCTTTGACATTGGTTCCACTGTTTAGTTGTAGAAACTTAATTCATCAGCCTGTAACAAACTGGAAAGTCCCTGTTTCCAAGAATATGCAAATATGGGTATCCAAACTGACAGTTGATTTTATATATGTTGCCCCAAACTAAATACTGTCAGTGGTGAATGGTGCCCCTTGGGAGTGGTGGTGCACGTGGGCCCTTTCTGCACTTGGATTTATTCTGGAATACATCTCAGGGTAGCAGTCTGTTAGCCACAAGCTAATGCAGGCTATGGTAGGGTTCACCTGGGGCCTGGCATAGTCTGGACTATCATGTAGATAGCAGGTCCCTATTCTGGGATATATTCCAAAATAAGGTCAAGTGCAGAAAGGTCCAAGGAAGGCATCTAAAAGTAACTTGTAGCAAGAATCAGAATAAAAAGAGACAATAGTACATGAGACATTATAAAGCTGAGATTCTGTGTAACCATCGTCGTGGAAATTGGCCACAGCCAGATTTAAAGTACATAACGGAGGAAGAGAGGGGCTTAAACTGTGGTCTCATGTTGTGGACCACTGTTGGCTAAGCCCTTGAGAGATATCCACAGAATACAGTGCTTCGAGTGCAGTTATTCAATGGAACTCAGGCCTCATCTCTGCTTATCGTGCAAGGTACCTGGGAAAAGTGACTTTACTACTATGTCTCCCTGAGAGCAGCAGCAGGTGCCTTGCAGTAACTGCACCACCCCACTTGCAGGTGTGTTTGCCTGTCAGAGCACCATTTTTGCAGAGCGCTGTTTTATGGGCTGAATAGAAGAAAGTTTCAGCTAACCCACACTATGCCAACAGCAATTCTTGTCTACCACACCAGTAATTTAAGCATTTCTTTAAAAAAAATCAGATTAGTCTAATTTTTTAAAATTACTCTGTGCTGGCTTCTTTGTAATTGCCCTCCCTCCCCAATTCTTTTCTAAGCACTCTAGGGTTGCTTGACAATCTGTTTTAGAAGTTTGCCTATACAGATATTAAATGAATTGTCTAGGATTTCCCCTCTTTTCTGTTCTGAATAATGTTTGTTCCCCTTCAGTCTTGTGGCCCATTCCCAAATTTGCACCCACATCCCTGCAAGAAAAGAAATCAACACATCATTTGTATTATACTGCACATATCCTTGACCCCTCATGAACATGCTGCTGGTGCTGTCTTTGTTTATTTGTTTATCCAAAAAATTTTAGGAAGTTTTTAAAAAAATATATAAACAAAATGACGTTTAAGATAGGAGTTTTCAATGAATCCCTGGAAGCAGGTCTTGTCATCATGTGAAACAAATCTTGTACAAATTCATGTAACTGACATTCCCTGGTAAGTACTTTTGTTCAATAAGGTGACCATTATTTACTTTGATTATTTTTGACCGTGGTTCCAGTATGGCTCTCTAGGGTTTCAGATATGTATCTTTCCAAATCTTGATAGAAATGGCCAAGACTGAACCGAGGACCTTTTACATGCCAAGCGTGTGCTCTGCTTCATTCACTTAGTTCACATATCATATTCACAAAAAGCTTTTGAAAGCCAGCTTTTCCAAATCATTTGGGAGGCACTGATCTGCCAAGGAGTGATAGTTTATAGTTGAGCCCACATGACAGGGTTAATTAAATTGCAATCAATATCTGCCTCTGCTAGAATCCACCGCCCCACCCAAGCCTATGCACCACATGGCAGAACTGAAGAATCTTTCCAGCCAAAAAATTTCAGACCCCAAGGAAAGGGTGTGTTTGTTTCACTCTCAACTAACAACTCAACAGCTTCATTAGAGAAACAGCCAAACTCTTTTTGTGCTACTGCAGTTAATGGGATGCCTTTAATTTTCCAAATAAGGTGATAACAGAGATTTGGGATGATCTGATGATGATGATGATGATGGTGTCTTTTAATTAACTGCTGGGCCTGATGAATTAAATGGATTCCTCAGAGTCTCAGCTGGTGCCTTTAATTGCTTTCTTCCCTCTACCCATTGCAAGTTTTGCTTCTCCTATATTACATCTGATTTCCCCTCTGGGTTCCTAATGGAGGAAACTCCTAGTTTGTCTAAAAATAATTTCATCATGGTAGGTATTTTTTCTCTTTTTTGGATAAAGAGCTAAACTGTGTATGTTATTAAGGAGCTCTCTTTTCTTACTTGTTTCCTTTTTCATGGACCCAAAAATATTCCAAAAAAGGGTATGTCCACTGGATGTGCCTATGTGAGTGAGAAGTCTTTCAAGCATTTGAATCTGAGTACTGGCAGAAATTAAATATAGCCTGTTTGCAGTATGCTTGCAGGACTGATCCTGTCATAAGCCATGCTGGGTCTTTTAGCGCAAATAGATTGTGACTTGACCCTGTTCTGAAATCTGATCTTGGACTCCATTTCAGACAGGTTGCTCTCTTGAGAACTTTGCAAACAGAGTAAGCAAGGAGGGAGATCAAACAGAAGTTGAGTGAGGGGAATTTGGAGTGGAAATGAATTGCTCAGTTTTTCTCCTGGTTTTTGAAGAGCGTGGCAATTTATGTTTGTTTGCAGAAAGCATGGTTTGGTGAGGAGGGTCTTGAAGCTGTGCCTTATTCATTCTTCCATATTGTAACTAGTAGATGGAGCCACATTGTTCAGGTGGGAACAGGAAGATCACTCTGTTTCTAGAATTCCATTTCAGGTGGCTGATGACAGCTCAAAAACAGGGGAACCAAATAGGAGAGGTAATTGTTTTAAGTTTCTTTTCCCTTTTCTTCTTAATTTGAAAACTAAGTACAAATAAATATGCAGGTAGGAGGCCAACAAGGGTGTGGGGGCTACCCAGTGTTCCTTTTTTTAAAATTTATTTATTTATTTATTTATTTATTTATTTATTTATTTATTTATTTATTTATTTATTTATTTATTTATTTATTTCCATTTCTATCCCGCCCCATACCCGAAGGTATATTAAGTAACACCTATACCACTCTTTGTCTTCTGGAAACAGTTCACCAGTGTGTGCAATGGGTTTGATCCATTGAGGCCCAGGTAACTCACCTGGAGCTGCCAAGAGAACTATAGAAGGTGGATATTGTCCTTGAAGATGTAATAGTGGGGTCCCTGCTTCCAGAGCCTCAGGTATGGAGGGTGCCAATCTAGAAAAGAGAGAAGTGCTTTCTTAGAAAATACTTATTTCTTAGATGATGGCAATTTCCTATCATTCAGAGGCTTAACCTTGGGAGAAGTGAGACTTTTTGTAGTGGGTGATGATTCAATAACTAGAAATATAACCAGTTGAGTTTGCAATGCTGTGCTGATTGCACAGTGACTCTCCTGCCTGGTGCCAAGTCTGTGGATGCCATACACTACCCAAGTAGGTTCTTATGTTGCCAGTGGGGGCTGAGGTGCACGAGGGAGCCAACAGTGTTTAGAGATGCACTGTGAAATTCTAGAAGTTAAATTTATGTAAAAGAGGCCAGAAATGGGGACTTCCAGGGCAATTCCCAGGGTTAGCTAGGCAGGTAAACAAGAATTATCCCACTGCATGGATGAGAAGATGCTACTGGGAAGCCAGGTAGTCCTCTTCCCCAACTGCATGTCCAGCAAAAGCACATGCAGGAAGGCAGGAAGAAGGACAAGCCTCCAGGGCTCCATGTTTGAAACATTCATGAGAACTCTACAGACATTTCATAGAAAGGTTTCTTACCCAGAGGTTTGCACTCTGTGTGGTGTACAAATGGGTGGGCTCATGGATGCACCCTAAGTCAGAATGTTGAACAATGGAAGATAGAAATACTAACAAAAAGCAAGTCAGTGTACAAGTTTTCATGGAATCACAAGGATTTCTTGTCTGAATGGAAGAAAGGGGAAGGGAAATTTATTTATTTATTTACATTACTATCCCACTCTATACCTGAAGGTCTCTGGGTGGGTATTTGTGTGCTGTATTTATCAACTCCTTTTCAACCCTATTATATGTATTGGTTCTGTTTTAAACTAGGTCTGCTAGGAACAGTAGTTTATTAAGCACAGAATCAGCAGCTAGTGGCTATCTTGCATCATTTAGATCCAGCTCCAATTGTTCATTTTCCTTCCCTTCTCAGACACTGGGGCAATTCTCACTTAGCCCCACGGTACACAATAGGGTAACATCTGGTAAGAAGCAACTGCACTTGCAGGAAGCGTTTTCAACCTAGAAACACCTCCTGCCTTACCAGATGTTACCCTATTATCTACTAGCGGTGGTGCATGAAATTATGCAACACACACATCCCAACTCTTACTCGAAGCTTACCATTTCAAGTGCTAGGGGGTCATCTCAGCTGCCATGCAAGAGCACTACCTCTTCAGATGACTCCAAATGCAACTGTGCATGCACAGAACATCACCATCGCTGTGGTGCTGGCACATGCACAGTCATGCTAGACTCTGCGAAGAAGATGCAGGCACCTGGAAGCATGCCCGGACACAGGTAAGTCTCCTGGGCATGTGGGGCTTAGTCTGGTGTGTACTAGTGTTTCCAAGTGCGAACAGTAGCACACATTAGTAGGAAATGTCTTTGTTTCTACCTTCACATGCATTACAGAAGTGGCTTAGAGGCAGCAGCAAATGGTTTGCTAGCATTCACATCCTATATCAAAAGCGCATTTTGGTAATACTCATGTGTGCTACTTCTAAGCCTTTTATGAGCTTTTCTCTCTCTCTTAATGCTAGTAAATGCAGCCATTGATTAGAGTGATGGTAAGACAGTTGGAGGCAGCATCAGACAGGACTTATATGCCAGGCTAAAGAGTGCTATGAGTACACTAGAAATGCTCTTCTTGAAGTAGTGGCATGCTGTCCCTGGCAGCTGTAACATTGCAGTTAAGGAACTTTTGCTTCCTGGCTGTGATGTCACCAGATGGTGGTTTCAAGAGGCCATTTCCAAGATATGGGCTTCCAGCAGTCAGGTGACAGTGAACCAGCTAGGCCCACTAGAGTGGCAGTGATGTGGTGCTGCAATGACCAGCAGAAGAGCATAGTAAGGGCTTGGGGAATGTTTCATCCCTGCTCTTCTTTTACAGTACTTTGATGACCACTTACTATCAGTAGCTGACTGCATGTGGTTATCATGAAGTCTTCTGCTTTGCTAATGCCCCAAGTGTGCCACAAAGGAACATGTCTGAGCAGATCCTGCACCCTTGTAGATTTCTGTCTCCAAATCTAGCACCACAGTGAGCAGGGTGTGAACCCAATAATGGCCATCCTGAAGACTGACTGTAACAAATGCCCAGGTATGTGTCCTGCAGCATCAGGCTGATATATTATATAGCAGATCATGAAAAAAAGCATCAGTAGAAAAACTCTAGATAAAACAATTGCCAACCAGTATGTGTTATGTAAAATCAGTATACCGAAGCAACATATCTCTGTCAAGTGGTAGTTAGGGCCTATTGTGGCTGGTGGCATGGAGGCCAAGGCATCTAAAAGAAACCTGTGCCATGGGTCAGAATGATAGGTGAAACACTCTAAGGGACAAATCCATACAAACAAAGATGAAAAGTGACCTCCCCTCACCCCAAATACAGTTGATTATAATCATGTTGGCCAGCACTGAACTGAACCGTGCATTGGGGTGGGGAGAAAGGAGAATAGATTCAAGCTTTGAGCTACCGGATGTGGTATGGCATTGCCCATTTTGCCCTTATGGGCCAGCTGCCCTGTCTGTATCTATCAGCATCTTGCTGATTATGTCCAAACCAATGGAGCATCAATCCTAGCAGCTTTCGTTAGAATACATCAGGCTAGCATTTATGCCACAGTCTGAAATTGGCTATGATTGTTTGAAAACAGTTTCAAAAGAAAACTTCCCACCTCTTCTAGCTTGAAAAGCAAGAGAGACAATTGCAAAACAACAACAACCCTAAAAACAACTTTCAAATGCAACACTGGATTGTCTAGGGAGTTAATGGACCTCCAAAAGCACTGGGAACTATTTTGAAATCTAAAACTTTTGTAATGAATTGTATTTGCT
The DNA here is from genome assembly GCA_014337955.1 of Aspidoscelis marmoratus. Lineage (NCBI taxonomy): Eukaryota > Metazoa > Chordata > Lepidosauria > Squamata > Teiidae > Aspidoscelis > Aspidoscelis marmoratus. The sequence continues at coordinate 18,376,303 of MTQE01003428.1, read as the reverse complement.
TCAGCAAGAGCTTCAGTATTGGTATATTTTCTCTCTACATTTAATTTAAAGTGGCAATTCTCTTTTCTCAGCTTTCTTCCCCTCCTTTTTTTTTTTTTTTGTAGTGGCTGTGTAGATTAAATCTAAAATAGAAAAATGTATGAAATAGATCTGTGGATGTTCAGGGAGGGAAGATAACTTAATGAGGCTGAAATTGAAATACCATAAGTATCCAATAGATTTAATTTATACAAATATTATCTTTTTCATACAATGAAGTAGAATTTTGGGGCACAAGTTTAGAAAGCTCTAGCTTTTCAATATTATTTTATCCAGTTTAATCTGAGATTTTGAATCAAACCCAATTGAAATGTGAATGGTTACAAAGAGCATGCACTAATTGTTGAAACAGGCTAGTATGCATGAAAGCCACACTTGTATATATTACACAAAAGGTGAAGATAGAATCCTGCAGGTGAAGGGGAGATGACCCCAGGGGTCAATCTTATCTCCCATGTTATTTAACATCTATATGAAGCC
>MTQE01003428.1:18344438-18354692 GCA_014337955.1 Aspidoscelis marmoratus | reverse complement strand
AATAAAGGTTCCTTCATGCATCAGCATGAGTCACAGCCTTAGTTACAAAAAGCATCAAAGCATATACAAGCATGTACAGAGTTCAATCTCAAGCATAAGGAAAGTCAGATAGAATAAGACACAAGACATAAGAATACATTCATGCTATATTCCCTTCAGACAAAATCACATGGTATGCGTAAGCCAATAAGTGATATACAAGCTGAGGTCACTTTCGATAGTTAATTGTTTTGAGAACTCGCCCTCTCATCTTCGATTGGGCTCATACTCCCAATTAGCGTTATCTCGTCCTTGGAATACCAGGTGTCTCTCTGGCTCTGGGCAGAATTTACGGTTAAGGCTCCAGGCATAATTCATGGTTGGGGTAAAAGTGCTCTCCTGTTTCTAGGCAGGATTTATGGTTGGGGTAGATAACGCCACCTCAAGACATCTCTTACAGTTTTAGGTGTTACTAGCTAATTCCAAAATGGAAGCGGTTCGGCTCTTTTCTTTTATACATTACAATTGGGTTTTTTGGGGGTTCCCGTCACACCATTGAAGACCCCATCTAGCAGACACTGTCCCCACAAGTGAAGGGCAGGAGAAATCCGGATTTAATGGGTCCTTCGGGCCCTTAAATCTGGATTTTGTGTGGACCCCTTTAAAAGTGTGCACAATCAGGTCTTCAGGTATTCAATTAGTAGACATGTGTCTGCATGGCTTACCTGATAATGGGGGGGGCAGGGGTGGGGCCAGTAGGAGCGGAGCTGTGTGTGCACATGGTGCTGGCTCTGCTCCACCACTCACAGCTAGGGAGGCTTGCATGAACTTTGTAGCTGTCAACGAAGTCCATGCAAGTCTCTGCAGCTGCAATAGCTGTCCTGACTCTCTGCCCAGAAGGGAGTCCTGCACCGGTTCCATGGCTGCATGGGGGGCTGGGGTGGTGGATCATGGGCAACACTTCAGCTGGCAGGCATGATTGCCCCCCCCCATTGAAGACCCAGTGCTGCTGCCTCTTGCCTCTGCTGCCCCACTGCAAAGCAGCCGTCATTGGCGGCAGTGATAGTGACAATTGCAGCCATATTGGAGGTGGCGACAGTGGTAATTGTGGCTGCAAGAACCACCTCCACCACCCCTGCCACACACACACCCCATCCTGATGATGGCTGCTTAGGCAGTGGGGCATCAGAAGGGGGGGCAGGGACTTCAATGGGGGGGGTTGATCATGCTCGCTAGCTGAAGTGGTGCCCACGATCTGCTGGTGCTATCCACACACGCAGCTCTGCTTCTGCGCCCGCTTGCCACAGGCTTTGTAGCTGCTGCATAAGTAGCTATGAAGCCATGCCTCTCTGCCCCACAGATGACCATCTCAATGGGAGGACAGCACAATTGATGGTTTGATTGACCAATTGTGCCGTGGTCCCTTTTGGAAAAAAAAATCATTGGAAAGTCCTCTGTGTACAACTCATCTCTTAATGGAAGTTCAATGGAAATATTCTCTAGTGGATTGTTCTCTTTGATATTATTTATTAACCATTCCCAGCACAGCTGCCCATTTTGACAAGTTATGCTATTCAGGAAAAGTTTTTCAAGACAGGTGTTTAATCCACATTAGCCATAGAAAGCACTTCCAAAATCTTTTTGAGCTGCCTTTTTTTTAGTGTATAGATGTAGCCATATATAGATAATATAGAAGCCCAGCAGGGAATTGGTTGGGGATCAGAAAGGCTGATGTCTAGAGTTCAAGACATTTTAAAAGTTCAATATTTTTCTTTGTGCAGAGATCAATGTTTGTCAGCAAAACAGGCCTGCATAAGCAAGTCAGCCTGTGGCAAAGAGTAATCCATTTTACATAGGGTGGTTTCTGTGGTGCAATAGACTGTTAAGCAAGGCTTCCCCTCTGGCATTCCTTGCTCAAATCTGGGTCATGCTATAAGTAAAACAAGTTTGCAAACCTAAAGACAATAGGGCACCTTGCAATGTGGCTTTGCAATGTGCAAGTTTGAACTAAAAAAAAAAATGGAGACGCGACAAGGAGGAGACTGGAGTCCCTCTGTTACATCAAAAGACTACAGGCAGGGAATGATGTAACTCTAATACTTATGAGTGATGTAAATTACACTGCATATGTGATATTTTTGCACGCGTTCAACCTTTTAAAGCCTTCTTCAGTGTAAACAATTGTCCTATAATTATTCAGTGGATACAGCTGCTAGCTTTTTTTGTTTTAAACATGAGAGGATTTCATCCTGGACACAAAGAACTAAAAACCAATTTACAGCTCCCCCTCTGTACTTGAAATAAGCAATTTACCTTTGGGCTGGTGCATACATGAATGCTCAACTTTTTAGCTCTCATCACTGGTTTACTCAATGCTTGTCAGTCAAATGTATCTACACACTTAAGACAGTATATTTAGTGATTAAGCTATGATGTTGATTTTATGACATTTTTGATCAAGGATATGGTTTTAGGCTCATAATAGAGTAGTATTGCTGAAGGCTAGTCTATTCACTTTTAGTGGGTGTTGATCATAGGTTAAAGAACACTTCCACACTCAGTATTCGACATGTACCAGGTTTGCTTTGCATTTGAAAATTCAACCAAACAATTTGTGTTTGCTGTGGTTTTGCCATTGAAAAAGGACTTTTTTCAGTTAAAAATGTGTTTTTGATAATTTCAAACAAAAATATGAACATCCATTTCCTTGATCAATCAATTATCTGTTGAACCAAGCAAGCAGGTATTTGGTTCAATGGTGAAGTGAAAACCCAGTTTTTGTCATGAATATTCCTATTCAGTCTTGAGATGATTACCAGTTTCTATGAGTCAATAGTAGGAAAAGAATGTTGAATTCAAATTTTGCTCAGCTGCTTTCCCCTCTTCCTCATATTTATTTGTTTCTAAAATCATCTGCTTAAAAGGACAATAAAATAAAGATAAGAACATATTTGAAAAAGAAGAAAAATTTGTATTTAAACCAGCACTTGGTGAAATTTTCTAACGATTCATAAATGCATCAGTGGTGGCCTGCTGATTGACCCCACAGAACAGCAAGAGTAGGACAAGCCACTGAGCCCAATTCAAGGTGTTAACATTAACTTTTAAGACCCTAAATGACTTGGGCCACAAATACCCAACAGAATGCCTTCTTCCAGACTTGTGGAATAAACCCGCAGTTAAAGGAAAAACTGCAGCTTACATGCTGTGAAGCAACAACCGGCTGTCCAGACTAAAAGCAGCCTCTGTAGCTCTCTCGTCAGAAACTGTGAGAGTTGAGTCAGAGCATACTGTCACGTGGGATGGGGCAGCCAATCGCATTTGAACTGCTCTTCCTGCTCTCATCATCTTCATTTTCTGGGCTGTAAAGGGACCTATTTCATAGGCACACCAAAGCACACAATTGAAAGAGTTCCCTGGGGGCTCTGAGACTAGGACCAACTAAGACTGCCTCTGAAGCTTGTGTGGGCTTTGGAATCAGTGCAGGGGTTATGCTGGAACAGCCATCACTGTGCAGACACTACTGTTCCAGTCCAAACCTTGCCATGATATAGAGTGTCATGATCCAAAGTAAGTGCAGAAAAGCCCTTAGCTGCATCCACACAGGCACCAAAGTTTCCTGTTGGGGAGCACAAGGTGCATGCCCAACATATGAAAAACTAACTCCAAGGGCAGATGGACAGATAAGATTTGCCCTCCTTCTAGTGTAGGCAGAAGGTGATTGGCCTCAATATCTGTGCCAATCAATTTTCCAACAGACTAGAAACACGACTGTAACTCAGCTATTTTTGCTGCACTGGAGAACTGACTGGCAGGGAGACAACATGTCTGAGAAGGTTCCTTTTGTAGCTACAGCAAAGTAAATATGTGTGCTCGCCACACCTTCAGCATCCTTTGGAGTTCTTGCTCCACAGGATGTCCTAATGGCATGAGATGAGCATGCAACCTTGGAGACTTAAATTTGTCTCCCAGACACCTGGAGAAGTCAGAACCATGAGTGTGGACCATGTAACAGCACCGACATCCAAGCATTGCTTGCTAGGTAATATATAGTTCACTGAGATGTTTCAGTTCTGTTTAAAAGTGATTGGTCACGTTCCCATTAAAAGCTTAAAATGGTTTCGAAATGGTTTCGATCCTCACAGTCCCCACGTCAGGTTGGCTTAACATGCTTTCCGTGTGTTAAATTGCCCCAGAGCGTTGTAAATGTTAACACTCATTTCAACAGGTTTTGCTCCGGTTCGTGCATTTGAAATGTTTTACATTTCTTACTGTGGGAACGGTACCGTTTTAGTGGGATGAGAATGCATGTTTAGGGTTTTTCTCCCCCAATAGCTTGCTTCCCAAGATAGTGATTTCATTGTAAAAATCCACCCCTTACAGCAGCAGTTACACTGTAGCAATCCACCCACTTCACACCTGATAACAATGTTGCAATTTTGCACAATTCTGGAAGTTCTGACCTTTAGAAAGGGTAAAGAAAGGAAAGCAGCTGCAGGTTCTGGGAGATGTGTGAATGTTTAAGGCTGTGACTGTGGTGGTGAGCGGGTGAAGGGGGCTTGAGTTGCCACTGCTGCTGTGTGCCCTGGCCAATGGGGAGAGGAGGGGAAAGAATTGCTGGCTGCCCGGTGCCGTTTTTCCTCCATCCAGGCAAGCAGCAGCCATCCAGCCACCCAGCTAGGCTCCGTGAAGGCGTCCGTTATGGGTGGCGCATTCACACCAGGAGGAAGAGGGCAGGGCAGCTCCGAAAAGTGGCTTTTAGAAAGTAGCCACTTGAGTCCCCCCTTGAGTCACGTACGCCACGATCCTCAGAATCCGGATCGAACGTGATTAAATAGAAAGTAATGGGATCAGGCATATTCATGTTAGCATCCGGTTCTATTATTTCGGTTTAGGAAAACCATTTTAAGCTTGTAATGGGAACCGGACCTTACTGTCATTCACAGTTCTGTAACTCTCCTGACTATTCACTGTGAGCTGATAGAATCATGCAGTTTTCCTGAAATGCAGATCATCTCCCATCCCCCATAATGTGCAAGTTAATTTCAAGCAAGAAGCATCTGCTATGCAAATCACCCGACCTACTGCAGTTCTGACATGCCTGACCTACAACACACCCATCCTGCTAGTGCCTGTTTGGCAGCATCTATAAATTTGTTTGCTCACGAGGAAAGAGAGAGAGAAAAAAACCTTACATCTAGACTGTTTTTTTAAACCTTTTAAAGAAACATAATGTTTGTCAAGAAAACTACAAAGCCCATTCTGTGTTCTCTCCAGATATATATTTTGAAGTATTCAGATCTGTATTTGTTTTGTAAATCTAGATCATGTGAGGTTGTAAAACAAAGCAATAACTTGTCAGGCTGCAGCCCTTGAAAATGCCAACTCTGCTTGACTCTTGGCTTGCAGCCAGCGTTACCATTAGACAGAGTGAGACGGCTGTCTCTGGTGACAGATACTGATAGGCAAAAATCACCAGCAAAGTGCTACAGGACAGAGGTATGTGCAGCACATGCCCCTTCTGCATGTTACCTTCAGATGAGGCCAAGGACAATTTCCTATTGACAGTATCACAGGAAGAACCATTCAAGTGTCAGTTATTTGTCCTTCCTTGCAGGTGGCAAAATGTCTGGAAGCAGCCATGACCTGAATGATTATAGAAAATATATATTGTTTTCATGACCCATCTAAGGGTCTGCTGTACCTTTTGCAGTTTGAAGACCCATGTTAGTTGGGTCTACACCACAGGGAGATAAACATTACTCTTCCCTTCCCATTTTAGGTTGCCTCCAGACAAAGTTGTTTAATTTGCAGTTTAATGATAAATCGCTGCATACTCACTGTGCAGGGAAAACCGATCATCCCCACTAAAAATTAGCTTCATACTTTCCTCTTTAATGAGGCATCAGAACAACAGGAGTTTAGATGGCACATGCTGTCATGTGGCTTCAGAGAGACAATCAGTTTTCAGGCTGCACTTCTGAGTCTAGCATCATCTAGTTTGTCTTTCTTGTCGTTCGGCCTGCATTTTCATGATACTACGATCTAATTAGATACCGTGCAGTAAAAGTTCTTTCTCCTGCACTAAGGTAAATGCACAGTAACAATTGTATAGTGCAGCGTGACGATGAAAGATCAATCATCATGTCTGATGGGATGATTGGGATTGTGCATTCCCTCCCTTAGAACTCTGTCATCCATTTGTGTCTGTGGTCCATAGTAGCAGAAATGCATTGGTTTGACAGTCTGCATTCTTGTTGTAGAACAATTCCAACACATCAACTACTCAGATGTCTGGATATCAGACAGTATATTGTTTCCAGGAATAGGTGCTGGATGTGGAGATCAAATTGCACTTGTTCTGAATCTACGGCAGGTCTGTCAGTTGCAGATTAGCATTGCACAATGAAAATATCAAATCCCCTTTTTTGAGAGGATGTGTGTTTCCCAGTGCTTGCTATGGGATAAAGAACAACTGCAAGAGAAGCATATGGACCCCGCACCGAAATAAAAGATCACTTTTAAAAATTTGTTGAGACCCAGATAATGTCACCTGCAGAATTAATAATGTTTGTGCAGATAACAGGCATGAGAACATGTATTAAGGTCAAGATTTCACACTCCGTGTCTGGAGTTCACACATTCTGAGAAGTGTTGCTATTTCCTGGTGATTGTAATGTGCAACGGACTGCATCAGGCAAAAGCAGACAAATATGAACATGACTGAGGACAGGTGAGTCATTTCTAGTGGAAATTTTGATTCCTGAAGAGTTGAATTTGTCTGAATGATGTTCTGATCAAAATGCTGTGCTCAAATACTACTCTATCATATTTAGTGCTACAGTAAAATTGTTTCTAAGACAAATGAAATTCTTTATGAGTGGAAATAACATTTACCAAGTCATTACAGTGAGCTCTTTACCTGTAGCACTAGTGGAAGTTGGCAAACATTGTTACACTGAACATATTTACCTTGAAGCTCAGACCTATTCTGAAGAGCCAGAAAGGCCAACTTCTTGCTTGCAATGGCTTCAGCTCTGAAGCAGGAGGAACCTGTGTCTTGTGGTTCCTAACTAAGATCCTATATGTTCATGTTTGCTGACAAGCACCACAATCAATGGTATCCATTCTGGTCAGTTCTCAATTCAAACAGTAACACTTAAAGGACTTGGAATGTCTCCTCCCCCCCCCCCCCCCCCGCCGCAGCTTTGTCCCAGGACAGGAAAAATATGGGTGGACTGAAATCAGCAAGAGAATTTCCAAATTTCAACCTTTGCCGTGTACTGTGTTTTAAGCACTAAAGATGAAGAGAGAGCAAGTTCGGAATCAATTGCACTTTTCATTTCTTACCTTTCTAAGGTCTGAACCAGGGGGGATGGCTGGTCCAGATTCAATGATTCAGACCACTGGCACAAAAGCTCTTAGCGGGCAAAGGAAAGGCTACGTCCTTTCTCAATCATTAATGTTTTTCTATTAAAAGGTTTTCCTTCTGCATTCTCATAGATAACATAAGGAAAGTCCTTCTTTCTTCCATTAAGATTAAATTCTCAGGATATTCTTCATGCTAACATTCTCTAGAAGACCTTCATTGCTTCAGCAAACTTGTTACATAACTTGTCTGAAGACTACAGTTATCCCTCATTATATAAGATTAATTCATTCTGTGAAAACTCTCTCAGTGAAACTTGTTGAGTGAGTTTTCACTGCTATTAAGGCTGCCATCAGGATCTCTTGCATGGCTTGCTTAGTGAGTTTCCACTGCCATTGCTTTCTCTTATAAGCAAAAATAGCAATCCTGTTTGTTTAGTAAAAGAAACAGGTAGGCATTTGTGTACGTCGTCTCATAACTGAAATCTCTTATAGCTGTTGCATATATTACTGTATTTCCTCAATTATTTTCTTATTACATGCCACAATGATTGCTGAGGCCCAGCCAAGATAGTGACTTCATTTTAATTTAGGAGACGTTTCCCCAGCCCTCTTGCCTAAAATTTTGATTTTTTAAAATTGGGCTTTAATCTTTTTAGGAATCTTTTTTTGACCTTCCCACTCCCCTGACTCCCCAGTAAAATAAAAATTAGCTGGAATAGTAAAACACCTTTTTAATAATATGTTTTTCCTAAATGCTTTAATTTCCTTGTTTGATGTTTTTCATGCAAGATTGCTCTGCTCAGTTTTGCAGACCTGGCTGCATTCAAAGTTTGACCAAATAATTAACCTGATTGACAAAAAAAAAAAAAAAAAAAAAAAAAAAAAAAAAAAAAAAAAAAAAAAAGTGGGGGGGGGGAGGTTAAAAAATCAGCCTTTTCCAGAAGAAAAATAAAACAGCAAAGAAGTTACTCTTTGTAGCTCTTTTGGACAAGACTTTTTATTCTTTTAATCTTCACAGTGAGCAATGTAAAGGAAAATAAAGAGATCAAAATTAACAAAGGATTAATGCTTGTTGTTTCTGGTTTTGTGTTTTGGGGAATTAACTAGTGCTATGCAAGAATAAAGATCAGAGATGATCCAAATAAGGCCATGCCAAATGATCCTGTGAATGTAGTGACAGCGTCTCACTTCACCTGAGTGTGGAGTCTGCTCTTAGTCTTGCAAAGCAGGAAAACTCACTCTGCAAAGAGAGTGTGATCCTGGTTCACTGCCGCAGCCACCAGGTGGAAGGACTGCAGGGCTGTGGTCACACTTAAGTTTTAATCCAGGTTCAGTCCTCTTCCAGAGTGAAAGAATATATCAGCAAAGTGACAAGCTGTGCTCTCTCTCTCTCACACACAAACATTTTCTTTCTTGTTTAAATAATTCAGAAAATTCACCTTTGGGATAGATAATGTGGAAAGAAAATTACTGGCCATTTTGCTGGTGTGTTCTTTCACTCTGACCATAGCTCAGGTCCAAGACTGAGTGCTCACTGCCGAGGGCCATGAAATAAAGTGCTAAAACTTGACAACTTTTAGGGCCATTTTCAGGCTGCATCCCCACTGCACAATTTAGTGCGGTTTTAAATTCAGATTAATTTAATCAGCGTAGAGCTCTGCTTTTTCATGTTCTCATTTATGGCTTTTTATGTGGATCTATGGGGGTGAGGAATCCCTCCCCTCTCTCTTTTGTCTCATGCCTTGACTTTATGGGGCAGAGATCCAAACCTTTTAACCCTGCCCTGGACTAATATTAGAATAGAGATAGCTATGGGAAAGGAAGCGAGAGAGGAAGGGTGACGAAGTAGGCACCAGGTTTGCACATCATTGGCTCAGCGTGAAAGGGCAAAGTCTTTCCAATGGCTGTCTCTTTAAAATCAGACTCTCCCTGGATTCACTAAATCAGAAAGGGATTTAGTGGGATGGGAGGATCGATTACTTTTAGTTACTGCACAGGTTCAAAACAAGGGTTAGAAAGAAGGTGGGATTCTCCCTTCCTTCTTCTCCTCTGCCAAGGCTGCCCATTTGCCAGGAGAAAATGTCTGTACTTCCAATCGCAAAGCAATTCCTTGCTGACAACTGGAGTCTAGTTTCTCTCCCCCTCTACACTCTCTCACACACACCTTTAATTAACACAGAGGTGCTTCTTCTTGGGTGTGTGTGTGAAGGGCGCTGGGGTGGTGGAAGGAAGAACATTGACTGAAGAAAGCAAAGGTGGCAAAGGGAGAGGAGAAAGCAGGAAAGTCCCAGAGAAGGAGCTGCACCGTATGTTTTGAATGAGCTGCTCTGCTGATTGTCCGCTATTACAATGTAATGGCTGCATCCTCATTCAAATTTTAAAGAGCTTTGAATTTGTTTTCAAAGCTGGCCATTCCCACAGGATCAGACAAATCCAAAGTTTCTGGGGATTAAATGTCCCAAAATGCGGATTATCTGTATTAGAATCAAAAGAACACTCGCAGCGGGATTTAGGAATAACCCTCTTTTTTTGCAAATGGGAGCACACACTTTTTTAGGGGCTTCTCCTTGGTTTCCTTCAGCCAACGAGAAGGCATGATAATCATTTAAAGGAATCCTCCACTGGCTGAAAGGGGAGGGAATGGAGGGGAGGAATAGAGGGGAAGAATGAACAGAAGTTGTAACAAAAGATCAGCTGTATGGGCTGTGATTTTACAAAGTGTCTGGTTTTACAGCTATCATGAAAGTCTGCCAGCTCCCTCCCTCCCTCCCTCCCTTCCTTCCTTCCTTCACGATCCACACCTTTTTGCCTCTTTGATCTGCTATAGAAATCCCATGCTAAACTCTGTAAAAGACTGATCTTCCTTGTGAGAGGGGAATCCAGTCAGCAGCTCCGCAAACTGTT
>MTQE01003428.1:18320078-18340529 GCA_014337955.1 Aspidoscelis marmoratus | reverse complement strand
TGGCCTGATCCAGCAAGGCTTCTCTTATGTTCTTATGTTCTTATGCCTTGGGACTGAGCATATGCACAGCTGGGCAGGTGGTTCCATTCGGAATTGTCCTAGCCTGTCCCAAAGTGGTCTAGATGCGTTCTGGGTGTAGAGCACTTAATTGTGCTCTACACCCATCCCAACCCATCCCAATGTATCCCTGGGCTGACCTGCTGCAGTCAATTTGCATTACTGCCTCCTGGCTGCACAGGTCTCCTGCCCTCTGGCCTCTCCTATTGGCTGCTGCTGACAAGTCATCCTGTGACATATCAGGAGCAGTCTGAAGGAGGGGGTGAGAGGGCTCAATAGCCCATTGACAGGTGGGTGGGCTGGGCCAGGCTCCCGCAGGGGACACAGGGCAACCCAAGGGTAAGAGCCAGCCTCCCCCTAGGATGTGGAGATCCACGCGGGCCCCTCCCCAGTTGCCACCTGCCTCCCTAATCTCAGCCGGTGCATTGAACCATGGTTTGATGTGGTGGTGGTTCAATGCGTGGCGGCAATTCAATGTGCAGCAAGCAGTGAGCGGGGCTCCCTGAGCAGTGCCATACATCCTGGGGGGAGGCTGGCACCCTCCCTCAGGTCACCCCACATCCCTGGCAGGACCCTGGTCCAGCGGGAGTGCCCAGCAAGGGCTGTAGCCTGAGCCATGCCTCCCTCTATTCAATGGCCCAAGAGGGAGGGAAATCTTCTGATCCTTCCTGGAACGGCCAATCAGTATGGAAGGCCTGGAGGACAGCTTCCCATTCGCACCTAGGCAGGTAAGGAGCACCTTGCAAACACGTCCCTTACCTGCTAATGTATATGGGAAACTGTCCACGCATTTTGGCTGAAGCACACTACAGTTATCTTAGCTGCAGTGCGAAATGGCCTCAGGTTTGTAATCCTCATTCATTCACAAAGTTTACAGAGCAGACTGGGACAACTACACTGCTCACAAGGAAGTGAGTGCAGAAAGGGCCAGAAGGAAGGAGATCTTGGAATAAAGGTCTTAAGGTGCAACAAGGGAGATATTAGTTAAATAAGAAATAATCATCCTTGTAAAAGAAAATAAATGTAGACATGATTACCAGAGAAGTGGGAATACCTTCTTCACTAGATGCCTTTAAGCTGTTACCAGACATCAATGGGAGACTGCTTTGGATTCCTATATGAAATTAGGAGTCAGATCTGATGCCCCATGTGGTCTTTTCTGTTCTTGCCACGTAGTGCAGCTCCATTTAGCTATTGGAACTTGTACTCTTTGCTATTTTTGAAAAAAAAACACTGGTGGTAGTATTTTCATGTCCCTTTTAAGGAAAGTTTAAAAAAGAAAGAAATATGTTAAAAGTATTTCTAGTTAAGCATTTTAATATATTACAATTTATTTGTGACATTTGGCATATTTTCTCAAGCAATATTCCCCAAAAGACTTTGGCACGCCAACTCTTTTTCCTTTTCCCAAACTACTGCTGTGAGTTTTAATTAATAGCTTTTTTAGATTTTAAGGTAGCCAGAGGCAAGCTTGCTTTAATGGGATGGGCGGGGGAGGGGGAATTGTATATATTGACACACACCTTTGAGGCAGCCAACTCTGCTTTGTATTAATATTGATAAGAGACTCATTAATTAGGCAATTGTCGAAAGAGGACAGGGCTGGAGGGTGGGAGAGGTTTTCAAAGAAAAAAAATGCAATGAAAGTTGTATATCGTTCAGGACAAAGGTCTGCCTAGGGCAAAACCATGGACTTAATTCTCTGTTTTAATTCTAGCAATCACTCCTGAAATAGCAGCATTTCTCCTGCCCAGTTGCTCCATTTGATCAGGCAGCAAGCAAACTTAGCACACCCTTTACTTTGCCTATAATGCTCATCATTCTTTTAATTAATGTTTTATAGGACTCCCTGCCCCAGCTATTGCTTATTTTACCACACATCTATAGTCCCACCCAGTGGGAGACACCCCGGTGTTTCTTCCTATGCCAGCTCATGCCTTTGCTTGCTACAGTGCATCTTCTTTACACACAAAGAAGTTTATTGCTTGTCCCTGCCCTGTCTCCTCAGACAGGAAAAGATTCAGTCAGCTTCAGTGATGTTTCAGAGGCAAGCAAGAAGATCTGAAAGATGGAGAAATATTTTTTGTTTCCTAAAAGCTTCCTCTCTTGTTTTTGGAGGTGGTAGCAAATTCCCCCCCCCAAAAAAAATCCCCCCAAAATCCTAAGGTGAACAGTTCCTTGTGCTTTTTAGAAGCAAACTGGTTTTCTCGGATATTTAGACCACTCATTTAACAACCAGGGAGGGCAGGACACTGGTGTTCCACAGCTGACACTATGTGCATCTGAGTAGATATATGTGTCCCGGGGATGTGTACAGATCTAATTCTAGTAGCTTGGTTTGAATCAGACTGAACTGAAAGGGTAATGAACTTGCTTGTTACAAACCATATTAGGCTTTCAAACATTGGAGAAAGCCTAAAATAGGCCAGAAACGTTGCCAGACATGTTTCCTTTTGGACTGGTTTGCCACAGAGTTGTGTCCATAGACACCCACCCGCCCTAGTTCATGTTGAATTGGTTTGAAAAAGAACTGAGTTTGGCACACCTGGAGTGTCTGTGTGTCTTTGGGAGTGAGTGAGGGCTTCACGTGCTTGTATGCAGAAGTGTGGTGGTCCAGTTAATAGAAAAAAGTGTTTCCTGTTTTAAAGGATGAAGAAAAGGTGGAGTTGTTATAATTGGTGAAGGCAGAAGGGAATTTCAGGAATGATACCGATGCACTCAGGACCCCATTAATAAAAAGAAACATTTAGAGCCTGTGGACACTTGGCTATATCCTAGAATATAGCCTAGAATTGGGCCCTGCTGTCCACATGCTAGGGCAGGCTACAGCAGGCCCCAAGTGAGGCTTGTCAAAGTCTGCAGTTGCATGTGAACCACACACTCCTATCCTGAAATATATTCTAGAATATGCCCAAGAATATGGCCACAGTACATCTACAAAGTACTTCTGGGAGAAAATATTCAGTGTTTAGAGTATTGTCTGTGCTTGTCATATTGGATTGAAGATATTGTTTGCAAGGTTTTGGCTGGTTACATGTCTGTGGTAGCTTTGAAAAGCTATAGCTAATACTGTAGGAGTTCCATGATGCATTTAATGCTGCTGGGGAAGTCTGCATGGGTGCATGTTTTTTGCCTAATTGGGGCTCAATAAAGGCTTTATTGGCAATGCTAAGATCTTGAATTGCATCCATACAAGTCAACTTGCAATGAAATTCATTTCAGGGGTGTACCCCCTCCTCAAGCTGACCTAAAATGCTGATTTTTATTTTGTGTCTTTAGGACGCTTACTTCCAGTAAGTGAAGCCTTCAAAAATCAGGTCATCAACATAAGAAGTTTGGCCTTGGGGGCTGTGAGGGAGAAGTTGGGGAAGAAAACTACCCCAACATAAGTACTCCACAAATGCAGTGGTTAGTTAAAAGGAAGGCATAATGGAACCCCTTTCCATGCACCCCATTGGTTCAGGGTGGCAGCAAACAGGTTTTGTTTTTTGCGGCCAGAGTGGGTGAGGCTACATTGCCTTACAAATGACATTTTCATGCAGGCAGAAGGATAGGCCAAGGCCTGGGAAATCCCCAGATTAGCAGAATCCTTTGCATGATGTCACCTCACCCAACCTCAGCTGCATGAGTAGCAAGGAACTGAGATGGAACAACTGTTTATTTGCTGTATATTTCCCCTGGTGCTCAGCTGCCCCATCTTCTGCCCCTCATTTCACCTTCATTGTCAAAGAGGGGCAGGCTTGTGAGGTGAAGCAACTGGTAGTCTCAGTCCTCTTTGAGTGTTTCAATAGCATTGAACTATAGTTTGGCACAAATTTCTTTAGTTCTTTTAATAGAAAATAAAATGTGTTCAACAGAAAAAAGGAAGTTTTCAGAGTAAAACAAAAATGGGAATGAAGTTTAATTATATCACACACACACTTATTATCATAGATAAATAATAAACATGATGCACAGATGTATATATCAGGAGGTTTGATCCTACAGTCTGCGCTCAAGTCAGCTTCTGGACTAATTTCAAAACCAACTCCATGGGAAAGCACATTACAGCAATCCAATGTGGAAACTACCAGTGCAAAAATTGTTGTGACAAGAAATATACTGCTAAAAAAATATGGAAACACTTAAAGCATTGCAGTGTACTTCCAATTCACTTAAACATCAGAGGTATCAAGCTAGGAAGCATAAGCAATTGTGAATTAATTTCACTTGCTTTGGTGCAAATGAAAGTGACAACAGGTGCACTGGAGAGTCAACAGCAAGTCAAGCCCCAAGTAGGGAATATTTTGCAGGTGGTGGCCGCAGACAATACTCTCACTTTATTATTCCTGACAGATTATTCTCAAGTTTTGTATTTTACTAGTATCCTTATTGCTACTGGTAGCATGAGGTGGTACCTGCAGCCCTTTCAGGCAGTCCAAGAAAGAACATCCATACATAGCATCACAAAAAGGTTTGATGTGTGCCCCAACACAGTCTCAAGAGCATGTAATATATTCCAGGAAGTAGACCATTGCACAAGGGGAGCTGGGCAGGGCTATAGAAGGGCATCAACCCAGCATCAGGACTAGCATTTCCTTCTTTTTGTGAGGAGGAACAGGAGAAGCACTTCCAGATCCCCACAAAATGATCTCCAGTGTGCATGTTTCTGACCAAACTGTCAGAAACAGACTCTGTGAGGGTACCTGAGTGCCCAGTGTCCTGTAGTGGGACTTGTGCTCACAGGCCAGTACCATGCACCTTGATTGACATTCACCAGAGAACAGCAGAACATGTGATTATATTCCCCCCACTCCCAAGGCAGGTACTATTATTTTAGTATTTTAATATGCAGAATCTTTTAAATGTTTTTATGTATATTGGTTTTAATTTGTTGTTTTAAATGCTGTTACCTGCCCTGAGACCTTCGGATATAGGGCAGGATAGAAACAAACAAACAAACAAACAAACAAACAAACAAACAAACAAACAAACAAACAAACAAACAAACAAACAAACTTTACCTAGCATGACAAGTTTGGTGGTGGGTCAGTGATGGTTTGGGCATATTCTTGAAAAATTGTGCAAATCTCCATGTGATAGCCAGGTACCAGGTTGAAATCTTCAGAGACACTGTCAGACCTTATGCTGGTGCAGTGGACCCCAGGGTCCTCCTGGATGATGAACACATTGATGCCATTGACTAGCTCTCACTTTCCCCAGACCTGAATCCAACTAAGAACCTCTGGAACATTATGTATCAGTGCTTCTGATGCTGCCAAGATGCACCACAGACTGTCCAGGAGCTTACTGATGTAGGGATGTGCATGAATATTCATAACAGTCAAAATTTGTATGAATTTGCCCAAATTTGGACATTCATATTTGAACTGAAAGTTGGCACATTCGAAGATTGACATTCAAATTTGAATTGAATGTTTTGATACATTCATATGAAGCTTCGTATGGGATTCGTATGCATTTATATGGGATTGAACATTCATATCTAATTCAAATCCTACTACATTCGAAGGGGATCTATTCAAACAAATACAAATTTTCTTGCCTTCTATTCAGTATGAACTGAATACAAAAAAGAAAAAGAAAAAAGCATTTTTGTACATGCCTACACTGATGCCCTGATCCAGGTCTGGAGGAAGATCCCCCAGGACACTATCTGCCATCTCATCAGGAACGTGCTCAGATGTCGTTGGGAGTGCATACAGGCATGTGGTAGCCATACACAGAGTTACATTAAAAGTTACTGTGATTAAATTCACAGAAATTGGATTTGCATGTGCTTTCATTTTCTTTGCTTTGATTGGCTGGGTGATCTGGAATCCAGTCCTCAGTTGGCTGAGGATTTTGGTTTCTGTTGACTGTTGATAGGTCATTTTGTTCTCAATGAATTATGTGATTTATGTCAGTAAAAAATTTCAGCTTTAATCTTCTGTTCATTAATATCCAATGTGTGATTTAAGTCTTCCCTTAATTATTATTTTTTTTGAGCGGTGTATTTCTGTTCAAGAGGGCCAGTAGATGGTGGAGCAAACTGGCACTTCTGCTGCTCAGGACTTCAAATAGTAAGGATGAACCAAAGAGTGCAGCTGAACTCTACCCATGTACTTTCTGTGTGAGTGCAACTTCATCACAATCAGGAGGCTCCATATTTTACAGACTAGAGAACCTATAAGACCAAGTACCCGATCCAATAATTTCAAGAGATTTTGAGGGACCAGGAGGATCACAGTCTCTTTTTATGAGCCATGGTAGACAGGAGGGAAGTGCATGCATGACAGGCAGCTTTTCCAATGCCTCAGATCACAACAATGTCAAGCAACGTAATAGTGTGAACAGATGGTTGAACCAGGACCTGAGGCTGTGTTGCCAAGGTGCATATTGGTGGGTTCTGGCCCAAGATTGGGCTGGTAGCATGGGTCAAGGACAAATGGCTGGGCAATGTCACCAACCTCCAAAAATATTGCTGGTTTCTATTTCAGCTGGGTGCTCCGAAGTAGCTCAATCCAGGGCCATTTCTGGGTGCCTGGCAAAATAACACTGGGCTTCAGGCACTGGTTAATGGACACACCATTCACTACCGTTCACATATAAGCAGCTAGTCTTGTCCAACACTGGAGACTGCCTTGAAGTGGCTATGGCACAGATTTCAGACTGTAGGCCACTCCAAGACCCAGTGCCATTCAAACAGGCTAGTCCCTGCAAGGCATGACTTCCCAATAGACTAGACTATTATGCAGATACTGGAAAAGGCAGTAACCCAGGGTGGACACAGCCTAAGAATTCCTGGGTTGGATCCCCATTTTGACACTGAGAGCTCACCAACCAAGGTCCAATCACTACCTCTCAGCTTAATGCATCATATAGTTGGTATGGGGAGAATCTAATAATGAACCCCCCCCCCTCTTGAGTTCTTTGGGAAAATGTGAGATATACATGTCATTAATAAAATAAAATAAAACTGATAACAAAATAAAATAAACAGAAGGTGCTCTGGACCATTCCTTGATGATTACTTCGTATGAACCTGAGTGATTTCTGCCAGAAGTGTGCCCAGAAACATGTCACAACAGCTTTTCAATGGTGGAGTCACCTTCCTTTCAGACTCATTACTACTACCTGGAAATACTCTACTTGATGTCTACTCAAAACCGTAATGATTTGCTGTTCTGAAAAGTCCACAAATACAGGACTTTACTGTTCTGTTATAGTTTGTAATCATTGTTCCAATGTACAAATGCACTTCAACTGATAATTCATATAGAATATGTGAAGGTTGTCAGACTGATAGATGTTCCTCATCAACATAATCCTGGTTAGCATAATCAAACAACATTGTTCAAGATGCAAGATAGAAATTTTATAATTGCATTATATTTCAGGTGCATTTAACAAGACTGGAAACTGCCCATAATGGGCACTTGAGTGCCATCCTTTCCTTTGTTTGTCCTTCTGAAGTTGCCCAAGGTTTATGCAAACTATTTCCTGGTGCAACCTAGTAGAAATGAGTCAGAGAAAGAAACCACTTGCTATCCACTTCCATCCAAACCCCACTCTATTGCAGTATGATCACCACCTCCTTCCTCAGCCAATACTTTGGTCTTTTTTTGTTTTGCTTCTAGAGCTTAAATAAGTGGGAAACATGGAAGTAAAAAAAAAAGCTACACTGAAGGGTTTCATCAGGTCTCTCTTTTATTTATTTATTATTATTATTTTTGCCACAGCTACATTGAATAAAATGCATAACTTGTCTTCTATTTCTTGGTATCCACTAAATAGAAAAGCTGGAGTTATCCAACAAAGTGATTGTCTCCAGCTGCATGTGTGTGAAGCTTCAGGGCACTTGCTTAAGTTATTTAAGAGAATGCTTTTTTAAAAAGTGAGCCAATAGAATCTTTACAACACTCTAAGTATGCATTTCCCATCAATTTGCATTCTATGATGGCTTCAAAATCAAAACCTTATTGAAGTTAAAGTATCCCTGGAGCCTGCTTGCTGCGAAGGCTTAACAGATGACATGTACACAGATTTTAAGTGTGCTTTACTATGTTCCAATTACAATTTCCCACTTGACAGTTGTGTTGTTTTGAAATGAATAAAGGAGCTGGGAGGGGGGAACCTACCAAGAAATTAGCATCACCCTGCTTCCCTCTTCTGGCTTATTTTCCAGGGAATAAAATTGACTGAAGGAGGACAGAGGGGAGGCTTAATCGCAAGCCTGCAAGGGACTCAGCAGGATTTGCCAATGCGTTTTTCATTTCCTGTATTTTCCCATAGGAAGAGACAGGTGGTAGAAATGGCATAAGATGTTTGACCTTTGCTCTACATCAACAATATTTGTGCCTATTAGAGATAGTAGCATGCTCAGTGACACTATCTTTGACTTTTTTAGGGCTAAGGGAGTCTGTCAGCATGTGAAAACCAAACGGGGAAAAAATAATGCTGTACTATATGTGCTGTAACTATTTTAGTAACATAAGTAGTGAAGTACATTGGCTGTTTTTGCACTAGCAACGAAGACCCCATTAGGAACCCAACAGGTACTCGATTGGTATGGATCAGTCATGCACTGTCTGCACACAAGACCCCTTAAGGACCCCATTTGTACCCACGAGCACCAGTGGAAGCTGGATTGAATGGGGGTATGTGCACCCTTAAATCCGGATTAATGGTAGACTCCTTTAATGGTCTTCTGCTGTGAAGACCCGATCAGAGGACGCATGTCTGCATGTTTACCAGGGCAATGGGGCCCAGGGGTAGGCTTAGAGGCCACCATTTGTGGCGGTGTGGCTTCAGCTCTACCCCTCAACACACACTTTTCTTAGGCTCGCACATCCTTTGTAGCAGCTACTTAGGCAGCTAAGAAGCCATGTCTCTTCACAATGCCAACTACAACTGGAAGTGACCCCTGATTGACAGCTATGTGGACCAATCACGCTGTGCCACCAGTGGTCCTTCCTACTCAGGCCTAATCAGAGCCTCAGGATGGGTGCTATGATGTCCGCACAGCAGCCCTATGTAGCACCCATTGGCATCGGGTGCTCAGAAGGCCCGTGAGGACATATGGGCCCCTCACCAAGATGTGGACCTTTTAGGAACAGATTCAACAAAGACCTGATTTCAATGATCTGGATCTTCTAAATCCAGATTAATGAAGGTAAGTCCAAGAACAGCCCATGGCTCTTTATCAAGGTGTGCAGTGCTTACATGATGCAAATATCTCAAAGTACATGCAGTCTATCTGAATGGTTTATATGTTATATAGTTTCAATGTATGAACCAGCAAAGGTTTTGAACAATTTTTCTGAAATAGCCTTAAAACCCCATGTTTGTTCCACCTCAAGGATGCTCACATACTTAATTAGGATGCCTCAAACTCTCCTTTCTCCCATCCTTTACAGCATCCACTTTGTATATTAGATCTGAACTTGTGAGCTGTAGTCCAGCCCATTTCTTTCCTGCTTCCCAACATAATTTTGTGATTGGCTGTCTTTTTTGCCAGTCATTAGCATTAGCATTCTTATGCATATGCGGCCCTTTGTTTTGCTCCCTCTTCGCTATGCAGCCATCAGATGGCAACTAGTTCATCCAATGATAATTTGTCCTTGCCAAACTGGATAGAACTGTAGTTGGTAAAGATCTGGGTGCTTTTACCCCATACCTGTCTCTCTGTGCTTCTGCTTCTTGGTTTGAGGAGTTAATGGGTGTGTATATAGACAGATTATGACAGATCATGACTTCTCAAACTGAAATATAGTAATGATGGTTACAGAAAGAAATGATAAACTATCAGCTAGTTATGTATTGTGTATGTCTACAGAGCAGCATTGTTGCTTCCATTACTTGTTGATATTTTACTTGGACAGGGAAGAAAGAACAGTTTGCTCAACTGTTGAGAGAGATTCATACAGAGGCAAGAAAGGAAAAGTGCATGTTATTACACATTTATGTGCATTTTTATATATTTCCCCTTCAAAATGAGTATACTGGCCCCAGACTTGCCTTTAGGAAATAAGCAGTTAAACTAGTCCAACCAGTCTTCTGGCTCAAAGCCACAAGCTGCCCCTGACCTGCATAATCTTGCAAGAGAGGAATAATATCTCAAGTGCTGTGCTCATTGTATGCTTTCAGGTTGGGTCTTACAATAGCTGTATCACCTTTGGAAATCAGATTTTGAGAAACATGATTGAAGGAAATGATTTTCAACTTGCCAGGGCCTTCTTTGCAGAAGACAAAGACAAAACCTTCACCTGCTCTTGATTCCCTGCAAATGACCTTTAGAAGCATCCTGCCTGTGTCTTCAAACTATCCAATCTATCCAGGCTGGTTGCTGTCACCACCTCTCCTGGTACTAAATTCCATAGACATAATACTTGGGGTGAAAAAATACTTACTTATCCTAACACTTTTGCCCATCAGCTTCATAGAGTTCTGCCTGGTTCTAGTGTTCTCCAACAGAGAAAATATTTTTTTCCTCTATCCACCTTTTTCACACAATGCATTATTTTATATACTTCAGTCAGGTTACCTCTTAAATGCCACTTTCCAAATCTGAAGAGGCATAGATCTTAAGTAAAGTGGTGGTATTTTTTGTTTCTATTTCAGTGCATGTTTTCAACCTTTTGTTTGTCCCATTTTTCTGGACACTGAATCCCTTAAAGCATTCCTTAAAGCTACTTTAATTATTATAATGATTTTGACTCTCATTGAGTTTCAATGGTTTTATGATCTATGCATTTGAAGGCAGATTGCAATATTGATTTGTATTTCTTAAATGTTACTTTGTGCACTGATTTGATTTATGTATATGTGACAGTGTTCTATATACAGCTTTAAAAATACATAGACAGCAGCTTCATGGATACAAGTGTCCAGGAACTATGTCAACATGGGCCTTTTTGTGATGAATAGGTATTACTTAAGATTGTAAATGCCTCTATTTGTAGCTCTTGTACTCAAAGTGCCTGTAGCTACATTTGCTAGTTCCCTGTTTTAATATGTATTAGCAATCACTTTTAGTCAGATTTATGCATTATTATGTAGTGATACCATTAATAATGATGATAGTAATAGCATTGCCATTGATACCACAAGGCTGAGTAATTGCAATTTTCAATGCACACTTTGATACGGTACATTTTGGTGAGGGAATCAGTACCCAGACAGATGAGCAAGGAGAGATGTCATTATCCAAATTAATACATAATGCCTGCATTCCAGGGCCCTGTAAGCAGATCAGTTAAGATTCGGCTGCTGGCTATAGTAGATGGAATTCTGCCAATGTGCAACTTGCTTTCTCACGCCACTGCCAAAAAACTAAAATTCCACAGAGGCATCAGTGAGGACAAAAAAACAACACCTGGATTATTTCCCGTTTATTTTTTTGCTTTGACAATTTTTTAAAGTAACTTTTATTAATTTTTTTTTTGTGTAAGTACATTTATAACAAATGTAGCAAATTTCAGAAATAAACACAATAACAACTTAATTAAGAAACAACACACTAAGGAAACAGTGGTTTGACTTGTAATATTCATCCCTAGACTTGGAATGGGTCTACTTATATCCTTAGGAATATAATATATACATTTTAATCCATCCTAGTAATATTATGATGGTGATAGTGATGATAACAGCAGTAATACTAGAGAACAAAAAGCAACCTTCCCAAATTCTAAATAGGATTCAGATTAATGAAAGGTCAAAATTCTAGTCATTGTATCTGTGGGTGCTTCTGCACTGGCTGCCAAGAAACAGATTAAAGAAAATCCGTTTCCTGGCAATTCGTCCTCCGGCGGATCTGTCTGAAATAGGGACAGATCTGAAGAGGTCTCACGCATCTGCACACATGCGCGGAGGATGCATCCTGAGGCCTGGATCCTCTGGGTGCTGTGTGGAGGTGCAGCACCTATTCCAAAAGGCAGCCAGACTCCCGTGCCACCAGCCCCACCCCCAGAGCCGCGGGACTGGAGCGTTCAGCTGCCAGTCACCACGTGTTTCCACTGGCATGCGAGGGAGGGCCTCTGGAGGCAGACCAGTCTGCTTCCACTCTTCCCAAGATGGTGGCCGCTGTCACATCTGTCCCCTCGCCTCTCATGTGATTGAGATGAGGGGATGGATTAAAGACCTAATTTTCCAGGTCTTCACGGAGGCCAGATTTTTTCGGCGGCGAGAGCCCATTAAGAACGAGTCTCGCGTGCTGATGTGTGGAAGCAGCTGCCTGGAAGGGTCCTGGATCCGTCCTCCAGTGCCAGACCAGGACCAAATTTGGTACCTGAAAAAACAAGTCTTAGCATGGTTTGGGGTCCCAGCACACATTGGTTAGCGAGACGAGATCACGCATGGGGATAATCGTGGGCTATCCAGGGAGGAGATTGGTGGGATGTGCTTGCCGTTCCTGCCTTGTTCATTGGAGATCACAGCGGCTGACATTTTAAATTCCCAATCGCCAAGGCAGGAAGGGTACTGGTTTAATTTCTGTGCATTTTCCATGGAAATAATTCCACCCCTGTTTCCCGATTGCCAAAGCGATCATAAAATAAAGGATTGATTTTGTCCCATTTAAACTTGGCTGGTGTTCTTGCAGTTTCCGGTAGAGTGCAGATGTGCAAAACTGCCCAAATGCCTAACTGCTGCTAAACCTCGTAGTGGCTTTCAGTCTTTTAAAATTATTTATAAATGTATTATGATGAAGTAAGCTTTATTTTAACTTTTTTCCCATGTCTCCCAGCCCAGTCCTGGCTTTCAGTGCAGCTAAAGGAAGGGGGGATGTGGCACAAGTGTGGGCTGACGTCAGTCTGGCTTCCAATGAGGAGAGAGGAGGTGGAGAGAAGGTGGCACTGCTCGCCTGTGCCAGGGTTTGGTGCAGTTTGCATGGGGACACCTCCATCCGCACCCAACCTGCACTTAGGCCACGTTGCTGAGAATGGCATGAGGATGGGCTGGGAGCGGTCTTGGACCCACTCCTCGTCCCATGCATTCTGATCCCACTCCAAATGGCTTGCATGGGGATGCAGCCTTAGATTAAGTATAGAGGGAAAGCATATATTGAAACAAACCAGCTTCATCATGCCAGCCCTCCTGCCCTGACAGTGCATTTGCACAAAGAAGGAAATGCCTCCATAAAACATGAATGTTTTTGAATAAGGTAAACCTGAAGCCTGGTCACTCAGCAGGAGTAATTCAAAGATTAAGGAGGGATGTGCAGGAAGCCAATTTACCCCCTTCAGTTTGATGCAAATCAAAGAGGAAATATTCAGCTTCATGTGAAGTCCATCTAGTGAATGTGGGGAGCTTTGGCTTTGTGCGCAAACATCCATTGAATGTTCCTGAGCGAAGAGAACCCCCCCTTTCCCTTCCCTCACTTTCCACACTCACCTGTTGCTGCTGCCATCACTGCCACCATTTCGCGCTCCTCTGAGGCCCAACTAGGCATTCCAGAGGTGCGCATACACCTCCGGAAAGCGTATTTTGAGCCTTGGAGGAATGTGCAGTGGCAACAGAGGTTGCAGCTGCATTTAGAGGTAAGGAGGCACGGCTGATGGGGGGATGGGAGGCTGGGGTGGGCAGATTTGGCCTTCATCAAAACTTCTATGAAGCTTTATTGAAGGTCAGATCCATTTGATTCACTTGCAAATGTTGAAATACTTACAAATTTGTATGAATTTCAGAACAGGTAAATATTATCTGAACCCTTTTTAATTTTTAGCCACAATAGTACTTTGGGTGAGAGCAAGAATAATGTTGCATGTCAGGAGACAATATGGGAGTTATATGCTGGACACCAGTTTAGACCAACTGAAACAACTTTGGGAGAGGACAATCAAGTTGGGCTGTGGATTTCTATTAGGAACTATCAAGCAGCATTTGAGTAATATGTTAATCTTAGGTCCTCCCTCTATCTATAAGAACTGTTCTTATAATGGCATACTTATATTCCTGTATTGATTTCATTGTGTTTTCAGAAAAAACAATGTTTTCTTTATAGTTTCTTAATAAAAATTGTTCTGTGTTGGAAACTCAAGATGTATTGGGGCTCTCTCTTTGGTGTTTGTCCCTTCAGGATCCATGTCAGCTAGATGATCTGTTAAACCAACCCAGAAAGTGACCAGGTAGCACACAGAGAAGCAGTGATAAAGAACAAGTAGCAGATGAAGTCCTACATGAACAAAAGCTAGAAAGCACTCAGTCAAGGTACCTGGGAATAGTAGAGTTGAACAACAATGACTGGAAAAAGTCTCCAAAGATCTGTATGTTGAAACAAAATGTTTATGGCTAGGCCGTCCAGTAGTTATTGTTGCCCTTGGTAGACCCAAAACCTTCAGAAGTTAAAGGACAATTCCAAAATAAATGTCACAATGTCACAATCCTAGGTTCTTGGAAAGAATCTGTCAGTCATCTACTACTGAAGTTGTGTGATGATGATAATCATAATCTGTTTTTTGTATCTTTTTGCCATTGTATTAATCTTTCCAGTAACTCTACCACTATTAGTCCTAGTTCCTCAGCTGAAGAATGTGAGTCCTACTTGGTCTCCAGGTTCTCTACTCTTTACTGTAAGGTCCCAGGGTGAATTAGAACAGTTCAAACAATATACAGAACAGAAACAATTGATAAAGCACAAAACCTAGGTAAAGAAAACTACCTCTTCATCCAAAGCCCTGATCAAGAGGTGCATCTTTAACATTTGTTGGTAAGTGTAAAGTGATGGTGCTTGAAGCACTCCTGAAAAGAGATAATTCTGTGGCATAGTGACTATCACAGAGAAGGACCTCTTATAGGTCCCCAACATCTGAAGGTAATGGCCCTACTAAAACACCCTCTTCAACACATCTCAGTAGAAGGGGAGGTCTGTATGGGAGGAGGCAAGTCTTTAGCTTTGGAGGCCCGAGTTACTTAGGGTTTTATAGGTCAGATTTAAATTTGCAGATAGAATAGAATAATAAAAATAATAAAATAACTGTGAGAAACACCCACAGTTACTATGCCACCATAGGAAGAGAAAAGTCCCAACTGATAGTATATTTTGGCAGTTTCCACATGATCCTTTAGGTTCATGATAGTTGCTGCTGGGGAATGCTACAACTGCTCAGTATAGCAGTCCAACTCCTCAGGAGGCCACCTGGGAAATGCTCTGGCTGCAAGGGACTTTAGCCTGGAGCACTTTCCATGAAAATCATTCTAGCTGAAGGCATAGGCTGTTCTAGCCACACACCTAGTGGATAGCTGGAGTGGCACAAGCAATGTGGAGAGCCCAGCTCCATTTTGCTGGGCTCCAGAAAGAGTCTCCAGATGGCCTGTTTGCAGCATACTGTAATTTCTCCATGACCTCTAACTCCAGAGGTGGGGAAATTTCCCCCAACTCAGCCTCCAAAGAAGGCACGGGCAGGGCTACAGCAGTCTGGACAGGTGTATCCAGACTTCTTAATACTGCACATTGGAATGTGCAGCCAAGATCGAGCTGTCACACATGATAGCTGATACTTCATAGTGGCACCACATTATAGTGATGCTACTGTGAATGTATTTAATATTCATTTATCAGCATTCCAAGCATGGTATTTAGAAAATTCAAAGTTTCCCACCAGTCTGGACAGGATGGTGAGAAGAGCCAATGAGAACTGGGAGGGTAGCTCAACACCCATTGGTTGCCCCATCCCATGTGATGTGCATGCCAATGCAAACTCTCACAGCTTCCAAGGAGGAAGCTATGGGGAGGCTGTTGTAGTCCAGATGATGGAACGTCACTTCATTCGCAGCAAGTAAGCTGTGGGTTTTATCTGCTTTTGGACCATGTTGAGTGGGCCAACACTGGCCTCTGCATTGTGCACCAAGGTATACTGTGTGAAATCTACCTATGTGCAGGAATCACTAGATGGGCATATTAGTCCTGTCTTAAAATACAGGATCTTATAAAAACAGGCAGTATCGTAAATAGCTGAATCCTGCAACAAACAAACAAAAAATACTACTACTAACTATAGAAGGAATCAAGAAAAGACATGAAAACTTGAGCACTATTTTACAACTACTTAATATTTAATATTTTTAGCAGGATGGACCCTGTCTAAAGTTGTAAACTTGACATGTGTGATATTATGAGTACATGAGGTACATATTGAAACACTCATTCAGATTTATGATTTGCTAAGTTGACCTAGGATGGGGCTGTGGAACTGTGGTACAAATTTATTTGATGGCTATAAACCACAAGATTAGCTATGTTACTTGCAAACTTACATTCTTACTACAATCTCAGTGGTGGCTACACTGGGGAGAACTCAATCCAAACCGTGAGAGGTCCAACTATGTGTGAGATCATTTTTCTCTGGTAAACACCTATAATATATTTGATGTACATGCATTTCAGCTTTCCTCAACTTCAGGCCCTTCAGCTGTTTTTGACAAGAATTCCTTTTATTTCTAACCAGCATAATCTTTTCAGTGGCATGTTTTGATGTAGCTAGCAACTTTGGTCATTTACTTACAAATAGGATGGAAAGTGACAATCTATTTGTAAATCTATAAGTATAGCTATTGATCAGCTGACTGACTGATCACTACATCTTTAAGAATCCTGACTGGGCTGTAGTTCCACTAAAACCTGGATTCCAGAGTGTGGTCTACGCTTATTATCCAAATGTGTCTGACAAGATTAATAAACAATAGTTGTCAGAATTCTATGAGGCCTGTCTTGTCCCCTTCCTTCTCATGCCCAAGGGACTGAAAAATCTCTCCTAGTTCTTACTTTTATCTACTGCTCTTTTTGTGGTAAGCTTGTCATTGCTTACTCTCAGGCCTGGAAAGGAAAAAAAAAAGCTTACAAAGAGTTCAAACACATCTTTTGGAAATGTGCAAATTAAAATAAATGGACCTGTTAATGCACCACCACATCTACATTTCTATTAGCATGTACAATGAGTTTTAAAATCTTATGTATGAAGCATCTCTAGATCAAGAAGCTTGAATCATTTACACTTTAAGTTCCTCCAGTTTTTGAGAGGATTTTGAGATTTAGAGGTCGCTTTCACGTTCAACAGCTAGCTTGCTTTAACTTGTTTGGGTTGTTTGTTTATACATTCACAGACTAAAATCAGAGGTTGAAGTTGCTGTCAACAGTTTCTAAAAGGATCAAAACTTTGCTCATACAATAGCAACCATCTATTGTGTTTAGGGTTTACAAATTTCATACAACTGAAGCATACATATTTCTTGGATAGTACACACATATCTGGAAACCCCAGATTATTTAGAGTTTTCATTTAAGGTTTTTAAACATTGGTCATTTCAACTGCTTAAGTCTAGTTAGAGGAAAGTTTCAGAAGAAGAAACTTTGACTGCATCCAGGTGTTGGTTACTTATTCCATTTTATCATGCTTTATTCCAGAATATCCAAATATAATAGAATAAGGCTGAGTCCCCAAAAGACTTATTTGCCTCTCTCATCTCCCACTACCGTCACTCTATTCAAGCGGATTTTAAAAGTGCCCTGCACTTCCGGAATAAGCGTCCGCACGAGGCTCAGAAAACGCGTCTTTAAAATGCACCTTCTTTCCCCAAGGAAGCGTGTTTTCTTTCCCTGCATCTTTTTTTCCCCGCCCCCTCTCTTGTTCAAAGGGAAAATAGCCATCGGTTCTGTTTGTCTCCCAGATCTCCCGTCCCCCGAAAAGGTTTCTCGCATGGGCTGCAGCCATCCGCCAGGTGATGGTTTGCTCATTCCCTCTTAGGACTTTCAATCACTGTCTAAATCCACTGGGTAGAGCAGCATTCATAACAATGTTGCAATCCATCCACTTCATAACAATGTTGCAATCCATCCACTTCACACCTGATAAAATTTCATGCCTGATAACAATGTTGCAAATCTTTGCAATTCTGGCTCTTTGAAGTTCTGTACTTTAGGGAAAGAGGGAAACTAATGCTTTCTGGCTTTCTGGCTGGCTTTCTGGCAGGCAGCAATCCCTGCCCCTTTTGCCACGGAGCGTCCCCAAGGTAAATTTTGTGAGGAAAACCTGTGACTTGCAAAAAGAGCGATGAAACTCTTCTTTAAAGGGCAGGTATTTTGTTGTGGGTTTTCCTGCTTTTGTAGCGCTGGAAGCTCACTCAAAACCCTGGCATGAGGGCACTCAGAGGCAAAATAAGAGTTTTAGCGCACTTTAAATTGCTTGGGGATGTACCCTAAGTCACACATTTTTACTCTCAGTCAAAGCTTTATTACAAGAATAAGTGGAAAAGCAATACTTGACATTCACAGAAATAATACAAATAAAGTAGTTTTGGATCAAGAGTATTGGTGCTACTTATAAGGAGCTCAGGAAGTCTTCTCAACAATTGAAAAGAACCTGTGCAGCTATGAGCTTAAAGAGAGCAATCAAGGGAAGAGATAAAAATGAATTGGAGCTGTGAAATTCCATAGGGGAGGGCCATCCAGAAAGGAGTGATTTTACCACCAACTGCATTCATACTGTGAGGGAACCAGAAATAAATAGAATAAGTTATCCTATGGCAGGTACAGACACTAGACTTTAGGAATGCAAGAAAAAACAATAAATCACAAGAACATTAGAGAAGCCCTGCTGAATTGGTTTGTATAGTCCAGCAACTCACATTGCATGATGACCCACCACTTGTTTCTGAGGATTCTCAAGATGGAGATGATACCATCACCTGCTCTTGGTTTCCTACGAGTAGCCTTTAGAGGCATTCTGCCCATCTCTCCAACTGAGAAATGGTGTCTAGGCATTCCTTCTAGTAGCCATCAATACACTTAAAGCTCTCCAAGCTAGTGGACATCACCACCTCCTCAGGTAATAACCTCCATCTTGTGCACAAAGGGTCAGGATCTCTGGTTGGGAGAAGTTGTTAAATTGTTTTGCCCCTCTGGCAGAGATTAAAAACAAATTAAACATATGGTCTATTGTTTAATTTAGTGGTCAATTTTTTTTACATAAAGTGAGTTTGAAGAAGCTACATATAATCTTCCAGATATCTAGAATATAGTTTTCCAATGCTGTGTGAGCCTTAAGTGACAGGAATGAATCAAAATGTACCCCTCTCCTCATTTATACACCTTTACTTTCCAATGGCATGCACACCCATCAGTAAACTGGATGCCCTATTTTCACCTGGATTAAGGACCATGGCTGTGGTCACACCTAAGGCTTAATCCAGCTTCAGTCCACTTTCAGAGTAAGAGAATACACCAGCAAAGTAATGAGCTATTTTCTTTCAGCATTAAATAACTCAGAAAATTCACCTTTGGGACAGATAATGTGGAAAGAAAATTACTGGTCATTTTGCTGATGTGTTCTTTTGCTCTGAAGGTGGACTGAAGCTGAAAGAAGCCTTAGGTGTGACCACAGCCCATGTGACACACAATATGTCCTTTTTGTCTGCATTTAGTTTCAATTTGTTGGTCACACCTGTCCCATTGCCACACTGTGTTCTCGGTCTCAGATGGAATAGAGATAAATAGTTGGATGCCATGATTATACTGATGGTACCTCATTCCAAAAATTCTGATGTCAGCACCCATTAGCTTCATAAATATGTTTATGGACACGAGGAACAAGACCAACTCTGAGAACCCCACACATAAGCTCCTAGAATGTCAAAAGCTGATGAGAGATAAAGCAGATTGAACAGGGTGTGTTCCTCTCCTGATTCCTGCATGGGAAAAATTGCAACTATCTAAGTTACGCCTTTTATGAACAAAAGGGAATGAAACAGTAGCTTTAACTACCTCGTTAGCTTGAAATGACCTTGCAAGTTATATAGCTATCAGAGAAGAGGATATGTTTCTTCCTGTTTTTGTAGTCAGGAGAGATAATTATTGAGAAGTTCTGTGGAGGAGACGTAAAAGTGGCAAATGTATAGTCTATCAGCCCCAAATCAGATTTCTGCTCCATCAAAAAGCTGAGACTGCAAACCCCTTGGCTGTTTTGACCTAGAGAAATCTGAGCAGATTATATATTTGCCACTTCCATATCTCCTCTGTGCTACTTCTTAATAAGTACCTCTATCAATACCACAAAAACAGGAAGTAAGATGTCTTCTTATCAATGTAACTTGTACAAAGGGCTGGCTGGATTGCTTCAGAGCACACAGTATTCCAAGTTTCCTTTCTGTAGTGACCCCAGGTTAACTCACAGCAGTTGCAGAGAACTAGATTTTATGGCTTTTTGAGATATTTTGGCTCCCTCTTTGTTTCATATGGGGGCAAGAATTAAAGAAGGATCCAGAGTGGAACATTTTCCCTGTGGAGATGTGGATCTTATGGTAATTAAGAACAAGTTTTTAATATAATATCCTTACATTGATTAAGAACAAGTCTTTAATTCCTTTAAGACGCATCTTCACGGCATCGTTATCTCGAATTCAAAATGTTTTGAGTCCTCC
>MTQE01003428.1:18298726-18313034 GCA_014337955.1 Aspidoscelis marmoratus | reverse complement strand
AAACCTGGTACTCCCAGATAAAAGTCTGGCTCCCTAACCACTTGACCAAATTGGCTCACTATAGGAGGCTGATATTTGTCAAACAATCAAAAATTTGTAATAACAGTGCCTTATTTGAACTTGGGAAGTGGGTCATCTGCTACTTTGCTTTAAAAGTACCAAAGTATTCTATCTTTAATTGGCTACAAGTGCTTTCCTGCTTCTCATGCTGGGTCTACCTCTTGACAGGGCACCAGCATGACTTTACAAGAATATCTTGAAAATGTTTGTTCATGCTATGAGCATGAGCACTGGGCATAATGAGTGGCAGGAAGGCCACTTTTGTCGAAGTAGCATAACGTGAACCCAGGTCCATGCTTTCTTGTGCTCATACCCTGCCAGAACAAAAAGTTAGCCAAGTGATATAGGTGTCATGACAAGGTATAAACTCAGAATACATCCATTGGTGCAGCACATCCAGCCAGAGTGACCATAACTATAATCAGAAATGGGCTATTTGAACTTCTGAAGTCAAATGCTTCTGTAATGGCTCAAGATGCTACCTGCATGGTGGTTCCTGTTCTGGCCTTTTTCTGGATTGACCTGCATAGTTGTTGCACTGTGGTCTGGAATGATGGATGATGTGTATTCTAATAATATATGGAGAATATCTGGTTGGGAAGTCTGAAATCCAAAAATGCTAGTACTAGGTGCTACTGGTGACATATGTGGTTTGCCTATGACTATTGGATACAGAGAAACAGGTTTTCCAATGATATTAATATAGCAGTGAAAGACACTCCTTAAAAATATTCCCACTCATCCTAAAGAACCACGTGGGTTCCTTGTGTAGTCCAGGAAAGATTCAGCTAGTGTTTCTTGAAAGGTGGATATACAGCATAGCAGACAGAAGAGTGGCAAACTAGTGAGCTCCTATAAACCATGTCCTAGGAAAATCAGTAGAACTGAAGACTTTTCTCCTTTGATATTCCACATTCAGAAATAAACGGGATGATTTGAAGAGTTTGCAGCAGATTGAGTGTGGTGCTGCTGGCAGAATATGTTGCAAACTGGTTTGTTGCCAAGTGAGATTCTGATAAGTCATCTATCTTGCTGGCCTTTTCAAATAAGTGGTTGTGTACTGATGCTATGGGACCTTTCTGTGCTTACTGTAGATCTGGAACAAAGGATCACAAAATCCTCTTGAAGGTCTCATTAGCCTGCATCTTGGTGTACCACTGATGGTATGCTTTGTACACACTGGATGGAGTACAATCCTGATCAGGGTGGCACTGGTCAGGATTACTGATAGATTTCAACATCAAGGTCTACCAGAGTGGACCAGTGTGACCTAGTCTTGAATGACTTTGTGATTACCAGGAGACCTGTGGTACACCAAAGTGTGCCACAAAGGTAGTTTCCCTGGTGGTTCTGAGACTAAGAACTTTCATTTCTAGGGCTTTGGAGCACTCAGAGCCCAGGTTCAAAACTCATGTGAACATTTGGGGCTAGTCTGCTACCTGGACTGGACCAAACTGGCACCATTGTGTAAATGGTGTTGTTCCAGCCCACATTTTTCTGTGGTCCAAAACCAATAGGCCTGACTGGTCTGGACCCACGGGTTCAGACCACAGAATGGTTAGTGAGGAATACTCATGGAATCACATTGTCTTGTTTCAGGAATCTGCACTTATATGCAGATGAAGAGTTGTGGGGAAATATTGCCAGCCCACAAAAACATCCTTTGCTCCAGGAAGGTACAAAATTGGAAAGGATCCATGGACAAGTTTTGAATATACCCTTTCATTGCCTCTTTCACCTTCTCCGGAGGCTGATGGTAAGAATTGTGATGGTAAGGATCCTGTCCTATCCACCATTGTTGGAAACCTGAGAAAGAAAATGGTAATTTACTCCATCAATTCTCTGATATCAGTTAACATCTTGGCAGAAGTTTTCACTTTTACCCTGTGTGCCCAAAATTGTCAAACTGTGTGCAAAGGCCACAAGGTCTGGCTGCTGGATGCTTTTTGCAGTTAGGAGGAAATACTTCTTTTCCTAAACACATTTACAGGCCATCCTTGTTTATAGATGGAGACAGCCCACAAATGCAAGTAATTTGGAGTCAGCTAATTTGAATGCTTAAGCACTTGTGCAGATGAGCAGAGACAGATTTCTCATTCTAATTTGAAGTGAAGATGCCCTATCTGTCTAGAATCCTTGAAAAGGGACTGGCTGCCATCTCTGCTTGGATAGTTTAAATCTTCTCTCGGGTAGTTTAAATTTCTTAGTTAAGTATCTTTCTTTATTTTAACTTTGGCATCTGGGAACCAATGCTGCCAACCTAGTAAAATCAGAGGTGTTACCGCATTGGCTGTGGAAACTGATTAAACATACATTTAGGACACATATAGAACCCTTTCATACTTACCTTCTGCACGGGAAACCTCTTTCTGGAACCTCCGTGGTGGCTGCTTCCACATTTTGGTGCATGAGATCTGACTCTAAATTGGGTCTCATCGCCAAAAACCGGATTAAAATGAAGACCTAAAAAATTAGGTCTTCAATCCATCCCTTCGCCTGGATCCATGTGGAAGCAGGACGCTTCCACACATTGCCAGGTGAAGGGATGGATGTTACAGTGGCCGGCATGTTGGGAGGGGCAGAAGCAGGATGGCCTGCCGGAAACATGTGCTGAGTGGCAGCTGCCTGCTCCAGTCCCACGGCTCCGGGGGCGGTGTTGGCGGCGCGCAAGCTGGAGGACTTTTAGAATGGGTGCTGATGCATCCACATAGCACCCACTCCATCCATTCTCCAGAATCCGGCCTTCCCATGGGAAGCATGGGGCCTTATTTGGATCCATCCCTATTTCAGATGGATCTGCCCAGAGATGGATTTGAGGAAAACCGTTTCCCTTAATCCGGCTTTCAGGAGGCATGTGCAGAAACACCCTGGGTCTGTTGTCCATGTCCTATTGAAGGACGATGATTAAGGATGGTGTGAACTATCCAACAACATTTACCTCTGTCTCTGATTGCAGAGGTTGCCTAATGAGGGATGAAGACAAACTATGGGTTAGCTTCAATGACAATCTACTCCATAATTGGCTCAAGTTCAACAACACTAAAAACTCAAGTTGCTGCAACACTAGATCTAGTTTGGGAAACACCACTTGAGAATATTTGCAGGTGTTTGGAAACTGGAGGTGTGAATGGCTTTAAACTTTGTACATTCTTGTAGGGGATAATTTGTATCCTTTCCAAATTCACATGGAAGTTTGTAGGAGGGGGACTCATTCACATTACCTTAAATTATATGTTCTGCAAATTTCCACAGCATTTTCCCATCAAATATCTCTGCACTTAAAAAAAAAGTGTAAGAATAATGACTCACCCTATTCTTCACATACATAACAAGTATATGCAAAAACTCACTGGTTAATATAAACAAGCTGTTTCCTTAATAATTTCATCTCTCCAGTAGCTTTATTAAAATGAGCTAGGGGACACATTGAAGAAGTGTTGGATGGATTGTGCTTTTATAAATGCAATTTTCCAAATGTTTAAACATTATAGGCATTTAGAAGGTAATACATTCTAACCTCATCATCTTAGAAAATAACTTTGACAGAGTATGTAATGGAAAAAATACTTGAAAAGAAAGAAATTGATATACCTTTCATGCTTATTCAGAGGAAATGTCCTAGAAGGCCAAGAACTGGAAATCAGCCTGGAAGTCAACCAGTTTACCCTGTCCATGGTCTGGATCTCTAGGTTTAAGTTCACCTGGAGGCCATGGAGAAGATCCGTGCCCTACTTATGCTATATTAGCCATCTCGGGTAGCTTCAGAATGATTTATTCTGCACATGCAGGAAACTGACCCTTTTAGTCCTTGAGACCGGAGGAATATGTTTCTGATGCAAGATTGTTTGCTCACTCTGACCTCCAGTCAACCCTATATAAGCATCTATAGACCATATAGGTGGAGCCTGCAATAAGGTTTATAGACTCAATTAGGGATGCACATGGATATTCTAAACTTTGGTTATTCATCCAAATTTGTCCAAATTCAGACATTTCGTACATGAATTGAATTCACGTACATTAACATTCATATGAATATGAATGTTTCAGACATTCGTACAAATAGTTTGAACATTTGTTAAACTGGGGAGGTGGGAAAGTGGCCGCCCAGTAACATCTGCAGCGGATCCAGATTGCATTTAACACGGATCAAGAGTGGATTAAATGTGGATTCAGGTCAGATTTGATGCTTTCAGATCGGCTATGTTACATGATACATGTTGGATGCGTATGCATTCATGTCGGATATGTATCAGATATGATCCAGAAAGGTAAGTGTGCTCCTCCAGTCAGCACTTCCTCAAATAGGGCAATATTTGGCACAGACAGAAAGCACTTGCGTGAAACATTTATGTTGTTTGCTGAAAACAAGTAGGTCATGTTTTGCATTTGCAACACTCAGGAAAACTATGCATAAGGCAGTTCATCAGCCTGTGTGTGTGCGTCTGCGTCCGTGTGTCTGTGCGTGCATGCGCAATAAGCTTCAGTTTTGATGAGCCCAGTAGCCTGTCTGGGTTTCTAACAAATTACAGGTGTTTTAAGCAGCCCATGCTGAAAGGGCAGGCAGAGGTATAATTGGCATTTTCTAACCCTCCAGGTTCTTTTGTGGCTGCAGCAACTCCTCCTTAAACTTGTCTGCAGAGCCTGCTGGTTGATGCTGTAATTTGTAGGACTGGGTCATCCCCAAAGCTTGTCAGGCTGGTTTAGTAACCAAAGTGGGGGGTGAGCGTGAGATGTTATCCTGGGATGGCTGCTAGGCTCAGGCTTGTTCAAAGGTTGTAGAAACAGTGCAAGTTTAATTGCTCTAGTGCATTTACCCCGCAGTCACCACATTAGTTCAGTTAAGTAATTTCAGAACCTGAACTTAATGGTTCTTGCAGGGAAGAAGAAAGGTTTTTGTTATTGTTGCTAGTGGTTATGCGTATTACTTAATTTATATCCACCAGTTAGCAACTAGTATTGCTAGATGTTCTAGGGGAGGATGAGAGGTTTGACTTGAAACAACTTTTGTTTTTAATTATTTAGTTTTGGAAATGGCAACTCACTCCTGGATTTTTTAAAGAGAAAAAAGGTTTGATCAGTTGCCTTAAATTATAGTGGATAATTTTCCTGTAAAGGTTGTTGAATCCAAAACCAGTTTAAAGAAACATGATTCTAAGATTAGGGATGGGTACAAAATGCAGTGAACATTTAATTTTGATTATGGTTTTTATATATATTTACAGGCACTCGTGTGTGTGTGTGTGTGTGTGTTAGCTACATGCAGTTTGTACATTCAAAAAAATTAGTAAAACGTTCCAAATTCAAACTTGCCATTCCAGACTATCCCCACCTACAAAGTGTCTTAAAGTTGCTTTAGCAACCATTGCCACTTAAAAATGCAAACACTGGCTCTCTCAATCACTCTTCCTGCTATGGAAATTCTATTTAAATTGCAGTCATTGTCCACAACTCTATAGCATGGTGCAGATGTCCTTTCCAGGCCCACAAAGCAACATGTCTCCACTTCTTTCCCAACTGAAGTGCTGTGTGTGTGTGTGTGTGTGTGTGTAGTTAACTTTCCTGGGGCCTGGAAGGACCACACCTTAGGCTCAAAGCACAAGGAGTGATTCTGAAGTCAAGCCCTTGCCCTTACCCCTTTATAGTGTTCTGTCAGTATGGAGGTTTTGCCAGAGAGGGCTTCAAACCGCTTCAGCCAGGCCATGAAAACAAAGCTTAGTGCCCTTAAGAAAGTATGTGGAGCTACTACCCATTGCTGCTAAATCAGCTTGTGTATGTTTAATGTAAATTTATTCTTTCTATCTTTGTGAAGATTATTTGACTCTTCTCTTCTGTTATGAATACAATCACACCTGAGGTTATGATCAGAGACAATAAGAAAAAAGAGAGCATCTCAGAGATGGCTCAGAGATGGCTTCAAGGTGGGAT
The DNA here is from genome assembly GCA_014337955.1 of Aspidoscelis marmoratus. Taxonomy (NCBI): domain Eukaryota; kingdom Metazoa; phylum Chordata; class Lepidosauria; order Squamata; family Teiidae; genus Aspidoscelis; species Aspidoscelis marmoratus. The sequence goes on along the minus strand of MTQE01003428.1, from coordinate 18,307,046 downwards.
TGATCACACATCAGTCTGTTCCTCTCCTTTCCTAAACATAATGGGCTAGAAAAAGTTGATTAGGGATGTACACTGCCCTTCCATGTGTCTGAACAGCCTAAGTATGGCCTCACTCTATACAACCACTTGAACCAGTAACTACATGCAGAGGATCACAGAGATGATGGTTGTATCCACCAACCTTTAATAAAGCAGATGTGGGTGCTGCCATGTGTTAGTGTTCTCACCCCTTCTCTAATCCACATTGTTAGACTTGCTTTTTAAAAGCTGCATTATGAATAAAAAGTGCAGGTAATATCTGTTGATTCCAGTCAAAGCATTTTTTTTTTTAAAGGATCATTTATCAAGTAGGAAAGACCGACTGAAAAAACACTGCCTTTCTGTCTGGACAAATTTTGGCTGATTGATATGCAGGCCAAAATAGCTTTTTATATATCTACACTCAGCCTTAGGCCACAGCTACCTGTCGACCGTAACTGCTAGAAAAGATTCCTTGAGAAAATGATCGTTTCTTCTCATTCTCTTTATTTTGTGCCTCAGACACATGATTCCACCTTTTGAAACTTTACTGAAAAATTAAGCATGCTGAAGCATGACAGGGCCTTCGAGACCTGATAGAAAGCGAAGGGAAATCAATAGCAGGAAAGACTCCGATTGACTTCTGGGCCCCAGCGGGTTCGCCCTTTCATACCTTTCCTGTGCTTTCTCCAGCCAGTGGAACACAGCAAAAAGAGGCATTTCACAGAGTGTGAGGAGGTTATAAACAGAAGGCCAAAATGGCTGCTGGCAGGTTGGTGTGTGTGAGAGCACTATGATATACGGGTTGCCTCTTAAGAAAACAAGGACTGAGCAAAGGAAAAAGGAAAGAATCTTCTTAAACTTCCAAAGTCAATTTTGTGTAGACCAATCAAAAACACAGTCTGTTTTTCACTTTGTTCAAAGCTGAGGGCAGAAAGGATGTCTCTTCATAGTAGACCTAACTAATAGAATGGCTAAATTCTGAGGTATTTCATAGTGATTGTCACAGCTCTGCAGGCCCCCTTTTTGTCTATATTATATTTAAAAATGAGAGAGAAAGAGATTAATCAATGGAGTTGGTGTTAGAGACATGCACGGATGAAAAATTCATGTCTGTTTCGTAATCAAAACCAACATCCAAAATTCTGTCTCATCACTCAAACGTTCAAACGTTTGCATTCACAAACAATTTCGCTGAGTTTTATGCAATTAAAAAAGCCTATTTTCCTCAATACTTATACTATGAAAGTGTGAAAATGTGACAGAATTTTCATCTTTGCAAGCTGGGGGAGCATCGTTCATTTCATTTAAAAGTCTGGACATTCGTTTCTAAGTAAAAACATGCAAATTTGAAGATTTGGTCAAATTTTCAAATGTGAATTTGTTTGTGCAGATCCCTAGTAGATGGCTACCATTTTTGCTTTTCTGCAGGTTTCCTGCATCAGTGGCTTGCATGCTTAGCACTGTTACAGCACTAGCATGTAGTTGGCAGGTCCCTATTCTGGGAAATAATTTAGAATAAGGCCCAGTATAGAAAGGGCAGAAATAATCAAAATAACAAATACCAAACAAACACAGACAAAGAGAATGTAGAATTTTGTGCAATTTGCATATGTTAATTTTAGGGTAGCATGATTACAATTTAGACAAAAATAAATGCCAACCTAGTTAGGCTGAGCAGGGAAATTTTTGTCTAAATAATCTTTGGGTCTGTTTCCTACCATTGATAAGCTATTGACAGCCGCCCCTTTCATATATATAAGCTGTTAGAAATAGGGAAGACAGTGTCCAAAATTTTGATTTCAGGTCACTTCCATAATGTATTTCTAGAAATTCAATCTGATTGAATGGACTCTGTTCAGGCAGAGGGAAAACCGTGCCTCTGCTGATCATTAATCCTGATCTGTGTTACCGTCAGACTGATGAATGGAGCATGCCAGTCCTTCCTGCACCCTAGTCCATCCTGTGAGAACAAATCTGCACAGTACTGCAGCACCTGGCCAGTTTTCAACCTCCTACTGTAAATGCTATGTGAACACCATTCAGATTAGTCTTTATGCTTCCCACAAACAAGTGTAACATGACTAGCTCAAAAACAAGTGGACAGAGAGCAACTTGGTTATATTTTCAATGCGTAGCTTTGTAAACATTTTTAATTTACCCAAACTGCTTTTTCTGGTTGCTATTTAGTGTAACAGTATATAATTTGGCTCTTATTGACCAGAAATGGTAAATGAAGAAAGTGCAGATATGTTTAATACTACTACTAATAAACTCCTATCTCTATCCTTTAAATAATCCCATATTCATGAAAATTCAGTACTGCATATGTGGTGCCTGAGACATGGCAACTGTTTTAATTACAACTTTCTGGCTGCTTTGGTTACAAGTTGGAAGTGAAGGAAATATTTGAGGTGCTTGGGACAAATGGGACAGAAGGAGCTTCTGCTGATAAGGAGACACGTCTTCATTTTCTCTGGGCCATGTTTTGATCCTATGAGCCAATGGAAATTTTTGGAAGTTGAAGTGTAATTTCCTGGCTATGGTGTGTCCCATCCTCTTTATCCCAAAATATCAATCTGTGGGCCATCATTCCTTTTTGATCTGATTCAGAAAGTATCTCCTTCCTTTGGTTTTTCATTCTTTATTTCAGAAAGCACGTGATATAAGTTTAAATATCTGGACTTAACCCCAGATATGTGGGTGCAGAAATATATTGATAATATAATCGATAAATTAGGGGATTTGTTTACATTATTTAGGGGACATTTTCACTTTCAGTTAAATTTGTAATTTATGCAAACACTTATATCTGTAGAGAAATCCTTATATCTTGTAGTCCTTCCAGGTTTCATAAGGAGGCTGCATTCATGTATTCAATTTCTTAGGAGCCTAAATTCGTGTATTCAGTTGGTCCTGAAACTAACTAAAATTCCAGAGAGGAAAATGACTTTTTAATGACAAGGTAACTTCACTTACTTCCTCCCCCAAGAAATGGTTCAGTTAGGCTGAGGATGTGACCATTTCCATTTCCCTGAGGTCATATTGTTAAATTGAATTATTTATAAACCCACAATTTGCCATTAGTCTCATATACAAACCAAACTGGTTGAAAACTTCTTAGAGTGCTTTATAAATCAGAATTCAGATACTTCCTGCTCTGTTCACTGGATACCACAAAACACCTTTCACTTCCTCTGAAGAGGTTACATATTGAACTGCAGTTCTCTTATATTTAATGGCAATATCATTCAGGAGTGAAAGAGGATAACCTCGACAAACTCGAAAGTATCCATGTACAGCAAGGAAGTCGATTGCTTTCACTCTTCAGCTGCTAAGAATGAATGAATGAATGAACTTTATTGACTCGTCATATGATTGGATCAAGTTTACAAAAGATAAAATCAGATAAAACATACAAGGATAAGAATAAAAATAAAATTAAAATAACAAAAATGATTTGTCCCCAACACCCTTACAAGACATGGTAAGAGTGCAATATACTAGGGAAACTACTGGAAAATAGACGGGAAAGAAATACATTTATTTGCACAGAAATGTACATTTTCAAGTCTAAAATCACCTATATCAGTATGCAAATGTTAATTTTTTAGTGTAGTTTGCTAACAAAATACACTTTTAGTGAAAAATGTGCATAAGTATAGGAAACATTTTCTGCTGAACCAACACCATTTGGAAAAAAGTATACATTATGCAAAGATAAGGTAAGACCTCCCATGAGTCAAGTACAACACTTTCTATTGGCTATGAGAATTCATCCACATGAGGCTTTATTGTGGTGGTTATAGCTATGGGTCGTGGTTTTTTTTGGGGGGGGGTAACAATATGGAAGTGGTAGTTCCATAATGGGGAGCTACTGGAGATTGAAACAGTGACCTAAACCCTTTCCCATGTATTAGGCAAAAAAAAAAAAAAAAAAGAAAAAAGAAAAAGAAAAAAAGGGAGAGAGAAAGAGAAATACATATGAGCTTTTACAAAAGAAAGGACAGCAAAAAAATTAATATGGAAATGAGGTACATTGAAGTTTATAATGGCAATATAAATAACTTTTGAGGAACAAAAATTAATAGATGCATGCATTCATTAAAAAAGGCTATTATATTTCTATCACTATTCCAGTCAGCATTACTGGGCAACTGCATATGACTTAGATTCCATTTCCACATTAGTTTGCCATATTCATACCAAGTTAGTCTACCATTCCTCCTTTTATACTCAGGCAACATCAGCACAGAAAGTGGACAAGGACTACAAGTGTAGCACTTCCTCTCCACACTTTCACTGGGGATTCCTCAAAAGTGATCTCCTTCGGTGTGTGTAGATTGCCCGAACCATCAAGATCACAACTGAGGACTTTTCAGAGGCTATCTTGTTGCCAGGGAAAACCTCCAAGGAGGCAAGTCCCCCTTAGTAGTGGTGGCAAAGTGACCTTACTCAAGAGCTAAATGAGCTCTTATAATGAATGGTATGGTGAGAGGAAGAATGTGGCATCCATGCAGATGCTGCACTCTTCCTGCACACTGAATGCCACCAGCAGGTGTGGTTCTCTCAAAATTCAGAATGCCATAAAGGCATCATGTGAATGTTGCCTCAGACACCACTGTGCTATTTTAGTGTGCTTCCGGACACACACTAAGAATACATATAGCTGCACATTAATGACACATACAGACCACATGTAAACTTACCTTCCGCACCGGAGGCTAGATTGAGGTGGCCGCTTCCGCATTTCGGAATGCAAGACCCACTCTTAATCAGGTCTTGCTTCCGAAAAATCGGACTTCCGGGAAGACCTCAAAAATTAGGTCTTCCATCTGGCCCTTCACCTCGATCCGGTCAGAAGCAGGACACTTCCGCACACAGAAAGGCGAGGTCTGGATGTACTGGCAGCCGCCATCTTGGGGAAGGCATAAGCAGGCTGGTTTGCCTCCTTCTGCCCTCCCCCATGGGCCGCTCGCTGCCGAAAACATGCAGTGACTGGCAGCTGACTGCTCCAGTCCCACAGCTCCAGGGGCGTCGGTGGCCTGGGGGGCGATGTTGGCGGTGTGCGAGCCGTCTGCCTTCGGCTATGGGTGCTGTGGCTTCCATGTAGCCGACCCTGCGGATCTGGCCTCCCTGTGCATGTGCAGATGCACGAGGGCCCTTCAGATCCAGCCCTATTTGGGATGGATCCTCAGGAGGTCGGATCGCCAAAAAATGGACCATTTTTAAGTGGCAAAGGTGGAAGCACACTTAGTGTTCCCCATCTTTTGAATTTTCCAGTTTTAAAAAACATTTAAGCTTCTGTAAACTCTTGAATCTGCAGACTCTTCCCATTAGGGTCTGCACTCACTTCTAAACTTTCTCCACAACAATAGATCCATGCAGGGAAGTGAGATCCTGATAGCAACAGCAAGGCTAATGCTCAGCTGCCATAGGTCTGTGCTGCTAGGGAAGATTGTGGCACCACTCTGTGCTTCAGTGGTGGGAGGGGAGCATACAAAGTTCAGCTACTCAGGAAGGGAGGCAAAGTTGGTAGTGGTGGTACCTGCCAATGCACACTTCAGCTCTGAGAGGGGATGCAGTGCAGAAGGTCTCCATTCATCACCAGTGTGAACACTTCAGTTGGAGAGAGAGAGAAAGAGAGAGAAGATGGCAAAGGTTCCTGTCACCATAAGCTCTAGCTCCTCGGAAGGAATGTAGTGAGTAGGGATGTGCACGAATATTCAAAGACATTTGAAATTCAATCAAATTCGTCCAAATTTCGACATTTGAATTCGAATTGAATGTCCATAAATTTGAACTGAAACATTTAAATGAATTTTGAATTTTCAAATCTGTTTGAATTATTTCAGACGTTCATATGTGTACAGGTTTGCACACGATGTATACTTGCACATGCACATCTTTCCCGCATCTGCACGCATTTTTACGGATCTGTACGGGATGAAAACGGGCTGCATATGGGTTGCCTGTCAGATTTCGACATTAGTAAGTGCAAAGTGGAATTGAAAATTCAAACGAATAGATTCAAATTTGCTTAATTCGAATAGATTTTGGGAAAATTGAATTTTAAAGGTTCGAATCAAATCAAACTTTTGGATAATCAATTTGAATCAAATCGAATCCTGAAAATTGCATTCATGCACACCCCTAGAGGTGAGACATTGTGCTTCTTCACTGGTGCAACTGCCCTGTGCGCTGCAGCTTCAAAGAGGGAGAGAAAGTGGTAGTATTTGTCTTCAGCTCCAAAGAGGGAAACAGAAATTGGTTGCTCAGACTCTTCATGTTGTATTTATGGAAAGGGCTATGGGAAAGTGTCTTGAATAAAATAAATAAAACTTTATTTCACTGACTTCTCGCTCCGTTTTATCCAAGAATTTTCATTATGTTTCAGCTTTTAAACTGTGTCTGTGGATTTGCGTATTGTTGCTTTATTATTTTTGCATTTAAAACTCTAGTGTATGATTAGGCATAAATGTAACAATTGATCACATGAATATCAAGCATTGCTTCTGGTTTATTATAATGAGCCTGTATGTTTTAGTATGAATTATACCATCTATCACTATTGTGATCTGTCTTGTCAGCTGTCACTGCCACCTCTGCTCCCTTGGTTGTTGTTTTTTTCTAAAAAAGGGAAATGAGAGGGAAAAAGGGGTTTCCCCCCTGTTTTCAAAATCTATCTTATATAAGGAGTTAGTGAAATCCAGAGCACACAGGGCATGACTGATAAGTACACCCTATTGAGATTTAATGCTGGATCACAAATTAGACCGAGAGAGGAAGGCATTGTTTAAGAGAGCAGCTCCCACTTCAGCCTGCTAATTAATCAAGCACAAAAGGCTCATCAAGGAACAGTCCAACGACAAGGAGCAGATTAAGACAAGGTTGCCTTGAAGGTTAAAGATGCACAGGTTTTAAAAATTAAATAATGAAGAGAGGAAAGTTTCTACCGTCCACTTGCGTTTAGATGTAACATTGAAAGTTTGAATGACACCCACAGAAGTTGAGAGTTGCACGAGGGCTGTCTGAGATTTTGTCCTTTGTTCATCCTGGCATGGAGAGATAAAAGCACACTGATTGCTCTTAAAGGTGGAGCGTCAGTTTTAAGCTTCATTGACAGATCCGTCATACACCCCAAGGAGAACAAAAGGCTTTTCCCAATGAAGCTGAAATATTAATTTAGGGACACTAAATGCTAGCAAGAGCATTCTAAACTTCAACCAGGGCCTCGTCCTATTTTAATGGTAGCATTTAGCTGTGACACAGCTTTAGTAGGATGTCTTTGAAACCTCTTCTGTGCAACAGTGGGATTGTTGTGGGTTATGCTTGAGAAATGAAATAATTGCCCCTGAGCCACAACATCTGTACAACTGTGGCAGAAGAGTGTACTGTGGGTGGCTGTCCAGATGAAATCAGAAATATGTTATGGAAGAGCTCTTTCTGCATTCACAGTGTCTTGGTGGATACACTTCCCAATGATAATGAAGAATGGTTCCGCTTGCAATGAGACTTTCAGTACCAGGCCAGAATCCACATGGTGCTGTTATGGTGCTGTGAGACTGGTCTGGTAGTGCAGGGGCTTCCCATTTGTGAGCCACTGGCCCTTTCTGCACTTGGCCTTATTCTGGGACATATCTCAGAACAGGGGACTGCTATACGCATGCTAGTGCAGACTATGACAGACCCCAGATAAAGCCTGCCATAGTCTGTATTAGCATATGTTGAGATATGTTCCAGAATAAGGCCAAGTGCAGAGAGGGCCCTTGTTTCACCATGAGAGGACTTTTGCCTTGCAGGATATATATCAGTCCTATCAATCTTTCCTCCTCCAGTGTGCAGATTTGCCAGCATTTCACTGGCCATTTCTGTGACCATTTCTGACTTCTGTGGGCATTTCATTTCACTGACCACTTACATGAACACAGGAAACGGACTACTTGTGTGGCATTTTCTGTGGCTGAGTGTGCATTGAATATTGTTAGAGAGTTTGCATTAGATATTGAGTAGGCAGCTGCATGTTTCCCTGTGATTTTACATAGGCCTATATATACAAAAATGTATTTAATGAAAATAAAAGTAGCATGTTCCAGCAGAAGATGCCAAACTTAATTTTTTTTATAGCAAAAGAAGGGAAAGGTGCTGCAGAACTCAATGATGAGGATCTGGGGTGATAGAGAATTCAGAGCACCCTGAGGATGATAATGTAAAGGAAAAGGCAAAATTGTCATTGAAAGAAGCTGATAATGTCTAGGCCAGTGGTGTCAAACTCAATCCAGCCGAGGGCCGGATTCAAAAA
>MTQE01003428.1:18273565-18298007 GCA_014337955.1 Aspidoscelis marmoratus | reverse complement strand
GCGGGCCGGGTCCGGCCCGCGGGCCGTAAGTTTGACATGCCTGGTCTAGGCTGATAGATCAGGCTTGGAGACTTAGGGTGCTTCCTCACAGGCCCTTAGAACACATATAAAAACTCATACAAGACACATACAAGATACATTAAGACTTACTTTCCACATTGGAGGCCGTAACCGGGACCGAGCAATGTCCACAAAGGTAATGTCCTCTAAGGTTGGACTTGTTTTGTACTGTAGGAGTTGCTAAGTCAGTATGTACCAGTTTGTCCTTGATGTTATGCACTCGTTTGTATGCAAACATAGGATTCTGTTGATATCCAGGTACCAACTGTCAGGCGGGTATAGCTGTCATGTGCACAAGCAGAGCTCCGCTAAAATGATTTAAACAGATGCAGCTTTCACGTCTGTTTTAATAATCTTACCGGAGCTCTCCTCGTGCTCTAGACAGCTCTTATACCCAGCAGACAGTTGCACAGCTGACTGCCGGGCAGCTGTCAGGTGATCATTTGGGGGTAAATCAAGCCCTTACCTGGGTGATTAAGTGCTCAGGCAAGGGAGGGGGGTTTGAATGACACCCACAGAAGTTGAGAGTTGCACGAGGGCTGTCTGAGATTTTGTGCAGCATCCTGATGCAGGGATTTACCACAGTTTTCATGGGGACAGGTGGGTTCACATTGAACCTGTCCTGTTCTTCATTGCCATGGGGACTCCTTAATGTGAATTAAGATTTGCATTAAGGCTTCCCCGAATCCATTGCGAGACAGGGGCAGCCCCATGGGGATGAGCCCTGGGCATCACACCAGTCTTCTAAAATGACAACATCTGGAGGAAGCCTTTGAATATCTGGTAACTCCTTATATCCCACCCTTCACCAAGAGGTCTTTATCCTGCCTTACAGTCAGATTCCAAGCTGAATTGGACATCCTCCAGAATATATTGAAACTGTGAAGGAATAAATATGGACCTGGACCAATCCATGTGGTGAGTGTACTCCTCAAATACTTGGGAACCTTTGTGATTATCATAGCTTAGAGGAAGAAGGGAAGAATGTAATCCCCCAATTCGATTATTTTTCTGCATCAGAGAAACAGAAAGAAGTAGATGAGCAAAGAGAAAAAACAGTCTGAGAAAAGAACTGGTAAAAAGTTGAGCAAGATATAATATCTGGAGCGAAGTTGCACTTAATAAAGGTCTTTGAAGAACTGAAGTAAACCAGGAAAAATAAAGCAGTTAGTGAAAGAGTTCAAAGGTACACTTAGACCACTGAAATGACAGAGATTTTACACTCCACCAACTTTTGGTTTAAAGTGCAGTATATCTGCAGTATTGAACTTTGAACTCCTTGAAAGAGGTTGCTTCCTTACCTGTCATTTCACTCCTAACTCAGAATGACTTGATCAGTCAGTAGTCCTGAGGGCTTTGTGATACAGAAGGGAGAGGAAGTCCTCTACAGATACTTTTGTGTGTCTTTCATTGGCACCATACTGTCCACCACAGGGCAGACATGATGTCAATTTTGTACTATCACCACTCTCTTACCATTATGTTACAAAGTGGAATTTATCTTGAAAATATTGTTATAGGGAAGCTGCTCTTTGAAGAAAAGAGAAATTCTCTATGCTTGACAGTTAATTGGCACTGTTGGGCAATTGATATTCCAAGCAGGTTACACTTGGCTGCTGAGATAAAGCTTTAGATAATGAAATGGTCAAGTTACAGAGCTAAGGGGGGAGGGATTCAGAGCTAAAGGAGCAATTGGGTATTGGGAGTGCTTAGGGTATAAGAAAAACACACACTTTGCTGCTGCACATTTCTAATGTCCAATTAAAGTATAGATTTTAACTAACAGATTGTAAGGAAAATACTCTAGGGGAGCATCCATACCTGTGGTGATGTGCTCCCTGAGGTTTGTGGCAGTCAAATGCATGGGGTGCCCACTACCATAGGGCACTATGAGAAGGATGTCTGAACCCTCCAAGCACCCTCCTCAGAGTGGGGAAAACTACTCTGAAGGTGTTCACAACTCTAAATTACAAAGCAGTAGCAACACAATCTATGCGCCCATTCCCCACAAGAGTTGCAACGGTAAAGCCCACTTCCAGAGCTTTTTACAGCACACAGAGTGGCCTTCATCTTCTTCCAGATCCCACACTCTACCCCATGGGTGGGAGTAAGAGTCCCTATTTTGGTGGACCTTATGCTGCTGAGCTATGGATGCAACCTCAGTTTCTGAACTTCTGTTTTGAAAATTTCACCTGTAGTATTTTACCTGGAAGAAGAAGAAGAAGAAGAAGAAGAAGAAGAAGAAGAAGAAGAAGAAGAAGAAGAAGAAGAAGAAGAAGAAGAAGAGCTGGCTTTTCTACCCTGCTTTTCTCACTCTTAGGGGAACTCAAAGCAGCTGACAAAGCTTTCTATTCTTCTTCTACAACAGAAACCCTGTGAGATAGGTGGGGCTGTGAGAGCTCAGAAGAGAACTGTGACTAGCCCAAGGTCACCCAGCTAGCTTCATAGAGGAGTGTGGGCTCAAACCCTGTGACTGTGAGATAATAACTCTGGCATTCTAACCATAAGACTAAACTGGTTCACAATAGAACCAGTAGGCAACAGAATCATTACAGCAGTGAGGGAGGAACAAAACTCTGACTGGAAACCGCCTTAAACTGTGGCTGCTCCATATATATATCCCTCTAAGGCCCTGTCCCCATGCAATTGAAAGTCTGCTGGAACTCTTCTTTTGCCTCTGAGCGGCCCCATTCCAGGCTTTACAAGGCGCTTAGGGAGCTTAGGAAAGTGAGACACCCGCGATAAAATACATGCACTTTAAAGAAGAGTTCCAGTGCTCTTTCGGCGATTCGCGGGTTTTGCTCGCTATATCTGCCTTGAGGACGCTCCGTGGCAAAAGGGGTGGGGATTGCTTGCCTGCACACACAGCCAAAAAGCATTCACACATCTGAGAAATGCAGCAGGTTCGCTTCCTTTCCTTTGTAAAAAGAGCCAGAATTGCTCAGAATTGCAACATTGTTATCAAGTGATCTGTGAAAGCCTTAAAAGAGAATGAGCGAAGGATTGCGCTGCCGATGGCTGCAGCCGCTGACTTTGCCGGGGCAGAAAGCCTTTTCTAACAGAGAACTGAGTGAAAGTAAGTGCTGAAAGTGAATGAATGAGCGATCATCTGCCTTTGCTAGGGGCAGGAAGCCGTTTCAGGAGACGGAGATCTGGCTATTTTTCCTTTTAACAAGAGAGGGGGTGGGGGAAAAAGATGCCCGGAAAGAGAAGACGGCTACCATGGGGACGGAAAGTCCGTTTAGATCGCGGCTACCATGGAGACGCTTATTCCGGAAGTGGAGGGGACTTTTAAAGTCAGCTATAACAGAGTGACGGCAGAGGAAGCCGAGAGGGGCTAATAAGTTTTTGGGGACAGGGCCTAACAGGGAATAACACGGGGTATTTTTGTTCTGGCATTATCTCTTGCTTTTCCAGTGTTGCTTTTGTGCTTTTGTGTGACATGCACATGAACTTCTGAGTATTTGTCCAGTGCTCAAATCACCACCACCGTGCATGCATGGCCATCTGTTTTGTCTTCCACGCATGCATATTGGATGGAGCAATGATGGCAGCTCCATCTAGATGGCAAGTAAATGCTCTATTACTGTAAAACCTATAATGAATGCTGGATTTTCCAGCAATACATTTTTGTGTCTTTTTTAGGAGAGAAATAGTTGGGCTATTAACAATGCCATTACAATGTTAGATTCCTCCCATTTGTTCAGGACCTGTGCTGGACTTTGGAGCAAGCAACAACTGCCACTCAAAGAAAGAGCAGAAGGGTTTGAATGATTGTTCTTCATTTGTCTTCGATACATTTCTTTTGTGACCTAATCTGACTCTGGCTGTGTTCACACCCAAGTTTTAATCCAGTTACAGTCCACTTTCAGAGTGAGATAACACATCAGCAAAGGGACCAGTCATTTTCTTTTCACTTTATCTTAAAGATGTATTTTCTGAGATAATGCGAAGACAAAACAGTTTTTCACTTTTCTGATGTGTTCTCTCAGTCTTAAAGTGGACTGAAGCTGGATTAAAACTTAGGTATGTACCCAGCCTCTGAAGTCTTAGGGATTAAGGCCTGAAACAGTTTCATTTTCCCTTTGCCATTCAGATCTGAAGCTTTTCTGTTCAAAGTAGTAGTACGTGAAATCTGAGGATGTGTGGGGAAAGATCCTATCAAATATCAAACAAGGCTTCAGAAACTATGAAAAAACTATTTTGAAAAGATAAAATATCTACAACTTTTTTTTTCTTTTTTTTAAAATGTATAAATTTGAATGAAATTTGCAGGGAAGCCCAAACCCCTCCAAGGACTGAGAATTGTAATGAGACCTGTAATGAGACACAGTGCTTCTTCAGCAAAAGCAAGTGCTGGACTTGTAGTTAAGAAAAATAATAATAATTTTCTCTAGTATTTTGGGGCAGCTGTTATATGAAAATAATAGAGGTGCCTGCAGGAAGCCTTCCAAATGGCAAACAGACTGAGTCAGGGGCTTTTATGCTAGCCTGATGGGGAGCGGGAGCCTAGAATTTTCTTTTTAGGTACACTGGTTCCCTCTCATTATAAGCTTGAGCTGACAGTCACAACAGAGCTCTCTCTCTCTCTCTCTCTCTCTCTCTCTCCACTATCTCATTTCCCCCATCAACCTCCCTTGGTAAGCTGAGAGACTTCAGCATTTCTTTTAGGAGACATTTGTCTGGATAATTGTTTTGATATCTGCAATTCTGTATCAACAAGCTGCCACAATGCATTTCAACCTGAAGGATTCCCCTTAGCTTATGACTCATCCAACTGAAATACTCTCCCTCCTGCTTGTTACTAGGGGGTGGGGGTGGGTGGGAGAAAAATATCCTTGGGACTTTCCAGCCAGGGTAAGTGCTTAGTGGCATAACCAGGTGTTAAGAATTCAGAGTTAAAAACCTAAGATTCAACTTGTTCTGGAAACTGCTGTCTCAGATGGGTCCTCCTGAAGCATCAGAAGGCCTTTTTGCACTTAACACCAGTGGTATAGTATCCCACTGAAGTTATTTTCGGGGGAAATGGATGGTGTTCACACCACAAGTGCCAGCACCATTCCCAACTTATCTGTGGGTTGTTGCAGTGCGGACACTCCATCTCGGACCTTCTACACCACCACAGCAATTTCTACCGCATGCTGGGCTGTTGCTGTGGTGATTGTGACACAGCATGCATTTATGCGGCTGTAGTTGCTCATTCCCACTTCCATGCAGTGTTTGCACCAGGAGCATATTAGACACTCATGGTAAAGCTGTGGAGCAGCTTTTAATGCTCCACAGCTATGGAAGATTGGCACAGCTTTGCATGTTCTGAGCCACGCTGGAACAGAGTCAGTGCTATGGTGGGCTTATAGGTCATCCCAGAGTGTGCGATGCTGTCCTGACTGGGTAAATGTGAAAAGGACCAGAGACAAAAATAACATCACTCGTTCATTCAGAAAATATGGAGAAACATCGCCAAACCATCTCCAAACAGGATTGCACAACCTTCAGGTGCCTCAGCCACCCTCAATTTACATGTTTAGGAGGGCAGTGAAGACACACATTTTGTCATGTCTTGAGTGGGTAGCAGCAATGAAGCACACACACATGCATGCCTAGCAGCAGTGAGAACAATATCAGTCCAAAGAGTTTATTCGGGGAGCTCAAATGTAGTCAGAGCAAGTCAGAGGCATCAGGTTACCAAGAATCTGTCAAAAGCCAATCCAAGGGTCAGGAATCTAGAGATAAACACGAGTCAAAGGTTGCCAGTAAAGATGTTTGTTTGCAATGGGAGTTGCTGGGCTGGGCATCCTAATGAAGTGCTAGGGCTGTCCGTCCCCCTCCTGCACTGCTGTTTTGCATGAAGGTGGGTGGATCATCACAGGTGTGCTTTCTCTCACTGGAGTGAACACAGCTCTGGATGTGGCTCAGAGTCTGAGTCTGAGCCATCTGTGTCTGGGCAGACAGGAGCAGGTTCCAGGGCAGGCCCCTGTGGCATTGGTTGGTCCCTCATCTGGGCTTGAAAGGGTGGGACCCTCCTCATCTCAGGTGTTAGGCATGATACTTTTTGCCCTGGCCTTTGACTAAACAGGGATATAGCTTTGCTCCCCACTTTTCAGATACTTTTATTATTTTAGTATGTTTATATTTGCTTTTAAATGTTGTAACCCACCCTGAGACCTTCAGGTATAGGGCAGGAAAAAATACAACTAGTAAATAAATGTACAAATGATGGGGAAGCCCTGGACAAAGTACCATGCACAAGTTGCCATTAATGAAATATCTACATTAACGGTGGGTTTTGGTGCTCATGAAATCTTGCAAAGATCATGACAAATAGCTTCCAAGATAAGGGAGAAATAAGCTGGATAAGGAATGCATAGAAACCTCATTACTTGATTAGACATTTTAAGAAAATGAAATAATACAAATTAATATTTGTAATTTAGGCTGCATCAAGATGCAGAAAAAAAACGCAATTCAAAAACAGTTTAGAGATGGTAGAAACCACAGGTTACTGTTTCCATTCCATCTCTAATCCATATTGGAGACCATAAAATGCACTTCCAAAAAGTGCATTTAGTATGGAGATTAGAGGTGAGATGGGGATACTAGTTGTCACATGCTAGTACTTCTAAGCTGTTTTTGTATCTTTTTGTTTAATATGTGAGGTTGTAGCCTTATTTAAAGGTGGGGTAACTTTTTTGTCATCTGTTTAAGTTAGTGGGTACTCTATAAGTGTTATGCTTCTGCTTAATGTGATCTCTAAAAGCCTGCAGTAGAAGGCCGAGGCAATCTTTACAACAGTATCAGGTATTTGTGTGTTCTTTAAAAAATGACTTTTTTCTCCACTGGAATATCTCATCTGTATGATGGACCAAAGTGCTGTCCTGCCTATGGTACAAAAAAGTCACCATAGCCTGCTCCAATGGGAGAATGCTTAAAAGCAGCCCCCAAAGTGTTCCTTGGTGGTGGACCAGACCAGGTGCATATGTTTGGATGGCAGGGAGCAGTTGATCTAGGCTGCTAGCCATGAGGATCCCTGCACCACATTAGCCTCACTTGACAATTAACTGGAAGCTGAGAACATTCATCCCTAGGCTTTGAAGTTGAACTATCCGCAATGCTATTGGTGTGGGCCACTGGTCACCCTGCAGATCCGGCCAGAATCTCACTTTTTCAAACTTATTTGCTTTCCGAGTTGTGAAACAGACAGCTTTGAAAACAGCTAATGCCAAATCCCTGGCTTTATAACAGCTCCCCTTGAACTGAAGTTGTCTTAGAATGCGGAAGGCATGAGTTTATTTTTGTGAATTGAATGCCTCAAAGTGCTCCCTTTGGAACAGAAGAAAAACCATTGGGTGGTTTCTTTTTCTTTTTAAATGATCAGGTTAATTGAATTCTTTTCCCTCTTTTGGAATATTTGGCACTTGTTCCCAGTCATTAACTCTCTGCAAATAAGCCCAGCATTGTCTTTCTTGGAAGTTGCTCTTGTGAGCCAAATTCAAGACTTCATATATGAAGCATGAATCAAAGGAGAAGGGTGAAGGCATTAATAATAAGAGGTCATTGGTTGGGATGAATGCTTGCAATGAGCTGTCTGTTTTGGAGAACAAGATGATGCAAAGGTTAAGGAGAGAGAAAAAGACACAAAAGAAAAATGCCCAACATAAGTTCTCTGTAAACTCTTGTGGAGAAGTACAGCTGGGTGGAAAGATAGATTTGATTTCCCCATCAAATATTGTGAGTGAATATCAGCAGATATTTAACTACTTGAAGATATTGTCTAAAATAAATGATCTTCCTAGCTCATGGAGCTGATAGTGATATTGCTAAGTTCAGAATACCAAAGTTCAATTTTCCATACCATTCTGGCAACGTTTGGCGTCTTATCATTTGTAATCCACAGTGTGATATCTCTTTTTAAATCTTTCTAAGGGAGGTAAGGTACAAAGATGGATATTTTAAAGCTGGATTTGCTGAGATCCAGAGGAAAGAGAAGTCAGAATAAAATATATTTGCACAATTATGGTAAGCTATATTGTAGACATAAAAAGGTTAATGTTTTCTACATACACATATAGAGAGAGGCCATTTCTGCATTGTCTCCTGGAAGAAGACTAAGGGATCTGACATCTTCACAGTATTGCAGGATAGCACATGTCCTTTCCCTCCTAGATAGAGCATAGAATGTGCTAGAGCATCCACAATGGTTGCTTGTGCAAATAATGAAACAATGGACCATAACTCAGCTTGCCCAAGAAGATCATACAGACTGATTATAAAGAATGGCATAACAATGTCACTTCCAACAATGGAGAACTAATGAGAACATACTATTGAAAATGAGCAAACCAAAGTACTATGGGACTTTTGAATACAAACTGACAGTTCTGAAATGAGATCTAACAGTAATCAAGAAGAAGGTGTGGATTATTGACCTAACAATATCTTGTGACCAGAAAGTCAAAGACAAAGATCTCAAGAAGATCACAAAATATCAAGATTTGAAGATGAAAATTGAAAAACTATAACACAAACCAGCAGTTGTAGTCCCAGTGGTTATTGGCACACAGTTTGCCATATCAAAAAAAATAATTGGTTAACACTTAGAACATCTGCATATTCACAAAATCTGCATTGGTGAACTGCAGAAGGGCACAGTACTCATATCCAAACACATCTTATACTGATACATTATGTGCAGAAATATTTGTAACATTATGATATTCATATGCTAACATTCAAATTAATACAAATATGTTTGGACATTTGTTAAGCTGGGGAAATGTATCAGATATGTATCTATTTGTATGAGATAAGTAGGTTCATATCAGATACATATCTGTTCATATTAGGTGCATATCTATTTGTATCAGATACATATCCGTTTGTATTAGATACATATCAAATGTTTGTATGAATACATACATACAGATTCATATTGAATAGAATTTTACCACAATCAATGTAATCTATTCGTACGAATACAGATTTTCAAACATTTGATTTGTTTCAAATTGAATGCCCAAAAAATACTTAAGCACATCCCTAATTATGTTATCCTAAGTTCTTGGGAAGAACTCAATGTGAAATGAAGACTGCTGTGATATCACTTTGCATAATGATAGTAATAATAGTCACCTGTACCTTGCAGGCACCAGTGCCTCCCAGGCCAATGCAGGCGCACGCATGTAAATAAGCCCCTAGGATGGTTGATGTGCTCCAATTGCAACTCTGTCCTCAAGATATCTAGGGACAGAGATATCTACACATGGCCTAAGTAAGTGTAAGACCTATTTATCCTGGTGAAAAAAAACCATATTAATTTTGTGCTGGATTGAGACAACAAGGACTGTGGTTACTGCTATACCCTCTGGTTATCAAGCAAAATGCAGGAAATAGGATTCAGTGGAAGAGTAACTATCCATGGTAAAGGCCATGGTCACACCTTCACTTGAAGCCTTCTTCAGTCCATCTTCAGGTCTGACTGTTCATGCTTTTTCATTTCTATTTTATTTGTGAATATTTGTGGAAAGTCCACAAATAAAACAGACAGAAATGAAAAGCTTTCTATTCTTCTCCTCACAACAGACACCCTGTGAGGTAGGTGGGGCTGTGAGAGCTCACAAGAGAGCTGTGACTAGCCCAAGGTCACCCAGATGGCTTCAAGGGGAGGGTGGAATCAGCTCCCTAACCACTAGACCACACTGGCTCACACTAAAACACCCTCATAATGTTAGTTATGTATAATTCCACCTTGGAACTGGGAGTAAAAGCTTCTGACGCCGGGATCGGGTGGGGGAGGGGTGTCTTCTGTGCATTCCAAAAGCCCGTGTGCGAAAAGGCCTCAGGTCTTTTCATATGTGTACGGGATAAAAACAGGATGTGTTCGGATGCATACAGATGCATATAGGATGTGTATCATTGGATATATATTGAATATTCGAATGAATACATATGAATGTATTTGTATTGAACCGAATGTCTGGACTTTCACTTTTCTTTATTTGTACAAATTTGGATTTTCAGATATTCAATTTGTGCACACCCCTATGATGGATGCATCACACTGTCATGGGAGTGGTGTCCCCACAGGTAAGTTCTTTCACTTGTTTCTCACTGTTGCCCAGCCATCTGGACAACAAGCAATTGTTCCAGAATAGCTTTATTCTGGAATATTGCTGAATAGAGGTATGTTTAGTTGCTGCCTAGAGGTAGCCCCAACCATTTCAACCTAGAAGTCAAGAGGGAAGATAGGTAGACAGACAAACAAACGGACAGAGTGAACTATCTCTCTTTGGAGAGTCAAGAAATGACATGTTCCTACTTAGTACTTTGGAAAGTACTCTTTGCCTGGAGTTGTCTCCGGACCTGATGGATTCATGACACATAGTTGCTGTTGTCAGGGACCTTTACCAGGTAACCTGTTTTGGTCATCTGGATGCAGCTTTAAAGTCTTCATTCTCTTCAATGTTTTTCATGTCAAGACTTGTCTGAAGCCTGACAGACAAGCCTGACAGCTTCTATGGAGCTGATCAAACGATAAACTATTTCTATTCCTGATGGCTGAGAAATAAAAAAAAAATACTATTAATTTAAATATTTAATTTACCATTAGATTTAAAGAATTGGGGATTCCTCCATGAGGACTTGTTCAACTGAGCAGTCAATGCACTTCATTTGCATCCCTATAGTAAATGTTTTAGTGATATAAAGATTGTGAAAAATTATAGCAAGGAGATGAAAGAAGTAAAGGATTTGAATGCATATATATATGAAAAGGGAAAAAAATCTTATACTAACATGGTAGGTCTTAACATTTGCTGCATATTTTTATATACTTTTAACCTGTATCTCAGTAGGATTTAAGTCTTTAGATTTGATGGTCATGGTACATTATTTACTCAATTGCAATAAGATTAACTAGATAAAAGCTGACATAAACTTGGCAAATTGTCCGGTACTTTCCTTCCGTTTTGTGAGTGTAATGGTTTTATTTTCAAAATGAAGAACTCAAGGTGGTGGGGGTATGTTGGGGCAGATGGGGTGGAAGAAGAAATCCATTCCAATATCATTCTAGTCACTTAGGCTGTTTTTGCAATGCAGTTGCTCCAAATCAAATTCTGGAATATAAGCTGCTGTCTAAATACTAGTGCAACCTCAGGTGGTCTTTGCCTCCCTCTCATGCTGTGTCTGCATTAGACAAAGAGTGGATTGAGCTGGGGCACCAAATTATCAGACCATGGGGAGGTGTGCAGATCAGTGGGGAACCTTTTTGGCAGCAGTCCAGGAAGTACCAGCAAAAGTGGACCCACCCCAAAACTACTAGGGCCAGAAACTCTGAAGGCCTTCCGAGACTCAGCACTAACAATGTGCACAAATATTCAAAACATTCAAAATTTGATCAAATTCGATTGAATTCAAACATTCAAATTTAAACTGAATGTCTCTAAATTTGAATATGAGATTTGAACAAATTTTTGAACATTTTGAATTATTCTTACTAATTATTCAGATATTCATATGTGTACATATCCATACGCATTACATACGTATCTGTATGCATCTTATTTGTATCTGTACACATTTGTACCAATATGTACGGGATGAAAATGAGATGCATACAGTATTAAAATGGGATGTGTACAAATGTGTACGAATGCATACATATGAATGTGTCGATATTTGTATCTTCAAACACAAATAAAAAGTCTGTATGAATAGATTTGAATTTATTCAAATCAAATAAAATGTGAATACATTTGAATTTCAAACATTTGAATTGATTTGTATCTTTAGATATTCAAATAAAATAAAATGCTGAAAATTTCATTCATGTGCACCTTTACTCAGCAGCACTGTCTCCAAGGGTTCTTCAGAAACAGTGGCCAGACATGGAGTGAGCCAGGCTGTCCACATGTGGGTGGTCCTGTCCTCCTCCAGGGGAAACCTGTCTCAGCCAGGGATGGGTTGTGCACTCCAGGATAAGGTGACCTGCCCTGTCCCAGCATATAAAGTTCAAGTATAGGAATGATCTTATAGAGAATTTGGATTTACATACACCTGTAAAACGTTAGAACAGAATTTACAAACTTTGGACTTTTCTGCACTTACCTCTCTTTAATCTGGACCAGGAGATCCAGAATAACCAGACCTGCTGATCCACCTCATGTGGAGATGTGGACCAGATCAGCACTGTCTGCACTGGTGGTGCCAATCTGGCTCATGCCTCCTCTTGGCTTCCAAGCTTGCACTTACTTCTCAGCCACCCTTTCCCATTCCCTTGACAGCTAGAAATGAAATTTCCTAGACTTGGGGCGGTGGGGTGTGTGTGTGTTTCACTAGGTCAGCATGGCATGCTGCTAGAAAGCAGCCCCCCTGTAATTCCAGATCATGGAGGCATGCCATCTACACACCTCCCATGATCTGAAACAAGACATTTAGTCCTCTTATGGACCTGATTAAAAAGGTCCACAAGAGAACTGGGGTCAGGACTTCCTTAATCCATATTAATGTGCAGATGAGGAGGCCCAGGATCCAGTTTAACAGGCTCCTTAGACTGGATTAAAGGTAAATGCAGAAAGGGCTTACGGCTCATCCCCATGATCTGTGATTACTTCAGGGTGGATTTCAGGTAGCCCCAATGCAAATCGTAGTTCGCATTAAGAAGTTTCCATGGTGATTGAGGACAGTGAGGGTTCAAACCGAACCCACCTGTCCCCATGAAAACTGCGATAAACCCCTGTATCGGGGAACCACGGCAAGGAACGGATGGGAAAGGGCTTGATTTAGCATACAAGCACCTGACAGCTTCCCTGCACTCAGCTGAGGAAGTTCAGCTGTCACACGGAGGTATGCCCACTGTCAAGCAAAGCAGCGCAGCTCCAGTAAAATAATTGAAACCCAGCCGTGGCTTCAATCAATGAACTGGATTCCCTTCGTATTATGCCTCCCTGTTATGCAGTGTGTGGTTTTTGGAGGTGCAGAAGGGAAAGCGGTTCATTGATTGAAGCTGTGGCTGTGTTTCAATTATTTAACTGGAGCTACACTGCTTCGCTTGACGGAAGGCATACCTCTGTGTGACAGCTGATCTTGCTCAGCTGAGTGCAGGGAAGCTGTCAGGCATTCGTGTGCTAAATCAAGCCCGGAAATTGGAAGATCAGGCAAGGGGGAGCAGTTGCGATTGCAGCGTGCACAACAGGGACAGCGAAACCCCACCCGCTAATGCTGCAGTCGTCAATCTAGGAACATTCTCATGCCCCCAGGATAATGCGTGCTTGCCTCCTAATTCAGGGTGAGAACAGTTGGAAAGGGGTGGTGGTGGTTACCACACATTTTTGCCATTTGTCCTGCATGTAGCCCGGATTAGGGGCTTTTCATGGGGACCTTCTGAGGCTAACTCAGGTTCACCTCACAGTATTTTGATCATGGGGATGTACCCTTAGAGAGGTCTTTTGAAAAGGGCTACTTATTTCTAGACATTATTCAATTGTGTACTGCATGTAAAGATAAAATGAAATATAAAATTTAATCTTATATAATGTAGTTTCTGGTAGTATATCAAACCTGTCTAGATGGAATGACACACCTGGGAGACCTCTGATAATTTTCAAGTTTAGTTAGTTTAAATCAAGCAGAATGAAATAATTGTTTGTTATTTTGGCTTCCTCAGCAATTGCTTCTTACCATTCTTGTCTGATCTTGGCCGCCTTAATACTTGAAAAGAACACCTGGGAGTACAAGGTGCAGTGGTTTAGATAGGGAAGTTGGGAAGCATCCCAGAAGAAAATAATGTCAATTTTTGTTTGTAGAAGATTACATGGATTTGTACGTTAGTCAACAGGAGTTGAACACAGCTTGGAGACACCTTTACTTTAAGCTCATACATGCTGAGGAGGAGGAAGAAGAAGAGTTGGCTTGTGAGCCAGTTTGGTCTAGTGCTTAAGGAGCTGGACTCTTATCTGGGAATACCGGGTTTGATTCCGCCCTCCCCCACGAAGCCAGCTGGGTGACCTTGGGCTAGTCACAGTTCTCTTCTGAGCTCTCACAGCCCCACCTACCTCACAGGGTGTTCTGTTGTGAGGAGAAGAATAGAAAGCTTTGTCAGTCGATTTGAGTCCCCTTCAATGGGTGAAAAAAGGGGGATAGTTAAGCCAACTCTTCTCTTCTTCATCTATTATACCTGGCTATTCTCACCCTTTAAGGGGATTTAAAGTGGTTGACAAACCTTCTCTTCTTATCCTCAGAACAGACACCCTGTGAGGTAGGCAGGGCTGTGAGAGCTCAAAAAAAAAAAAAAAAAAAGAGTTGTGACTAGCCCAAGATCATCCAGCTGGTTTCATGTAGGAGTGTGGACTTAAACCAGGAGACTATCAGAAAGGAATCCGACTCTCTAATCACAAGACTAAACTGGCTCATCAGAAAGGAAAATAAGGACAAGTATAAATGACCAAGGATGTCGTGCATGCTCAGAACATGTCTGAACCAGTCCAATTAATAGGTGACAAGCTGTGTTATAACATACTCAGTGCATTCAACACTTTTATATAAGCGGCTGTGGTCTAACCCCCCCCCCCAAAAAAACTAGCCATATCAAGTGGATTGGCAAAGTGTTTAGAAATCATGCCAGCACAAACAAACTGCAAGGTTTGCTAAGATGCTCTCTGGGAACATTTCTTGTCCTGTCAGTCAAGAAGCAGCAAAGGGAAAGCATGTCTTTTGCTATGTCTGGAGTTACTTTACTGCTGGAGTGCTCCTCAATATGGATTCTATGTCTTGGAGCAGATGCAGAGTGAATACTGCACAGCAAACTAGGACCTAGCCCTCTTTAACTTACAGTGCCAAGCAGACATTACAATCTAGTAATACTATTGGCATGGTCAAGTAGACTGTGTGGAAGTTGCCTCAGAAGCTGGTAATGGAGAAACAGACTTTCTTGATTGTACTTCTACCCAATTTTGAGTAATCTCTTTCCTATGGAAAAAGGAAGTATTTCGTGTCTTTTTGGTAAAAAGGCAAATAAGTTCTGGTCATGAAATAATGATGACTGATATAATTTTCACACCAGTAAAAGAGGTTCCTCTTTGCTGAAGGGTTTACAGCTCATCTAATGGATTTCTGGATACTTCATAGTCTTATTCTCTTCTATTTTAGAACTCCTTTCAGCATGGAGTGAGTAATTCTGCATCATGCTGGGTCCAAATTAAATAATTCAGGCCATGTTGAGCTGGGCTCTTTCTGTTGGCAATCTATGTCAAGGGATGTTGGCATTACAGGTGGCCCATCCTGGTCCAGCTACAGCTATGGCAAATTAATATTAGCTTCTGTAGTCCCAGAAGTTCCTTCCACGTGCTCAGAGAAATAGTTCTGGCCTCCTCAACCCTGGTACACAGAACTTTAAAATGTATAAACTGATTTGACTGGTTTGACAGCTATTCCGAATGGGACTTTGGGGCTAAAAGGTTGGTTTTACAAACTACCAGTCAAAAGACAAAATGCAATTGGTCCAGGTGGAGTCTCAGGGATAAGGGAGAAAAGGAAGGAGTTCTGAGGCAGGAATAATGCAAATTCAACAACCTTTATTAGAACACAGAAAAATAAAAGGGCACTTTTCTTCTGAGGCTTGAGTAGCCAGCAATGAGAAACAATGAAGCTTTTTTCAGTACAGCAACACAATCAGGCAAGTAGGACAGCAGTATCTCATTATACTGTCAATTAGGATTAAGATTGTAAAATTGTAGAAAGCAAGCTACAGGTGATAATTAGATTACATGGCTGGGTACACTTTCCATATTTTAATGGCATTTTCTAGTTACAGTGTGGCAAGCCATCTTAAAATGTGGTTGAGAGGTCTCTAATAGTGGCTTGTGTTAGAGGCATGCATGAATATTCATGGGCATTTGAAATCTGATCAAATGTGTCAAATTTTGACATTCGATCTCAAACAGAATATTCCAAAATTTGAATGTATACATTTGAATCAAATTTTGAATTTTGAATCTGTTTGTTATAATTGTCTGGACATTCATATGTGTATGGGTTTGTACACAATGTGTACTTGAAGATCTGCATCCTTCCCTCATCTGTACGCATTTGTACAGATCTGTATGGGATGAAAATGGGTTCCATATGGACGTGTACGGATGGGTATGGATGTGGGGAAGATGTGTACATGCATATACAAATGATGTCAACATGCGTATGTACAGATTCAAATAAAAAATTTGAATGATTAGATTCAAATTTTGTAAATATCAATTGAATCTTGTTAAATTTGAATTTAAAAGATTCAAATCGAATTGGATTTTTGGGTATTTAATTCAATTCAAATAGAATGTCAAAAAAACATTTGTGCACATCCCTAGCTTGTATACCAACATCCCCCAAAAAGCGGCATCTTGGAGATTCTAAGATGTTTCTAAATTGGTCCCAAGCCTGGTGATGTTCTACCAACTTGAGAGAAAATTAACTTCACCCATCAGGGCTTTAGTTCCCAGGTGATAACCTCCTTCCAACCTATTTTCATGGTCCACCCAAACAGTCCTTTTCTATATAAGAAATAAAAAGGGGGGGCAACAAAAGTCTTTCTTAATATCTGAAAGGCCCTATACCTTGCTAGTTTTATGTATGCTTCTACTTTACATGTGAATAAGAAATGTTGGTAACAGAACCACCTACCTGTGTTCTGTCTGCACATGAGCAGCTGCTCAGGGAACATTTCATGGACTGCTTAGAATCAGTTCACAATTAGAGTGGGCTATGGTTCCATTTTTACAACATAGCCCAGTCCAACACCTTTTCCCACACAAACAAAGTGTTGAGGCAAGGTTACCCATTAGAATGGTTCAAAGTGCAGATAAGGTGTTCCAGGATGTGTGTGTGTGTATGTGTTACTGGCCTGGTGTAGCACCCAGTGTGGAGAAGTCCCTGTAGCACATGCATCCTGTCTCAACTTACCTTCTGTAGCTGGCAAGCAGAAACACCTTAGTGACATTTCAGTTAATGGAACAGTTTTCCCTTCCACTTACAGGCATCGTTATTGCTTTCAGAGGGTTATTTTTAAATTTTTGTTTTATGCTGTCCTTACTGTAAACCTCCCTGAGACATTGGAGTGTAAGGCAGGATAGAAATATAAACAAACAGCAAGTAAATAAATATCAACAACAACAACAAAACACAAAACCCAAAGGGCCTTATCTTGCTGTTCATGAATTATGCTTTGATTCACATTGGAACAATGGTTTGGCCCCTCGTCTCTCCTGCATGTTCTTGTGGAGGTGCTCCAAAGGCCTCTGCAGGTCATTGCTCCTCTGGCTTTCATTCTTATCAACTGTTCTGCGTACTTCCACAGTCTCTATGAGCCACACTAGGCAGGCACCAGTGGAATCTGTGCAGAAAGTGATTTTTCTAATCTGAAGCAGGCTCTCCAAAAGCAAGTAACATCTTTGACCTACTGGCAAAGCAGTAGGACTATGGCAGCAGAGTGTGATTACAGTGAGCAGCAGACCTGAGCCTTTGCATGGCAAAATCACTTCTCAGGATGTTTTTTTTTCTTCTTCTTAATTTTAAAGCAGTATATTCTGTGGAGAAAAATTAAGGTGCCCTCTCTGGCCTTGAGATATGAACCCACTACCTCATCCTTGTCATAAAGGAAGTGGCTTAACAGAGATGCCATATCAGCAGTGTTTTTTTTTTTTGTCCCAAAGTAGTTATTTGCCATATTCATTTGCCTGCCTACCATTCAAAGCTATGCTAGGATCCGAGCTATAAGCAAATACATTCATGTCAAAGGTTCATAGACTGTGCAAACAGTAAAGGAGCATAAAAGAGGAAGAGAAAGCAACAGTGCACAACAGTATCTCTCTTAGCATAAGACCAAACAAAGGGGGGTATTTGACCTTTATGGAAATGTCTGGTTTGGTCTTTTTAACTTCATGCTTCAGCAGAGGAGCTGAGGGAGTAATAATTAGGCAATAAGCTCATCCACATGACAAGTTTCCTTTCCATTGACAACAGGCACTGTGCTCATATGATAAGAGGAAAAGAACTCACTCTCTTCTGGCTTGATCAGAGGTTCATATATTTTATATCCCACTCTATCCTATAGGCTCAAAGTGCTTTTGACAGTTTTTTCCTACCCCCAAGCATTAACAGCCTTGTCCTTAAGAGGTTACACAATCTAATGCCTTAATGTGTGGTCAATATATAATTGTGACAAACAACATAGGAATTTAGAGAGGAGCTTTACTTCCTGAGAAATTGAAAGTTTTATCATTTGTGAACTGTCGCTGGGTAGAATGGAAATTGTATTTTGATTTTAAAATGCTGATAGGTATACTTTTGCATACATTTTCAGTTTGCATATAGAGTGAGATATACAACAAAACTATGCTTTTAAGGACGCACACCATCTCTACAGATCCAGTAAGTGCATTAATGTATCTGATACTACATTCATTCTTCAGTCTTCATTAGGGATGGGTGAAAAAAATGTTTGCCATTTTCACAATTCATACGAATCGTGAAGCTTTGAACGTTCACATTCAAATCAAATATTACCTATATTCGAAGACTGACCTTTGCATGAGAAGTGAAACATTTTGTGCATTCATACAAAGCTTCATTACATTTGCAAAGGTGAATCTGTGGATTTTTAGTGGATCAGGAGCAGATTTGGAGGCTTGACTTGTGGAGGCAGGGATCGATAAGCGTTCAAAGAGAATTTGAAGTCTAGCACATTCAAAGTGGCTGCATTTGCATGAATGCAAATTTCTGTCCCATTCTTTTCGATGCAAAATGAATGAGGGGAAAAAAATCATGCATATCCCTAGTGTTCATTTGACACTTTGGGAACTCTCATTGGATCTGGTTTGCATACAATAGTTTTCCTTTTGAATTTGTAAAATTAAAGTATTTGAATGAAAATAAAACAGCTGAGAGGCAGAGAAGGATAGAGAAATTGAGGATTAATAGTTGATGTTAAACACTTAAATAATGTTCCCCCAAAGAGAAAAGACCAACTTTGAGGTTATATACCAATCACTGTCTGTGCACTATTGTTATTCAAAACTGAGTTTTTTTTCTAGAGGGAATTATTTTGTTATCACGTCCTTGATGTTACTTTTGTCATTATACTCAGAGATTTATGTGGCAGCTTCCATGTTTCATAGTTTAGAATCTGTAGGCTGCTACCTGACTCAAATCTAATAATTTGGGTCAGGCAGCAGGGACCACTCTGGTCACTGTCTTCATGGAGGCTGTCAGTTCCACCTAATGACTGAGCTCAGAAACAAAAGTCCCCAGCCTCCAAACTGGCTGTGGATATTTCCATGGACCATCTAGAAATGGCTTATTTCTGTGGTGTGCCACTTGGATCTGTCCACCCATCCCTATGATGGACATAACCGGGAATGCTTGGGAGGCCACTTTAAAGTAGCCTTTCCCTGAAGTGGTCTCCAGCACATCATTTTAGCGTTGGGGACCACTTCACATTTAGCCCTGTGAAGCTAGAGCATTATCCAGGGGGCATTGACTGCCATAGTCTGCTCTAACATGTGGAATAGGGATGTGGCCAATGTGCCCAACTAACAACAGTCGGATCACTTAACAATTGTGGAAGTAATTGGTTGTGCTCACTTGCTCATGAGCAGAACTGCTTTTGTAGCCACCACCTTTAAGAGTCCTTCACAAGTTGGTCCACATTCCATGATGGTGTGATGAGCAGTTGCACACTATGGATTGAATTAAGAAAGGCTTTACAATATAAGGACAAGATCAGAAAGTGCACTAAGTCCCTCAGTTTGTGGTTCTATGCACAAGTAAGTGAGTGCGACTGATTACAGCCAAGACTGTTAATGAATGAACCTAACACTTTAAACTCTGTTTATATTTATTGAATGCACATTCAGCACATTTCTAGGGTGGACTCAGTGTTCCTTACTGGCAGCTGGCATGGTTTTCAGGAAGTGTGCAGGAGCAGTCTGAGTTTCCCCATCAATCTGCAATTCCTCTTGATTCCTCTCCTCCTTTCTTCTCCTTATAATAACTGTCTGGATTGAGCTTGTTAGGCTGTTAAGAGGCAATGCATCAATCTTAGCATGGAATTTATTTGAGAAAATCTTGTCCCATTCTAGTATAAAATGTATCAGGGATTTATTATTTCCTCCACTAATGTTTACTCAGAATAAATACATTTGTGCCAGACCAAGGCTATAGGGTCTGCTGTACAGCGTAGTGTCTAACACTACAGGAGATATTCAGAGGAAAAAAAAAATATTGTGGACTTCATGCCTACAAAAAAAAAAAAAAAGATATTTCTTTCTAAGCTTGTCACGTAAGAAAAATGGTAGCAGTAGGTTTGGGAAGAAAAATTGAATGCAGATGGGTTTTAAATAGACTCAGGTTATGTCTAAATGAGTGTCTTTCTCTTCAGGACAGCACCCAAACATGTGATATATCCCTTACCTTGTTGTTCCCTACAATGGGTCTATGGCATTATGTTAGGAACTGTGCTCTGGGATAGTTAATTTGCGGAAAAATTAGCTCAAACCAGGGCACGAGGAACTTCAGTAAGACTATTTATAGCCGAGGTTAGTTTTAATAACAGAATTATTTGGAGTGATACGATAACAGGAAAGCTGTTGCTCAGCTGGAGCGAAATTAGAGAGTTTTTAAGCTAGCTGTCTTAGCCAACGTCAAATAAAGTCCAATGAGAGTGGATCCAAACTGAGATGGCAGCACCACACAGTAAAAGTGAAGAAAAAGTTTCTTGATAGCAGGAACAAAGTGGAGGAGAGCAAGAACAATGGCAAATGAAGAAACTGGACTGGGTAATGCCGGAGAAAAGAACTCTGGATGCAGCAAGGGAGTTCTTGATGAGCTGGAAAACTGTGCCACATGCTGTTCTGAGAACTATTTAACTGTTGTGGGTGGGGGCACAGCCTCCTGAGGGGTACTTAATGCTGGATGTTATATTATTTGGCAGCAGCTAGCATCATCCTAATGGACCATGTGGAAGCTACCTGGGATATTCTAAAGTTTGTGTAGATGAAAAGACGTAAAGATATTTTCTAGGCTAATTCCCCTGTCATGTTTATAATTCTTATTTAGGTACACACATAATGGATGTGATTATGGTGGGACAAATAAGCTTTTAACCCTTGGCTAATAGAGGCAAGCACAAAATTCTAGTGGGCAGTTTGTAAATGGTACAACTACATTTGGGAACTAACGGTTAATGAATTTATTTCACATCAAATATGCATTATGCAGGGTCAAATACCAAAAATGTTATTTTCCAAAATACGGAAGCCCGTTACTAATGTCATTTCCATTTTTGAGCAGGCATTTATTCCTTTGGTAGCAGTTCAGTCTCTTCTCCAATATCAGTGGATTAATGGATGTTTATGAGCATTAATATGATAAATAGATATATAATTGTTTCTAATGGTCATAGATAAATAGATGTGTGTGTTTTTACAAATAGATATCCTATTAATTATTAATTGCACAATCTCATTTTGTTGAAGTTTGTTGTTATTCATTCTCTAAGATACATTGACTTTTATATTCTTGGATAAAAATGATTAACTGCATTATTATTTTGTAAAACGTTATTATGAATTCTATGTAACTGCAATGATTTTCTTTGGGCAGGGGGAGCTGCAAGTTCTATAATCTCTCATCTCAAAACCCAGTTGTGGCTGATACCCATTATCAGTAGGGTGGAGAGAGGTGCAGCTTAAAGTATTAAGGATCAAAATATGTAGTCCGTCTAGTGGAAACACTGTTAGCACATACGAACATAGGAGGAGCTTTGCTGAATCAAGCTGCAACCTATCTAGTTCTGGCATCCTGTCTCACACAGTGACCCACTAGTTGCCCATGGACATCTCAAGCAGAAGACAAAGGCCAAACCTTCACCTCCTCTTGAATCCCCACAAATGGCCTTTAGAAGCATCCTGTCTGTCTCTCCAGCCTGGAGGAAGTACCTAGGCATCCATTCTAGTAGCCATTGATATACTTGTCATCCATGAACTTGTCTTCCCTAAAGATATCTCAGCTGGTTGCTGTTACCATCTCTTCCGGCAGCAAATTCCATAGACCAATGACTCTCTAGGTGAAAAAGTACTTCCACTTGCCTGATTTGACGGTCCTATCCATCTGTTAAGGTTGCAGTTTTATATAACCTCTCAAAGTGAATAATGTACATGTTGTTTAAGTCTAAACTGAAAACTTACAAGTGAATGACTGGGTATGGTGTGGTAGAGCTTATTTGGTGCATGAGGGTCAGCAGCCCATCTCAGTTCTGCCAAAAACTTAGTTCCAGTAAAAAACAGGATAAAAACAATATTATTTATTTAAAATATTTCTATACGGTTTCCCATTAAGGATAATCTCAAAAAGCTGCCAAAACATCAGTAAAAACAAGACTAAACCGTAAATTACATAAATTGATCCAATTCACTCTATAGAAGGTTCTTCCCATTTTCAATCTTGACCATCAACTTGGCATTCAGACAGAATTCCATAATGAGGTTGCACTCCATTTCTTTGATGCCTTCTGTATGCTACTGAATCTCATGGCAGAGTCTTTTGGCCCTTCCCTGATCAGGATGTCCTGTTGCACTCTGTTGCACACTGCAACACTGCTTGCATTTCAGAGTGGGCCAGAACGTGCAAAGCTATCCTCATCCTCCTGAGCTGCGAGGAGTAAAATTTGTTCCACAGCTTTCCAGGTACACTGGCCACCATCCCTGCTTATAACTTCAGTGGGATACTATCCCACTGAAGTTAAATGTGAAAAGGCCCCTACTTCCTTGGACAATTCACACACTGTGCAATAGGAGGAAAGGAAGAAGAAAATGTGGAAAGATGGAAAGAAGAATTGGCAGCAAAGTCTTTCTTTAGAGCATATCAAGATGTGTCAAACAGCTCAGTGCTTGTCAAGCTAGAGGCAGGGGGTGGAACATTTCTTCCGAGATCAGTTCTTGATTTGGAAGCTAGTTCTCGCTTGCCTAAAGACAATTCCTGATTTCACTTGTTTATTGACTGTTGGTGCTCAGAGCTGCAGTGGTGCAAGGGCAGCTCAGAGCTTTTCTTCATCTCTCCTCTTCCCTCTTTGAAGGTGGCTGTTTTGTATTAATCAGCTTATCAGGGAACCTCTGGGCTTCACCTTTATCACTGAGAAAAGTGGCCTGGGAAAATGAGTCGGTATCCTTGAAAGGGCAAGTTTGTTATTTATGTGTTTGTTTATTCCTGTGGGAGTGAACAGGTGTGTGGAGGTGGCAGTGCTCAGATAACCCGGTGGCTTGAGTCAGCTTTGCCTCCCTGCATGCTTTTCTTTCACCCCAGAAGTGCCACAGTTTTGGGCACAGAATGGTTAAGGGAGGGTTCAGTAGAGGCCTTAAAGTAAATCTTTAAAAGGTGAAAAGTGGGGGCACAGAAAGGGTGTGTTCCCAAAGGCACTAAAATCCAGATTGGGTGGAAACTTGGCATCCAGGGTTCCTATTACATTGGCAAGTAATCTGAATTTGGCAAGCCTCGTTCCCAGGCCACTTTTTATGCCCAGATTTTCTGAGCACTATCCTGCAGAAATCTGGGGAAAAAAACCTCTGGTGAAAACAGGACCTTTTTTACCATTTCCTAGCAGAGCTTGCTTTTTTTTCCCCTCTAGGTGGGAGCGTTCCTGGGCTTTTTGAGGTGGAGTTGCAGCCTCTTGCCCAATGCCAGCCACAGGTGGGTGGGGTCTCACAGCTCGCCATGCCTGCCATGCCCACCATGCTGAAGAAAAGGCAAAGATAACTTTTTAAGCAGAACAAGTCAAGCCCCCCATCTGCTTGTGTGCTCATGTCTGTGGATGGAGGCACCGCCACCACTTGCTGCCCTGAGACTTGATGGGAGGGAATGGGGGGGGGGCACCCAGGGAATAGCAAGTCCAGCAGCGGCATCATCAGCAGCAATAGCTGGTCTTTTCTCCACCTCTCTTCACAGGGATGTCTCATGTCCTCTCCTTTAAAACTGCTGTGATCCTTGCAGATAACTGTTTAAGCAGAATGAATCAAGCCATCCCACCCCATCTGGTTGTGCGGATGGAGGCGCTGCTGATGCCACTCACTGCTCTGAGCAATGGCTTGCTGAGTTACCTGGGAGGGTTTTACCTTTAAAATGGCATTGCGGTTGTGTGTGTGTCTGGGGGGTGGGTGGGTTGCAGAATCATGCTTGGCACCCAGGATTGAACTCAGCAATCTGTGACTCAGGGCAGTGAGTGGTGGTGGTGCCTCCATCCACAGACATGTGCACACAAGCAGATGGGGGATCGGCTTGACTCGTTCTGGATGCTGAGTTTTTATTTTTATTTATTTATATTTATATTTATATCCCGCCCCATACCCGA
>MTQE01003428.1:18190940-18245889 GCA_014337955.1 Aspidoscelis marmoratus | reverse complement strand
AGGGTAGCATTCCCCCTGTCTCTCTCCCGGAGGAGGTCATCAACCAGAGCAACCAAAGCGGTTTCCATGCCATAACCAGGCCTGAAGCCAGATTGAAATAGGTCCAGATAATCAGCTTCTTCCCAATCAGATGTGGTGCTGGAATGGGTTATTGCATGAAATTAGTGTTGTAGCCTACCCCCAATGGGAGACTGGCTTTAAGCAGTCTCCAAAGTGTTATCCCCAGTGGTAGACTGGCCCAGTGCTCATGTGTGGGTAGCACTGAGTGCCTAGGCTGGTCTAACAGGCATGAGGAGTCCAGCATCAGTGTACTCCTTAAAGTACTCTAGAAGTACAGGTTTTCCTGTAACCGATACCTGGTGCTGGAGTATTAATCATTAATGGGACATGCTGCATCTGATTATGAAGGAAAAACATGGAACTAAAATTCTCTGGGGTCAGTGGAATAAAGAGGCAGTAACCAAACTTATATAAGCTGGACTTCTAACATTTCCCACAATGTTTTTTAACTAATACACCTGGTTCTAGTGGCGTAGCCCATCTCTTTTTTTATGTTCTAACCTGACCCCTAGAAGAGTGGCAGCTTTTTCACTGTTTACAATGACATCCATTTGGCTGAATTTGTGTATTTTCATGGTGGAACTTTCAATTATGGTATTAAGGCATGTCTCTATATTCCCCCCCTTCATTTTCTTCGTCTTCCCCCAAGTGCCACCTCTCCTGATTCAGATGGCACTGATCCAAATCCCATGAGGACCTCTTCCAGCAGCTTCATATAGATATTAAAAAGCATGGGAGATGAGATCGACCCCTAAGGAACCCCACAAGTGAGTTCCCAGGATGTTGAGCTAGAATCTCCCACTACCACTCTCTGGTCCGGTTTACTGGCCAATACACGAATCACCCATGCATTTGTCCCCTTGATATTTTCTGTTTTGGAGCCCTAGATTTGAGAACTGGGGCGATTTCACAACTTCCTTTCCTGACCTGGGATCAGTTGTGCGTCCGATCCTCCACAGGGCACTGCCATCTTGGATACGGCATCCTGTGCCACTGTGTGTATGCCAGCACCATCACTACAGTGACACTGATGCCTTGTGCAAGCACAGTCATGTCAGGGGCCATTAGAGCTGCCAGCACGTTTGCACGGCAGCTCCAATGGGCCCCTGTTGCACTGGAATAGGTGCAGATGGTCACTGCTGGACACCTCAGGTTAAAGTTAGTAGGCTTTTTTTTTCTTTTTTACTTTGGAGCATTGGGTTTTAATGTGCAGATACTGCAGAACATTGTAAAACCTGTCTGTCAGGTTGAAAGCTGCAAAGTTTTAATCCTGTCTGGACACAGCCTAAATCCAGATGTTCTCACTCTTTTTTGCAATAGTATACGGACATGTGTGCATACAGAGATATGAAGGATTTATTTAAACTGTATAAATCTAAACTGGATACTTTCTGATCCAGTAGCACATAAGGCAATGCAGTTTCTGTACTTAAGTGCTTCTTTCCTTGAGTTTAATAAAAACAAGCAGCAAATTCCTTTCCTGCCTTTTTTTTTCTTTTTAAAAATAATAAATGGAAACTTTGCCAAGGGAGATAAGTAGTCCAGGCAAGTCCACAGGGCAAGTCTCAACTGTGAAAGAATGCATAGTCACTTGGGTGCTGCCAGAAAAGGAAGCAAATCTTATTGATGATTTCTTGTATCTCTCCTTTGCACCTTGTAGCTCAGATGATTCTTAGGCTCTTTGGATGCATCACACCATTTTTTTAAAATAAAATTGATTCAAAAGCAGCTCAGAGGAGGCATCTACATGGTTATGTTTAATCTGCATTAAAAGCCAGAAAATACACTTGCCTTTAATGTGGGTTAGAGGTGGGAGGTAACAGAAGCATTCACTGGCTACCACCGTTAAGCAGCTTTGGAGCTGCTTTTAAAAAATGTGTGAGGATGCTCATTTAATACCACATACAGACACCATTTTTATTCTGCTATATTTGGATAAACTGGGGTAAAGCACAGATATTTTGAAATATCCATGCTTTATTTCAGAATATTCAAATATGCTGGAATAACTAACTGACATCTGAATGAAGTCAATGTTATATAGGCAATGGTTTAGAGAAGGAATGTGGAGAAAAAGAGGTGGAACTCATAGACTGGAGACGTTTTCGCACGGGGCTGAACGGAACGCGGAAAAGACAGCTGTGGACACGTCATCCGCATTGCCCGCGCGCGGCTTGCGTTCCGACGTGTCCGCAGCTGTCTTTTCCGCGTTCGAAATGTAGAGCACTTTGAAGTGCTCTACATGCGTTCCAACGCGGACGAGCCGCCCGCAGCCGTTCGGGAGGAGAAGCGTTCGCGCCTGCTTCTGTCTCCCGAACGGCTGCGGGCTCGCCTCCGACGCCGCGCGGCTTTGACAATCAGCTGTTTGACAAACAGCTGATTGTCGATCTGCCTCCGCGGCTGTCTGCGCGCCCCTTGCCGGCATTTGCCGGCTAAGCCAGCTTCGGGCGCTTTGAGCATTCGCACCCAGACGCTCCAGAACGCGTTTATACGCGTTCTGGCGCGTCTGTGTGTGAAAGGGGAAAGCGCCCGAAGCTGCCTTAAGCTTTCCGCCTGAACGCGTTCCGTTTCGAACGCGATGCAGTGCGGAAATGCCTAAGATCCCTCAAGCTCAAATTGAATTCCTTCCCGAATGTGGATGCCACCCCTTTCCAAGGTTAATTTAAAGAAGCAAAAGACAAAACTTTCTGGATGATACAAATGCTGGATGTAGTAGAAAAGTCTGATCTGGTTGTGACTAAGGGCCTTTCCAGACATGCCACTGAAAAATGGATCTACAAAGATCCGTTTTTCAGCGAACTGTTTTCTCTGAGTCTCTGTCCCTATTTGGGACGATCCTCGAGGCCCCGTGCATCTGCACATGTGCAGGGTGGTGGCAGCAAGGCTGGATGGGGGAAATAGATTGGGGTGGGTACTGTGTGGACGGGCCAGCAACCATCCCAATCCGGCCTCTGAAGGCCCTCCCCTGTCAAAGAGGGAGAGGGCATGCTCTCCCTCTGTGACAGCTGGACCCTCACCCCAGCCACCCCGATTGGCTCCATTGAAGCCAGCACTGTGGCTTCTCTTGTGAGGGGGAGCCCCCAGCCTAACCATCCCACCCTGCCTTGAGTCACATGCACGCGATCTGCTGCTTACCTGCTCACTGCTGGGCCGCTTTTGGCAGCTGGAGGCCCGGCGTGTGTGTGTGTGCGTGCACCGCAGTTTCCCATTGGCCAGCCACCCTCATAACATTTGAATCTATTTGTTCAAATGTTAGATACATATTTAAAGATACAAGTGTCAACATTTGTATCTGTTATACGTATCTGTGCCCATTTTGTATGCATCCCATTTTATCTCGTATACATTCCATTTTCATTCTATATTATAAGCACAAGTACATATAATATTTGTACAGATACGTATGTAATTTGAATGTAATGTACATTCAAATTATTCAAATCATTCAAATGAATGTTTTGGAACATCCAAAATCTGTTCGAATGTCTACATTTGAATGTTATTAAATCCGATTCAGATTCAAATGTCAATGTTCATCCGATCGAATCGGATTTTCAAATTTTCAAATATTCATGCACATCCTTACAACCTTCTTATTCATATGTCTCCCAGTCTTTTATTGGCTGATGTCCCAAACTGTGAATTTGACAATTGTTGACATGGCACCTACTTTCATCCTTATTCTTCTAACTTACTTCACAGCCACTAATGCTTCAGTAACTGATACAGTGACAGAACAATGGAAGAAGGACGTTCCCTATTTTCCTGCCCTTTTTCAAATTATTTTCTTACTACTCATACTCTGAATGTGACATGCTGATGAGGCAGCAAATGATATTTGTTTGTGAGTATTCATTTACGTGACATTAGTATGCTGATGATACTCAGCTATATTTCTCCATAACATCTCAATCAGGAAAGGCAGTGAACGTCCTGAACCAACGTTTAAACACAATGAGGGACTGGATAAGACCTGATACACTGAGGTTGAATCTTCTTCATGATGAGTCTCATTCCCCCAGAAGGATCAGGTATGTAGTTTAGGAATTCTCAAGTGATCTCTGTCCCCAGGAGCATCTATTGGCAGTTTTATGTGCTATGACAGGTACATTGTTACCTGAATAAGGATAGCCTGGTATCCGTTGCGTATTACCTGGTAACCTCACATTTAGACTATTATAAAGTTATGAATGTGGGGCTGCTCTTTTATCTGCCCTGGAACCTTTAATTAGTTCAAAATGCAACAACAATGTTGTTGAGTGTGGTACTGTTTGAACACATATCATACCTGTGCTTCTTGTACAGCTTGTTTGTTAGCTGTTGGGAAAGATTTGAGGTGTTATGCTTGGCATATAAACCCTTAAAGACAATGGTACCTTTAAAAAACCTCCTTAGTTATAACTCTAGAAAAATCCTGAAATCACCTAGAACATTCTAACTGCAGGTCTCATGAAAATTGACTGCTATTTTCCGATGGCCCTCATTTGGGCCTTCTCTGTGGTTGCACCTTCTCTATGAAACACCTTCTGCTATTTGTGAGATGCCTATTAAAGGCCTATATCTTCAGCTAGGCATTTCTTCTATGAATGATTGTTCCTTTCCTTGACTCACCCAGTTTTTAATATGTCTTATTGCTTTTTTGTGTGTTTGTGTCATTTTACTTCTGCTTTTAATATATTTTAGAGATTTGGCAAACCGGTTAAGGTTCAAACATGTTTGAATCAAACAGGGTGATCTGACCAGTTTGAACTGGACTGAACCATGAATATGTTCACACAAACCAGTTCAACATGCCTGTTTGATGTGCTTGCTTTGGCAGCACATATACTAAAATTGGAACCATACAGAGAAGATTAGCTTGGCTCTTGCACAAGGATGACACACATATTTGTAAACCGTTCCATAATTTTTTTTTAAAAAAAGCATGCCTGTTTGATCTGAACAGGTCTGAGTTCAGATCAGTGGCCCTGTAAAAGCAGTTTTTAGAGTAAATTTTAGAAACAAACAGGCGCAAACCTGTTTGATGTTCAGACTCAAGCTGGGTTGAACCTACTTGACCTGGTTCAAGTTCAAGCTGAATTCACTTATGGCTTGGTTCAATTCAAACTGAACCACTATTTTTATGTTCATACACTAGGGATGCACACAAATGGGTTTTTTGGCATTTGATTCGTAACAAACTGAATGTTAAAAAATTTGTATTCGTTCAAATAGCTCCCCTTAAAATGTGTTGGGATTTATTTGATACAAATGCATTCATACAAATTCATATAAATATCGTATCCTGGATACATATCCCCAGTTTAATGAACGTATGAACTATTTGTATGAATGCTAATGTACAAATGTCACAACATTTGATTCACGTATGATTGTATGAATTCATCTGAATTTGTGTGAATAATGAATATTACAAATATTTGTGCACATTCCTATCATGCACATCTCTAATGTTTTTTCAGTAAAATTCTTTGAGATTTCCTAAAGGAGAAATGGTGTACAAATATTTTAAATAAATATATAAAATGATTTCTGTGAGGATTGTAAGTGAGAGCTGGTGTGTTTCTTGGAAACTTGTCTTTGATTTGCCCAGACTGGTATACAGTGTAGGTCAAAATGCATTTTGAGAACAGAGTCCTGACCACTTCCACTCTTTCCTTCCTGATCCCAATTGATAGTGACTAGTTTATGGTCATAATATTTGTTTTCAAAAAGACACTGAAGGGATAAAGTATGAATATTTAACTTAGAATATCATTATTTTAAAGTCTGTTCTAGTTTCTACTACCATATGATTCACTTCCATCCACTTTCCCCCTCTTGTTAGTATGATGGATAGTAATCATGACATCTGTTTTGAATATTGAAGCATAAGCACTGTAAAATGATAGGGCAAGGTACAAATATAAATAACTAAATATTAAATTGGAATTACAAGAGGGATTAGACCACTGTACCAGACATCAACACTTCCCAAGCTGTAAATTAATTGTTTCAAAACTGACATTTTGGTGACTGAGATCATCATCCTTATATCAGAATTGCTCTTCCTTATGTAATGAAGAATGTGTGCAAAGAATAAACTATCCAGGTAATTTGATTGATTGATTGATTGATTGATTGATTGATTGATGGATGGATGGATGGATGGATGGATGGATGGATGGATGGATGGATGGATGGATGGATGGATGGATGGATGGATGGATGGATGGATGGATGGATGGATGGATGGATGGATGGAAGGAAGGAAGCTGAAAATGTTAATCCAGCAATGATGAAATCCCCTCAGTATGATACCATTTATTTGTGCAAATCTATTTAGATGGAGTTTGGTCTACAGATTTTATTTCTTCAAAAAATTTCCTTTGAATTCATCAGAAGTCTACACTTGTATGTCTGAGGAAAAATAGGGCTATCTTCATCTTCACTTCTTGAGATAACCTCCTGAGGAAGTGATGATTGGAGATACCATAGTACCAGCATCTGCACTTTGGGATACCAGATCTATCCCTAGTCACTCCAGTGCTTCCCTGAGAGGTGGCAAGATGTGAACTGCTGCCATGACAGTGGTGATCAGGAAACTGTGGCAAGAGCACCAATGCATCTGCATGACACTATTGCTGTAGTGATGGGACAGCACAGTGCCAACTGCAGTTGCACTGCCCTTCCTAGACCCCAGTAGGGAGAGGTGTGAATGAAGCCTGGCTGTAGGCAGCATAGATGTGGAGCAGTTAGAACTGTTCTACATTTACACATTCTGTGGGAAGTCCTGCATGCATGGGGCTGCACCTGAGGATGAAGCAGCTCTGCACAATGAAGATAGTCCCCTGCATTGACTCCCCTCTCCAGAATTCCCCTAGCAGGTAAGCGTGGAAAGGTTCTGTGGCTATGTAGGTCCTGTGAGATATCCTATTCCCATTCACTCTATCTGGATTAAATGTTTTAAATATATACATTAGTGTCTGCCTCTGAAGCTCTTACTATTTACTGATGACCCTTTAACCAATACATATGCACGCGCTCACATACCAGTCTTCACAGTAATGGTGTTCTCATCAGCATGCATGAAGCCTGCTTGTCTGTCACATCACCCACTTCTTCTCAATCACTCGCTTTCATCTGTCCTTTCATACCCCTGTTTTAACTTATGCTGCTGATGAGACTTGGTGACAGGAGGAATCCAGCTGAGCATTAATTGCTACAACTTTGTGAGCATAGTCCAAGTTGATCAGAAGACATACTAGGCACTTTCTAGCAGAGGGGTGAGGGTAGACAGGAGCTGTTGTGGTGCAAGTGAAGCTAATAACAAGAACAAGTTTCTTTTTGAAATACTGTATAGTATAAAGAAAGTCATGTATGATGCTGAATAGGTATATACAGTTCCAGACAGTTCTTTAAC
This sequence comes from Aspidoscelis marmoratus, assembly GCA_014337955.1. Classification (NCBI taxonomy): domain Eukaryota; kingdom Metazoa; phylum Chordata; class Lepidosauria; order Squamata; family Teiidae; genus Aspidoscelis; species Aspidoscelis marmoratus. Next base: position 18,238,427 of record MTQE01003428.1, on the reverse strand, counting down.
ATGTACCTTGGAAGAACTTCTGCCCAGGACCTGCTGAAGACTGCATTAGCACATGGATGCCAGGCTCCTATTCTGGAATATAATCTGAAATAAGGCCCAGTGCAGAAAGGGCCAAAGTGAAAACTCTTTAACCTAGATGGGGCTGTGAGAGCTCAGAAGAGAGCTGTGACTAGACCAATGTCACCCAGCTGGCTTCATGGAGGAGTCCAGAATCAAACCCAGTAATCCCAGATAAGAGTCTATCTTCAAGGATCTCCAAGGCAGCTACACCCTCTGGGTCTTCTATGGATGAGCCAGGAAAACATGGCCAAATTAGAATACCATGCAAGTACACTTTGTTATGTTCATATCACAGTAGCCAGGAATCATAAGAAATTTCCCCACAGCTGGAGAAGTCTGTTGCATTGTCCACAGCATTTGTGCATATCAAATCCTATATGATTTGCATCCTTCATTTAAAGTGCATTTTTCTGCTTATTTCCATATCACATCATGTAGCAGTTTGCAGATGAGTATATCATAGAAAACTGTACAGAGGAATCAAAGTTTGCATCTTTAAATGTCTCATCAGATAAAGCTCAAAGAAAATTGAAACTTCCATTAAATTATATTTTTACTTAAAGATGTGCCAGGTAAATCTGCAGATCAATACTTTTAATTTTATAACTTTAGTTGAAGTGACGTTACAGATTTATTTTTTTTTAAAAAAAACAATTAAACCTACCATATGAAGTAAAACTGAAATCAGATTCACTTTTTTCAACAAAATTCATTCATTCATTCATTCATTCATTCATTCATTCATTCATTCATTCATTCAGGCCCTCTAGGGCAGTACTCTTAACAGACAGAAACTCTAAGCAAGATGCATTGCTGGACTGGCCTACACCTAGCATAGTGCAAGTATTACAAGTATTGCCCAGTTATCACCTTCTGCCTAGTTGAGTTATTACAAAACCGCTTGCCAGGTTCCTCATTGACTCTTGCATGCTAATGGTACCTCTTCCTTTTTGGCTGCATCTGAGTGATGCTCTCATTGGTTATAGCAAGCACAATTAGAATATTTTGAGTGGATTACAAATGCAATACATCAGTATTTGTAATATCTGATAGAGTTTCCGTATCTCTGAACTAGATTCCCTTGTCTTTGTGTGCATCCTTAGGACATGAGTTGGACGAAACAATTTGGACACAGCCTTAACTGTTTATGAGGCTACTGCTAATAGAAAGATGCAGTTAGTCATGGTATTGAAAAATGGACACACCTCAGACTGTCTTCAGGTTAAGTTTGATTAGTCTGCCTCATAACATGTGTCCATGAAGTTACACAGGAAATAATTTTTGCCCTGAAGCTTGAGTGTGAAAACTGGATCCTTTGAATAACAGGGTCCACTTTTGAGTCCCGACGTTTAACCCAATGCTGCTGCCACTGCAGCTGGGAGGGAGCTGGAGTGCCAGGACATGAGGTGGGAGTGGGCTGGGTGGGGAGAACTGGGTTGCTAGAAGATGAGATGAGGGAGGGGTGGGTGGGTGAGCTGGCATGGGGTGAGTTGGCACATGCCTATATAGGAGACATGAATGACAGAGTCACAACTGTGAAGACACCTCACTTTGGGAGGCACTTTCAAGCAGAACCCATTCCTGCTATGTACAGTATTTGTGCAACAGTGTTTTCATGGCATTCCAATTTAGCACAGATCTGAAGCCATTTCAACATTTTCAATGCAGATGATATGTCTTACAAGTTCATCCTGATCTAGATTATCTGGATCCCACAAGCACTGATTTCACTAATACAGATCTACTTAATCCAGATTTACAGAGGTTTCATGTGAAAACAGCCATTACCACTAATCCAGATTAAGGAATCTTTTGTACCCATTAGATCCTGCTCTCCTGTGTGGGGCCCTAATCTGGCCTGCTGTGCAGAAGGTGCATTCCATATGTATACCGTATGCATTAATGAGTGCTTAATCTGGTCTAAAGTGTAATGTGGAAGCACCATTTGATATCAAGGTCTACTGATGACCCAGATCAAAAGCCTCCTGACCTAGAGCATTCTCTGTCCTGTGCAGGCTGCGGGGCATGCGTTGTGGGTCCCTCTAGGAGTATGGATTAAATAGTAGATATCTGGATTAATATTGTCCTCTTTAATTCAGATCATTTGCTGCCCTAAAGCCCACTCAACGCAGATGCCTACCTGCAGTTGATCTGCAGGTAGATAAAATAAAATTTAAAAAAATGTGAACAAAAATCTGAGCAGACATATCGAAAAAATGAATTGTGTGAATCTCTAAAAATCTGCCTAGAATTTTCTAAGGTTTAAGCAGTCTTTAAGTTAAGCATGTGCCGAAATCTTTAGTACCTGTAAGCGCATACTTTGAATTGGACATGGGCTCACTAAATTCATATTGGTGAATCTGGAATAGCTAGACAAATGTCAGAAAATTTGTATTTGTTCGAATAGATTCTCTTCAAATGTGCTAGAATTCTATTTGATATGATTGTATCTGTACGAATTCGTATGATTATCCGATACGAATGCATACGTATCAGATCTGTATCCTGGATACATATCCTGGAAACATCCTACATATTGGATACATATCCTATACCAATGCATACATATTGGATACGCATCAGATACATACATAGGAAAATGGCATCTGCTCAGTGGTCATAGACTGTTCATGGCCTAAGGCAGCACACAGAGCCTAGTGCCATTTCATCAAACTGGGAGTGGGTCTGTTATAGCATGCTGCAATCCCCCCGTCCAATTTCACTAGGAAGTTAAGCTGGGACCAGCAGCTATCTTGCAGACAGTTGCCATTGCAGTCTTCATCACCTCTCATTTCTGTGCCTGAAGTGCTGGGCAGAAAGTAAATACTGTCTTCCATGCACAGGTTGCCTGAGGCTAGTTTCTGCTGGACCAGAGTCGAACTGTTGGATCAAGCAAAGATGTCAAAACACTGTCTTCACCACTGACACAGAAATGTGAATGGTCCTCCTGTTTACCAGTCTGCACCACTGCATCCAAAGCAGAAGCTCCATCTCCTGGCTGCCAGGACTGGCCAACACTGCAGAGGAATGTGTTTGAGCAACGGTGCATTGCAGCCGATCACGTCAGAGGCCTGATTGAACGTGCACCACTTCTCAGATGCTGATTGGGCACCCCTCTCACGACTCTATGACCAGACATCACTCCTAGGGATCTGTGGGCCAGTGGCAACCAGAAGTCAGCGATTGATCATGGCCTCCACCACAACCATGCCTGTGTGGATGCCACCTCCCCTGCCCACCGACCACAGGGAACCGGAAGAAGAGTGAATAGTCATGCTGCTGGATGCTTCAGGTAAGCTTTTAGTTAATATTGGTAAAGGTCCGGAGCATGATTTAATGCTCCACACCTAATCAACAGTTAGTAAACTTCTGGGGAGGGCAGGCAAACTTGACTACTGGCCTAAGTGCAAAAAGGTCTCTGGACAATATCAGCTTAGCATCTTTACACCAAAGAACTGAAACTATATTTTGATCACATTTTGTACCAACTGAAATTGAATCACTGTCGTTAGTTCTAGGATCTTGCCCACAACACACTCAATAATAATAATATATATAAAAAGTTTGTATTTGTTTATGTAGGTCTCTTTGATTTAATCTATGGATTTCTACCCAGACAGCCTGTTATGGTTTGTTTCCATCACTTACAACACAGTGCTGCTGCTGCCACGCCATTCATGTTCCAGCAAACACCTCAAGTCAGGTAGACACACAGGTTAATTAGGGGGCTTGGTAAATTGAATTCATGGACTGTAATTACCAGTACTCAAGACCTGCAATTTCTGTTTTAATTAAAATAAACAGTGCAAAGAAGCTGACATCACAGCAAAGTAACCAGTAAGCTAATTACGCTGAACTGTGGCCTCCAGTGTTGCAAAGAAAGGAGATGCTCATGGGAACTTGATTTGAATACACAGGTACTAGCCTGGATCAGCCATGTTGATAGCATTTAATTAATAGATTAACACCACAAATCTCCGTTTGTAATTGGGCATCCAAGTTTGTAAAGCAGAACACATAAACCAAATACTAAAGAAATCGCTTCTCCTTTCTAGGGAACATGAAACACCATATGTGATCAATTTACAGTATGTACCTTTCTTTCAGATTTTGTCTGTTATTTTTTTCCTTTTGTTAACAGTTTGAGGAGACTCGATCTTTTAATTGATTACAATAGAGCACTAAATGTAAGCCAGATGACTTTCAATGTCCTCAGTAGGACTAAATTAGCTTAAACCCCTTCATTCTTTCTTAACTAGCTTGAAGAGGAAAGATGAAAAAAATGCCTAATCACCTTAGCAGACACAGGGACTGAAAATATATAAGATCAATGAGAAATTCACATGCAGACAACAACATGAATCCTATGTACGTTATTCACTTTGTCTCTTCAATAATGCATCTGGGTTGAAAGAGATTAGGGAAAAAATGGGCAACACCAAATATCACCAGTAAGTAAATAAAACTTTTTTTTTCAACCAGAACAATATCCAAGGAAACTCAGGAAAGTAGAATACGCATATTCACATCGTCTTAGATAGCAGCTTGAATAAATACTTCATGGAGCAGCAAAACAAAACATCAGGGTTATTGACCTAAACAGAGTTGATAATCTGCCTTGTGCTTGCTTTTCAGTCATGGTATGTGAAAAATGCATGGTATATGTGAGACCATCTTGACTCAAAAGATGGATGGATGGATGGATGGATGGATGGATGGATGGATGGATGGATGGACTGCAAGATTGTTGGTAGTTTTGACTACCTCTTTTTCTCATTGTATACAAATCCTGTTTGTTGGGTGGGGAACTGGCTTGTAACAATTGCAAAAAGAAGAAGAAGAAGAAGAAAAGAAAAAGCAACAATAACATGAACATAGTTATTTCTCTATCCTTCCCCAATGCAAGTAGATATTGCTTCTATTGAGATACGTTTATATAGCATATACGTAGGTCAGTTGTAATAACACAGTTGACTTTAAACCATTCTTCTCACTCATTAAATCATAAAATTATACTTTTCCACCTCCACTAATAAACTATGATTCCCTCTTTTACTCTACATGCAGTATATTGGTATAATTATTCATATATGACATATCTATTTTGTTTACTAGTCAGAAAATATTATAATAGTGATTCCTCAGATTCAACAAGTAACATATTCCATTTGTATTGTATTATTTACTTATACCAATATATCCCCCTTTCATTCTTATTCAGGTAAATTTTATCATTCAACTTCCTTCTGCCTTGTGCTTGCTTATCAGTCAGGTTATGTGAAAAATGCATGGTATATGAGACCATCTTGACTCAAAGAAGCAAAATGAACGAATGAACAAACAAAATAATGAATCAATGAATGGATGCTAGCAAACCAGCAAAACTGCTTGAACAGTAAAATGCAAGTTGGTTTGAATTCAAAGCTTTTTGAACAGGTTTGATCAAACTGTTTGAAAAACAAAAAAAAACCCCTCTTTTTCCCCTCTCACTTCAGGCCTTTCCACACTGGCCACTTAATACCCATTAAGCACTCATTAAGCACACATTTAAAACACTTGCAAAATTCCCATCCGCACTGCAGCACCCATTAGAGACACTTTGAGGAGTCTGCTTCTGCATTGTGCATGGCTGCCCAATGGGGAGGAGTGCTGCACATGCATGCAAAGCACACTGGGCCTCAGCAGCCAGAATCGGCCTGGCTAACTGAGGTAAGGAGGGGATCACATGCGCCCAACCCGGGGTGGGTATTGGGGGTGTAGGGTGAAGCCACCCTGGCTCGAGAAGCTGCTCTTGTGGTTTCTGGGGCGAGGGGGAACCTGGAGAATGGAGGCCCTTGGTTCTCCATGCCTGGATCCAGAGGAGCCAATCAGGGAGGCTGGGGGGAGGGCCTTGGGAGGACTGATTGGGGTGGGTGCTATGCATCTGCACTCACGCCAAATCCATTTCCCAATCCATCCTCCCCGTGTGTGTACAGATGCAAGGGGTCTGGTGGATCTGTCACAAATAGTGACGGATCTACTGGAAAAGATGGATTGCTGAAAAATGAATCTAATAGATCAGTTTTTTGGCAGGCCAGTGCAGAAAGACCCTTCTTTTTTAAAAATTACTTTTAAAGTGTCAGACTAGAACTGGTTTGATACAAATTTGGATGTTAGAATGGTTCTCCTGGGCCCCCTAATGCCGTTTGAATTTGAACTGACACATCTGAATCTGAGGATGGTTCATTTTGAATTCAAACTGGTTGAACACCCCTTATGACTGAACTGATTCATCACTTCTCTACAGCCTTATCAAAACAAAGATAAAGAATTTTGAAGATGCCTATTTCAAAAGATGGCCAGCTTGTGTGTACCATCTTGAACCATAGTCACACTATGTATGGGGAATCCCTCGGTCTGAGTGGCCTAATTTTCAGGAAAATATCAGAATTGGTTGAGTTCGTGACTATTTCTGGACTCCGCTTAAGTCTCTTCCCTGGCTCCTCTTGTAGGTAAGGACTTCTACATGAAAAAATCCTTCAAGATTTTCTCTGAAGGCTTACAGATGCTCTTCAAGAACAACTGTGCTTCATGTGTATGTTAGATGTTTTTTTAAAAGTTATATGCATATTTATTTTTATATTTTATATTGACTTATTATTATATTTTTGCCTCTGTATTTTCTTCAAAAACCTTTTTGCATTTTGTTAATTGCTTGTAAACCCCCTTCAACATGCCATGGAAAGGCAGTATGTGAATAAACAAAAGATGATAAAAGTGCATGAAATTTTATGCAAAAAGAAGCTCCATACTAAGCAACTTCTTTCCAAAATAACACAATAATTTTTCAGAAACATGGACTTGGATGTATCTATGCTTAGTGCTCTTTGAAAGCTCCATAATTTCAGTTCACCAGAAGCCTTGCTTCATATCCAATGCCATCACAATGCCCATTGAACAAGGGTGTGATGGCAGAAGCAGTGAGTCACATGACTTTCTACAAGCTATTGTTTTGCACTGATGGGGGGAAAGCTGGCAACTCCTTCATTGCTGAAGAAACAAATGTAGGAAGGGACAAAAAGGAGTTTGTTGCTTATTCAAAACATGCTTATTCAAAACATGAGAGAGTCTGATCCTATAATGCACAATTGTGGTAGATTTTATTAGAGAGGTTCATGGAAAAAGGCAATATGAGTGGTCATCATACCCTCCTTGCAGATATCCAGTCTTTGCTATCAAATAAGTGGACCACTCATTTAATCCAGCATAATCTTTTTTTAAGTTCTTCAGTCCTTGATTAGATGAGACCTGTGTGATTTGCCATCACTCAGATACTGCCCTCAAACTATATTAAAAAGCTAAATCTCTATTTTTACCTTTGTACGCTGATAATAGCAAAATAAAAGGGGGTCCTTCTGAAACTTGTGGAAGGTGATAGTGGGTGGGAGGAATTTTTTCCCTATGTAAGTTATTTTTTGTTAGGCTTGCAGTAACAAATGCAAAGCCCAAGTAAATCATATTCAATTAGCAACTTTGTTCTTGAAAATTTCACAACATTCACAAACATGTTGCAACCCCTATTCTGATCATGAATGCAAGGGAAGAGATCAAACTCTGGAGATACTGCTACTGTGGAAATTGATCGAGAAGAATTGGTTTGATGTGGATTCTCTTTTATCTTAAGTGCTCAAGTTTACAGAGGAATGAGTATAATGAGCTAATTCATTCTATATACTTTACAGAAAAAAGTAACAGGCTCAGATGAGGACCACCTTGGCTGCTGCCTATGACAACTTTCCCCAAAACATTTATTATTATTATTATCATTGTGCAACTGTTAAGAAAACTATAATATCAGTCTTGCCAACATTAATGGCTTCATTTGATCCTTTGTCTTCCTCCATTTTGCACTCCACCCATGCTTTTCCAACCACTCCCTTCACCCACTTCCAAATTTGACTTCTTTGATCTCATCTTATGTGCTAGAAGCAGGCTTCCATTGCATTTATACCAGTCTTCCTTCTTTACAGGTGCACATAATAGTACTGTAATAAGTCATAAACACTCAAGGTTCTCTTCAGAATTAAAGAATGTTTAGACACCTAGAGAACATCTAAGAACCATACTAGTTACTTTCAGCTGCCAGGTCATCCCTTGGGTTCAAAAATATTTGAAGCAGTATACCTGAGTAATAGCATAGTAAATGTTGAGATGGCTATGACAAAGCCTTCCCTGATGCAATAACATAACATCTTCAAAGGAATAATGAAACTGTTAATACTAATAATGAGTCTACAATGCATTGTTGCACGGATTCTGTCTGTACAAAAGTAGAAAGACAAGCTGTACCATGGAATAAGATCTCTTTGCACTATCTGCTCCAATCAGTTCAGAGAATTGCTCTTGATCCTTTTTTGAAAGCTTCCCTGGCACATGCTTGCTGGATTAAAAGCAGGAATAATACGTGCACACCAAGCTATTAAATATTTAAATAAGAATAAAGACAAGGGTTGTGTTTCTACAGTGCATGATTGGACTTCCCTTCAGGCAGCCTTGGGAAGCTGTTTAATGGCTCTACTGCAGTTCCTGGGCTGGTGTATATGTATATGTATATGTATATGTATATGTATATGTATATGTATATGTATATGTATATGTATATGTATATGTATATGTATATGTATATGCACATGCACATGCACATGCACATGCACATGCACATGCATATGCGCTTGGAGGAGCTCCTTGCCCTCCATGCTCAGGTATAAAAGGCTGGCATGGAAGTGCAGCCCATTTGATTGTGAAGAGAGGCTGGCTCAATGTGTGAGAAGAGCTGCCTTTGGAGCTATGTTTCATGCACGGAAGTTAGTATGACTTGAGGGGAATTGATGTCTCCTTATGCAACCTCATACCCCTTTGGCATGGGGTTGCAGAAACAAGGGGTGCTTCAGCATTGACCCCTTAACACCCATTAACAACAAATTTTAAGCACTTGTGGAAACCACGTCCGCACAGCAGCACCCATTAGAGACACATCGGGGAGTCCGCTTCCACATTGACTCCTGTGAGATGTGTTGCTAATGTGTGCTAAGTGGCCCTTAATCTGAATTACCAGAAGACCAATACGGATGCATCTGCACAGTGAAAGGGTCCCTAATTGGGCCCACCGGAGCCAAGCATGGTGAGCCAGGGGTCTCCTATTCCGGGGCTGCCCCTCCCCCCAGAAGCCATGGATCGCTGCTTCTGGAGCCAGGGGGGGCTTCCCCTAACACCCCCCTATCCCACCTTGGGGAGAGTGCGATCGATCACCTCCTTACATTAATGCAGCCAGGCCAGTTCTGGCTGCGAGGTTCCAGTTGCCTTCGGGCGTGCGTCCTGCATGCCTCCCGATTGGCCAGGACCATGCCTGGCTTCAGGAGGCTCTCTACGCAGGCACTTCTACTTCTGCTTGGTCTGGATAACTTGTTACATTATATTTTCTCAAAGTATTTTATATGCAGGTAGAAAACAATATCTTCAAGGAACATAAACCACTTCCCTTCCCATCCTGTGGGTGGGAAAGGTGTGTAATCAACTAACATTGACTAGCCCTCACACTTGCAATCCCAATCAATGTTAGCTTACCCCCCCACACACACACACACTAGATTACTTGCCTGTGGTCAATCCCTGGGCTGATCCTCTTCTAGATGCTGCTGTCTTGAGTGTGGCGCCCTCCGTGACAGCACATGCATCAGTGCCATCATTCTGACGACACTGATGCTCTGCGCAGTCATGTCAGGGGGTCATCGAAGCTACCAGTGCACTTGCATGGAAGCTTCAATGCCCTTCCCAGCCATCAGAGGTGTGAATGCTCACCGTCTGGACACTTCAGGTAAGTGTCTGAGGAAGGCTAGATGCTTATGGAGTATGATTTTGTGCTCCACAGCTAGCGTGCAATTAATCCACTTCTGGGCAGGCAAGGGCCATTTCCAGGCTGCAAATGGCTCCTGACAGTGCAGATGCACCTCCCCAGATGTTGCCTAACTGCATACTATGGGCTGACCTGCAAATTCAGCTTAGATGTCCAACTAACTTTATAGTATAACAATTTTTTTCAAGAACATTACATTTTTTTAAAAAATAGATTATTTAAGTGATTAATCTATATTTAAGTATATATGACTCAAGATTCATATGACTCAAAATATGGCTCATGATTCTTGGTTTTGGTTTATAGTTCATGTTATTGAATTATAGGAGCCCTTGCCTTACTTTGAGGTGAGTATTATAGACTTGCAGTTATCTGCCTTCTGATATGAAAAAAGGCTGGCTATTAATAAACACATGTGATAACTGCAGAGTGTGGTGATCATGTTAGTGCCAATGTGCCACTGCTAACTCAGGCTATGTATAAAAAGGAAGCATATCCTGCAGCAAGTCAGCTTCACAATTCCAGCTGGATTCACAATGCTCCTTCCTTCCCTACATGACATTATAATTGCACACAGAAGGAAATGCCTCCATGAAGCATGGATGTATCTGGATAAGGTATATCTGAAGCCTCAGACAAAATGAAATTAAGTCAAAAATTAAGCTGTGGACCCTTTGTCAATTATCTTCTGCAACAGCAGCTGTTTAATTCATCAGGCACCAGAACTGGGCAGATCTCTGGTTTGCTCAGCTTCAATCCTTCATTTGTAAATATTGCTTTGCACTTTTGTCTAAAATAATTTCATTCTCAAAGGATATGCTGTGCTAGTAGGTCTGTCACTGTTTTCACTATCAGAAATATATTGGCTTATGTTTCTTGTCCGTTCATAATCTGTACCAGATACTTTATTTGTTAAGCCAAACCTTTTCAGTTAATATACCTAGTTGTGTCAACTGGCAGCTAATTCTCCAAGTACAAAGTAGTTCACATAACATGGATTTTCTTACACAATCAAGCCCACCATCTTGTCTGATGCAATGGTCCACCAAATGCACCAATTGCTTCTGGGCATTTTAAAACAGAAGATGAAAGAGAAATCTTCACCTGCTCTTGACTCCCTGAAAATGGGCTATAGATGAATGCTGTCTGTCTCTTCAACTTAGAGGTCGTACTTAGGCATCAATTCTAATAGCCACTGATACACACTGAAGGGGGAGCTGTGCTCTTTTTACACCATCCACCTCTTGCAAACAGTGAAAGCTTTGAAGTCTCCAATCATGGTAATTTAGTGAAGCTTTCAAAATGCTCTCAGAAGTTAATAATTTTCTGTGCTTCATTATATGACCGTGGTTGAATACTTCAAAGCCACATAACTTTTTAGTGTATTGATTGTTCCTGTGAATAATATTCAAAGCTATATTTATCATATGTTTCCAAAAAGTTTTATTTACATGTAATCGCATGTGCATTGGGATATATGAATCAAAAAAGGTAAGATTTTATTTATATAGTCAAATGCTGAGTGGATTTTTCATTTAAAACTTGCAGGCTTATGTTCAATTCACTCTTGGTAGATTTTGCAGATTTTCCATTTTTATGGAAACATTTTGATAGGTGTTAAAATGCTCTAAGCCTTTGAGAAAGAAAGTAAAGTCATATATGTTCCACTTTAAATGACAAGAAAATTCAAAGTGTAGTGCTTAGTTTTAGGTTTGCCTTGTTAAATAATATGATTCCACACTGGCAAGTACTATACACCAGACCAGCAAGTGTGATAGGAGAAGAAGAGTTGGCTTTTCAATCCTGCTTTTCTCACCCATTTAAGGGGACTCAAAGTGGCTGACAAAGCTTTTCTATTCTTCTCCCCACAACAGAACACCCTGTGAGGTAGGTGGGGCTGTGAGAACTCAGAAGTGAGCTGTGACTAGCTCAAGGTCACCCAGCTGGCTTCATGGAGGAGTGCAGAATCAATCCCAGTATTCCCAGATAAGAGACTGGCTCCCTAACCATTATACCAAACTGGCTCACAAGAAACACACTGTGTGGCCTCCTTGAGAATGTAAAAGGGAGACTGACTGTACAGTTGCTGGTCTGATGTACTGACCAGTGTGGGATTGCCCACAGAGTCTCAAAGCACCTTGAATTTAATTGTCTGCTCCATGAAGAAACCCAAAGCAAAGCATTTCCAATGGATAGATATCTGAATATGCCCATTGACTAAGAAGCTACCACCTTTCTAAGTAACCCGTTCCCTAACCATTTCTGTATTTCTATAGTCTTTGAATTTATTAGCAAATAGAAGAGTTAAGCATTAAGAGAAGCACAGCTAAGGCCCTTTGTGCTATAGATTCAGATCAATAGGTCCAAAATAACTGGGTCTACCAAACGGGATCATGAACATGCTTGGGTCGGTGCTGATATGGCCCATGTCACTCCATGGCTGTGAAGCTTGTATGAGTTTTGCAGCCTCTCCTGAGCCTCCAGCAGCTAGAAACAAAATTTCTTATTTCAGGGCTGGGGTGGTGGTGCTTTTTCGCAGCATGCTATGGCATGTCATTGAAAAGCTTCCCCCAGTAGTCTCCTAACCTGGAGGTATGCCATTTGCACACCTTCCATGTTCTGGAACAAGATTCTCTGGTAGACCTGATTAAACAGAGTTCAAATGGAGCTGAACCAGTAGGGTGCAGGGCCTCCGTGATGCAGATACAGAGGTCCAAGATCAAGATTGATAGGCTCACACATATTATGTGTGCAAAAAAAAGGTGATTTAACTCTCTTGCGTGTTACATCTCAAATGGGAGCAACAGAAGATTGACAATCCAAAGAGTAGATAATCAGAGGGAAGCTATTATTTCCTCCCTATGGTATTCTAAATTTTTCACCAATTTGGAGATGTGAATGATCTCTGTAATGGCATTCCAATAGCTGACTTTGGAATTAGAAAATTCCACAGAAAAAATGCAAACTTAGCATGTTTCCACACCATATTAGTCAATCTGGACAATTCCTTCATCTCAAAATCTTTTGATTCACATCCGGTGGGAGTATAAAAATTCATTTGTGCCAGCCAAGTGAAAAAAGGCTGAGCATTACCGAGGCAGCCCTGAAATGCCTTTAAGGTGGGATTGTTCATACACCAGTCTGCCCTTCCCCTTCTCCTAAACATTATGTGCTAGAAAAGGTGGATTAGAAAAGGCTTAGGAACATGGGGGCAGACAACTATCTGCTTTCCAGTAAACCGGTTCCCAAGGAGTTTTCTAGGGCCTGCTGATCTTGTCAAGTAACCCTATGTGCACCCTGGCAATATGGGTAAAATCATTGCCATAGGAAAATTCATCATCCAGGGCACATTCCAATCCACTTCAGTACCTTTGCACGGACTTGTACACTCTAGTATAGAAATGCTGTACAAATGTCCATTATATTTCATTATATGATATCTATAGGTACATAAATAGCTATCAGAATTGACTGGATTGCTTATGGCCACATTAAACCCACAATTTGAACAGAGTCAGGGTTTCAACAGAGCAGAAATGTATAGTTCAGTTTTCCCGAAATTAATTCATATTTCGGCATCCTACATAGAAGTTCTAAACACAATTGTTCTGTGTGTCAGTTCCATACAGACTGACAACGCCACACAATTTGGTTGCATGATTTTGAGCACTGCCACTATGTATTCAAGATAAAGGATGGTTAGATTCTAAATATATTTAAATGTTTTAAATATTTATATTTTACTATTGTGACCCACCCAGGGACCTTTTGGTAACGTACAGGATATAGATTCTTAAATCAATAAAATAAAGATACCACAAAGAAGAGCTGATTTTTCTTTGTGTGTTTCAGTTCTACTTGGGTGCATCCCCATGCACGTTTTATTTGGTACCAAAACCAGACTCGGCAAGGGGTGTCGCCATGCATTTTAGATTTGGTCCGGTTTCCATGGACCAAATCACCCAAACCAGGCCAGGCCAGGACCAAATTTGGTACCCAGAAAAACAAGCCTGGGCAGAGTTTGGTGTCTTGGCATGCATTGCTTAGTCAGCGGAGACTACGCATGGCAACAATCCAGGGCTATTTTGGGAGGAGACTGGTGCTCACGTCATTGGGAGGTAGGATGTGCTTGCCGTTCCTGCCCTGTGCCTTGGAGATCACAGCCACTGACATTTTTCAGGAATGGAAAAGTCCCGATCACCAAGGCTTGCAGGATAATGGCTTGAAATTCTCCCTTTTAAGGTTGCTGGGCGTTCTCGTGGTTCCTGGTGGAGCGGAGGTGCAGAAAACTGCTCAACTGCCCATCTGCCGCTAAACTTCATAGTGGCTTTGGGTCTTTTAAAATTATTTATAAATGTATTATTATTGTTAAGCTTTATTTAAACATTTTATGTGCCTCCTAGCCAAGTCCTGGCTTTCTGTGCCACTAAGGGACAGGGGGATGCGGCATTTGCAGCTGGCAGCACAGGGGCATTTGTAGCTGGCAGGAGAGAGGTGGGCTGATGTGAACCTGGCTTCCAATGAGGAGAGGTGGGGTGGAGAAGAGATGGTGCTGCTCCCACAGACCAGGGTTTCACGCAGTTTGCATGGGGATGCCTGCATCTGCACCCAGCCCACACCCAGCCCATGTCACTGGAATGGCATAGAGATGGGCAAGGATCTATCTTGGACCCGCTCCTGGTCCCATGTGTGCCCATTCCATGCCAAATGGCTTGCATGGGGACATAGCCTTTGTGTTTCATTTAACCATCTCAGCACCTTTTTTTAGTATCTTGCACCTCCTGAACAAATGACATATCTAATTCTCTTTGGCAATATTTGTTACTGTAATTTTTATTAATTCCCCAATATTTTGGAGAAATTTAGGTTGTTTGAAACTTTCATGCAATGTTGATTATGGAAAAAAAAGGAATATTTGCCATGTATTTTAAACGAAAAGTCAAATGTTCAACTTGCAGAACCAACCGTGTAGAGTCACAGCAAGGCTGACTTATTTTCTAAGTAAGGGTGCTGAAAGATAAGTTCACACCCATTTTTTTAAAACATACCATTTCCTTTTCTCATATCCTCCTTTCTGTGAACTGGGCTGGGCAAAGCCTTTGATGTTAAAGCAACATATAAATTCAGTCTATACAAGGTTAGTTCCAAAGAACCCCAGAAGTATCACTATGCACTTAGTCAATATTTAGTGATCTTCTGGAATTACTGCTTTGAACTGTAGAGTTTCTGAATCCAATCAGCTATTTGATTTTGCTGGTAAGAGCATGCATACCTTTCAGGGCTGAAGCTGAAGAGTTTGGTGCAATACAGAAATTGGCAAACCCTTTGTGGATAAAATGCTGCAGCCATAACACAATTAGTATTTATCATGACATCAAAAAACGTGATGATTTGGCAGACAAGAGAAGGTCTATCTCCTTTCACAACCATTGCTAAAATTTCTCCTCCTCCTCCTCCTCCTCCTCCTCCTTGGCTTTCTGTTTTTAATCTGAGCATGTAATGTTATGATCTTTTCTGAATTTAATTCCCCCCACATCATATTTTCTGCATTATGATCATTTGCTGAAGGGTGAGTTATTAAATTAATTTAGAAAAGAGCTAAAATACTTATCTGAAATTATTTTTCTGCAAACTGCCTTGAATTGTTTTTTAAAAATATTTTTAAAAGTGTTTTCAAGAAAATGTGAGTCCTCACTGGCAGTTAATGCTCATTGGCAGGTGGGTGGAGGGCAATGGAGGGCAAAGAAACTTAAAAGAAAGTGATATGACAGTCCAGAATTTCTAATGTGAATTGGTAGGTGCAACATTCTTAACTCTGCAGTTCTGTGCCAATCCGCATGATGACTGAACCCATTGAAGATGGCTGATTATGCGCACAGTGGTCATCCCTGAATTGAAACATGCATGCAAGAGAAAGGGAGAAAGCACTAATTGTTTGAGCTGTTCATCACTGGGTTTTTATTGGTCAGATGCATCACAAAGTGAACCACCTGAAAAATATATTGTAACTGATCCTCGTATAACAGAATTGAGAAAGCTGTCAGGTGTCATTTATTACAATTAAAAGTTTGATTCATTTCACATCTACATCTGATCTACAGCTTGCTTTTCCAAGACAGCATAGGTGAGATTTGTGCAGGGTTTAAAAGTTCACTGTAGGATTGCACTGGAGGCATGCTGGTTGCAAATCTATGTGGGTCAAAGAGACCTTCTGGTGGATCTCTGCAGGAGAATACCAGACCACACCATCTGCACCTACCAGGTCTGATACACTTTTCATTGTTGATCACTGGAAAATGGCTGATTTTCACAGCCACTTCTGGTGCTTGTTTAAAGGAGCCCAGGTGGGAACACTGAACCAAGGAATAAATGTTCCCTGAATATTGGGCCCCTGGTGGTGTTTCTGACACCAGAGCAGAGGCAGTCATGCAAACAGTACAGTGCCATTGATGCAAGCACTTGCACTCTACAGCTGAATGAAGATCACTTTGTGATTCAGGCTCTGCCACAGTGCAGAAGCTGCCATAAATATGAGACAACAGAAACACCAGTATCAATACTTTCCAAAGCACCAGCTGCAGCTGGAATATTCATTGGCAATTATGGACTTTTGCAGGGAGAGGCACAGTCTTTCTGAACACTTCCAAGAAGAGAGTAGCTAGAACTCTCATTGGAAATGTTCCCTCAAGGGCTCAAAGCAATTTCTGAAATTCAAGTCAACTGAGATTTGACATTAATAGCGAACACACAGTTTTATGTGTGTAAGGAGTCTGCAAGACATTTATTTTACAAAGTACTGTTTTTCTTCTCCTGTTTCCTCAAATTGAATGTAACTTTTGAAACAAGTTTTATGTGACATCCAGCAGTTTGCATAATTGGAGGACGGCCACCTCTCTCTCCTCAAAAATTCCCATAAACATTTGCGGGAACTAATTTAATGAGGTTGGTGTTCTCTTTTCGAAGCCTCAGAAGGAAATTCGTCATTGTTACTGAAGATTTGCTTCTGTTAAAAAAGAGAAAAAAACAAGCCAGCTATTAAACTTATGAGCTGTGGGGAAAGCAGCTCTTGAGCTGAAGTAACCTCTTAGCAATGTCAGTGGAAGGACCTGATTGACATTAGTAGGTGCTGAAGTGAACTTTGCAGAGAGCTGTGCATTAGGGTTGAAATACCTAGACTTCCTGGAACCAAAGGTTCGATTCCTGGCAAGGTGACTGAGCTCCTCATTGCACTATAGCAGATAAATTGATTTCTCTGTGTTCAGTAGCGTGTGTGTATTGGGGAAATGGGTACTTTGATGACCCCTCAAGCAAATTTCATGTTTTCTCATTGAAAGGGGAGGGGAGTCTCTTAGCACAATTATGGAAGAGTTTCCATGGCAGAAATGATTTTTTATTTGTTTGCCTTCTTCAGCAAACAGGCATTTTATCCATCTAGCTGGCTGATTGCTGTTAGTATTACAATCTTTTTATTAATCTGAATGCTAAAAGAAGATAACAATTCTTCAGCCACTTGCCATTGTGTCTCTGTTCCATCTTTTTCAAAAGAGCAACAGCACAATTATCTTGTTCTTCATTCTCAGTAGAAGAGAAGGAAGAATAAACTACTCCTTCCCATGGATATTTTAAAAATCTTTCCTAGTCTTTAGCTGAATAAAAACAGAACAGGATCACTGATAATGAGAAAAGCTAATTCCTACTTCTTCCAAGCAAAGTTTTAGAAATCTCTAAATGCATGTAAGTTCATATATACAAAACTGCAAACATTCAAATTAAGTCTAAACTTGAACCAACATAAAAATCCTGTTCCAAATTATTTGGTGGGCAAGGCTTTCCTGCCTTCCCACTACCAGGCAAGGGGAACACTTTATCTGAAGTGTCTGCATGTGGACCACTGGGGTAGTACATCAAAGATCAGTATGAGGATCTAATGTTATACCCCTTAGTTCTGGAGAAAGTTGAAGAACTCATGGAAGCCATTACTTACTAGAGAATAACTACCAACGGAGATATGTTGTGCATAAGGATTTGCATGAATGTTTTTTTTCTGGGGGGGGGGGAGGTCGATTCATATCGAATTGAATGCAAGTAAATTAATATTCAGTCCCATTTGAGTGTGGTAGGATTCAAATTCGATACATGTGTTTGATACGAATTCAATTTGAATCCCTGCTATGAATCACATATGAATCCCCTCCATATCCCCTCTGAATCCCCTACTATCCAGTCCGAACACACCACTTCCACCCTGAATCCACTTTGAATCTGCTCTCAATCCACTTTGAATCCACTCTGGATCTGTTGCAGATGTGACTGGTGCAGCCGTCTTCCCGCATCCCCAGGTTCACAAATGTAACAAAGCTTTGTACGTATGTTCCGAAGGATTTGATTAAAATTCAAATGTCAATCTTCAAATGTGCCAACATTTGATTTGAATATGAATGCCTCAATTTGTACACATTCATACAAATTTTGAATATTATGAATATTTGTGTAAATCCCTAGTTGTGCATCCTCACTAAATACTTTTAGATATCTAATAAAAAATAACAACATATTTTTGCTTGCCAGTGTGTTTAGTAATTACATTTGTCTGGTTTCTTCCCCACATGACGTTTGTAGATTTTATGTAACAATAATGAATAAATAAAGGGAAATATAGTTACCTTTGAAAATGTTAATCCTTATACCTTCCTAGGTAGATGGAACATTCATGATTGTGATCATAGTACTAATATATATATATAGGAGCAGTTGCTTAAAATTCTATCTACAGAATGTAAATGAAGCAGACTTTTTAAAAAAGTTAAGGTTACACCAGTCTGAGGTCATCATATCATGCAATTCGGGCAGGACTTATTTTCAAAACCCCACCCTAATCCAATCATGTATCATTGCATCATATAAATTTCTGCCTTCTGCAGCTTCATTTTATTGCTCTGTGGAAGATCTGTATCATGGAATATATAAAAAAATCTGTGTTCTGAAAATAGTCATGCTAAAGGACAATAGTGAAGAGATATGCTGTACATCCAATGGAATAAAATTCATCAATCCTGGTACCGCTACTAAAAAGTATGTGTTTCTTACCAGCCTATATTCTTACATAGAGAACAGATGAAACTAGAAGTACTTATGTGTTAATATATTACTCATGGGCAGAAGGTGCTGTGGGATCTATATGGTTTCTACTCTTTGAAAAAAAGAGAGACAGCCTTGAAAATGTTGAAGAGTACAGTGAACTACAAAGGAGGGAACCTCCCACCTTTTGTTGAGCCCCCCCCCCTCCTTAAATCTGACTTGGTTGTTCTAATTCTTTGCACTTGTGCAATGTTAAGGGTGTGAGCTTACAGCTTCAGGGTAAAATGGTACAGCCAGCAATAACTCTGGAACTTTCAGTCATGAATGGACAAGGACAACATAGATTTCATTGATAAACTCTGGGGAGGTCTCTTTTCCCCGGACAGAGGCACATCTTTTCCAAAGTCTTGTAATATTGCATTCCAAATTCTGCACAGACCTGTTGATGGATAGCATAACTCAATTTGACTCACAACAAATTTCTTATCAGGACATAATGTCTCTACCCAATTATTTTTGTATAGCATTTTTATTTGCACAGGGGTTATTTTCAGTTACTTTAACCTATGGTAATACAATGGGACAAGATCAGTAATATTTCTGTCCTGGAGACATGACAGCATTTGGGTCAATGACATAATGTGGGATAGTACAGAATACAAAGGCAGGTCTTTGTTCTAGGTTTCACAAAATCATCAGGTTGGCCATTCTGAATAAAATGAACAAAATTTAGGTTTTGCCCCCTTTCTGCACTACAGCATTGATCCAGATCAGGGGGCCTTGACCTGGATCCCCATCTACATGATAATCTGGATTGCAGAGGCTCTATACCTCAATTGGCTGGATCCATCTGCATGGGACAGAGTTAGAAATGGATCAAGAGGCCCTTGATCCTGATCTAGTGGAGAACTACAATCTGACTTCAGGTCCTTAATCTAGATAACAGATGCCTGCAGATGGCATGCCTCCTTGATCTGGAATTACTGGAAATGATTTCCAGCACAGAGTGCCTATGCCCTGGGACTAGAACTGTCATTCCTAGCTGTTGAGGATTAAGGAAGTGTGGCTGTGAAGCCCATGCTGCATAGTGTGAACTTCACAGCTGTGGGAGGATTGATCTGGATATGTGGCCTTTGACTCCCTGTGACACAGAAGAAGAGTTGGCCTTTCTACCTCTCTTTTCTCACCCATTTAGGGGGACTCGAAGTGGCTGACAGAGCTTTTCTATTCTTCTCCCCACAACAGAACACCCTGTGAGGTAGGTGGGGCTGTGAGAGCTCAGAAGAGACCTGTGACTAGCCCAAGGTCACCCAGCTGGCTTCATGGGGGAGGGCGGAATCGAACCCGGTATTCCCAGATAAGAGTCTGGCTCCCTAACCACTAGACCAAACTGCCTCACCCGTAGATCCAGTGAATCCAGATCTTACCAATCCAGATATTCTGCACCTTCGGTGCAGAAAGGACCTTAGAAAAGCAGTAGAGATAGGAAATAGAATTAACAGCAGATGTACTGCACCTACCAGCCTTGTGTGGACAATCCTGCACTGCATGGACTCATTCCGGGCAATTCAAGATGTCTGTTATAAATGCAGCCCATCCCGGCCCAACCTCTGAGACCAGGAACAAAAGTATATGGTACCAGGATTTACCAGATTTTGGCTGGACACCCAGAAGTGGTGCACTTCTGATGCCACTTCTGGATGCTCAGACCACATGGTATACCAGGCCACATCCACATGCTGTCTGCATGTGGACTACTGGGACAGAGTATCAGCTAGAACACTGCATGGATTGCTTGAAAGCAGTGAGTGACAATAGCATGTTCATACCATAACCTGCTCTGTTTGTTCTCTGTGAAAAACTCAGTATGTGGTCTCCTTGTAGATCAACCTATCAATGATATAAATCTTTCCAGGGTGTCCCATGAGCCAATTCTTTATCTCTTGTGGCCACTCTTCCAGAAAAAGTTACTCATTGCTGCTGTCTCCTTCATCCTCTATTTTTTTTCTTTTGAGAATAGGAACTATTGAGCACAATGACACTTCAAATAATCAAGATGGGGATTGTCCAATTAATTATATTCAACATAAAATGCACCTGCTCCTATTTTTCCTATTAGTGTCGCATGCTGAGATCCTTCTATTATAGAAGCGTATCTGTGCAATGTGTATGCTTCATCTGGGAGCATACCCAGAGTGTCCTTTTTCACCAAGTGCTGGTCTATCTCACACCCTCTTCATTTTCTCTTTCTGTCCTTGAATTCACTTGCAAGAATCTGTAGTTCCTGTTTTTACCTGCTTCTCTACAAGTGATTATAGTTAAAATTCCGCACTGGTTCTAAAAACGGATTTATAGCTAGATTGGGGAAAGATTAAAACTTGCCTTCTGCATTCGGGACCCAATTAGCCTCCCTTTTTGGCAGCACTTTGGCATTTCAGCACACAAGACCAGTTTCTAAAACTGGTCTTGCCGCTGAAATCCGGCCCTATTGCAAGACCTAAAAAAATTAGGTCTTAATCTGGCCCTTCCCCTCAAACCACTTGGAAGTAGAACACTTCCGCAAACGGCCAGGGAAGAGACGGATTCCCGGCGCATGCCCAGCTTGGCACAGAGGGAAAGCATACTCATGCTCTCCCTCTCTGACAGCTGGGCCCCTCCCCCTGGCCTCTCCCATTGGCTCCCTTGGAGCCAGGGTGGGGAGGCTGTCAGCCAGCTTCCCCAGGGTCCCCCACACCTGAGAAGCTATAATCGCATCTTCTCAGGCCAGGGGACCCTGCAGCCTACACCCACCCACCCCACCCCGGTTGTTGCACATGCAATCATGTGCTTACTTGGTGGTGGCTGGGCCAATTCTGCCAGCAGGGGCCCAGCATGCCATGCGCCGTGGCTTCCCATTGGCCAGTCACCCTCAGGAGGCTCAAAAGGGTGGCTGGCCAATGGGAAGCCATGGTGCATGCATGCTCACAGCATGCTAGGCATCTGCCGGCAAAATTGGCCCGGCCACTGCCAGGTAAGCATGCAATCGTGTGCATGCAGCCCGGGGTGGGGTGCGGAGGTGTAAGCAATTACAGCTTCTTGGGCGAGGGGGACCATGGGGAAGCTGGCTGACAGCCTCCCCATTCTGGCTCCAAGGGAGCCAATGGGTGAGGATGGGAGGAGGGCCTTTGGGATCTGTCTCTGAAATCCAGCCTTGCCGCCACCACCCTGCATGGGTGCGGATGTGCAGGGCTTCGAGGATCTGTCCCTATTTGGGACAGATACTTGGAAAGACTGGATCGCTGGAAAACAGATCTGAAAAAACTGTATTTCGACAACCAGTCCATAAAGGCTCTTTGTGTCTAATTTTAAGTATCTGATTGTGTTGAAAGTTCCCTGGTTGCAGTGTTATGCATGGTAGGTTAGAGGCAAGTCTGTGTACAGCATGTTTGCTATTTTAAAAACAGCACCATAAATGCTACCAATAACTTCCAGACCCTATCAGAGTAGAGTTTCGTTTACAATTACATGCACAAACATCAGGATCAGGCACATGCAGTCAGCATTAATTAGACCATAATATGCTATTTTAATCAAATAAAAAAAGATGTACTTATAATAATAGCAAGATAGCTGGATGAAAAGCAGGGCATAGTTCCTGTGGCTTTAATAGCTTCACAGAAGTGAGAATCATAGATAATTATGGTTGAAACAAAGGCCCTTTCCGCACTAAGCCTTATTTCAGATTATATCTCAGGATGAGGACCAACCATCTGCATGCTGGTGCAGACTATGGTAGGCCCTGGTATGGCCTACCATAGATTGGACCAGCATGAAGATGGCTGGTCCCTATCCTGAGATATAATCCCGAATAAGGCCCAGTGCAGAAAGGGCCAAAGATACAAGAGCTGGCCACTCTGTGAAACAGCCTTTGCAGTCCCAATGGTAGAATAGAAGAATAGATAAATTATATTTACAATTCCAGTATAAAATCTTACATACTTTAAATATAAATTCTGTATTTCACTATATAGATAGATGTGCAAGAACAGCCGAAGGTCTTCCCCTGAACCGTTACCATTTCTGGGTATAGATTAAAGAATGAACTTCCCTATAATTCAGTGCAAAACTTTCTATTGCCTTTAACTTTTTATCGATATGTTCAGATTTTTTTGGCTTTTAGAATCCCCCCAAACCTTTCTAGAAATTATGGGTGATTGGGAAAGATCTTTGAATAGCAAACACCATTTCCCCCCTTTTTTCCTTCTCCACTTATCCACTTGATAATTTAACAAAACGGTTTAGATATTCTGGAGCAGCTACTATAGATGAAAAAGTGCTTAATTTGGTAATAAAAGGAAGGGGCTGGTGGTGTGGTTAGGCTGCTAGTATTTTTGTATGAGAAATACACCACCCAGGATAGGAACTGTGAACTGGATAGGATACAAGACTCCTATGTGGATTTTTAAAATGTTTAAAACATTCTAAAAATATACTTTGGGGCTTTGGGATAAACCAATAAAAATTATCAGATATCTCTGTTTTGTTTCTCTTCTGTTCCTATCTTCACTCCTCCTAGATTTTAAAGGTATTTTAATTTTATTTTATATGTAGCACCCTTTATCAAACCCTTTATGACTTATGGAAGCATAACACAGTTTTTTTAAAAAAATTATTATTATTATTTTTAAATAGCTTAAAATATACAAAGCTTGACTATTTAATTTTTGGTCATGTTACAAAACGCCAACCCATTAGTATCACCTAGTAGCTAATGCAGAAAATGTAAATCTCTCAAACGTAAATGCTTATCACTTACTTTATGGATAATTCAATATAGTTTGGGAAATTTGCTCTTGAATTGGTAAATTCAATTCTACATTTGCCTGATGAGCAACTCATGAAAATCCAAATCAGCAGAATTTGAAGGATTGATTTCTGACATAGTAATATGTGAAAAATAAAATCAACCAACAAGCAAAAATATTTTAGTAAATAACTAAAAAACCATAAAGAATCGTTTTTTCCCAATAGGATATATCAATATTTCTTATCTTATTCCTTTCTTATCATTTTTGATACAGGATTCTTTAGATGTAATATGTGCCTGTAATTTTCTGAGATCATTATTCATCTTTATCATCACATCATCATCCAAATTGCTTATGGATACTGACTGGCATACAAGTCAACTAAAGGTCTCTTATGTTACAATTTCCAAAGAGGACAAACTCAAGCCATCAGGGCCTTGTTGTCTGTGATATATTCTAGAATGTTTGTCATCAACATTAAAACCATCCTTGCCGAAATACACCTCACTTCTCCATTCATAGCTATCCCATGTTATTGTAAGTAATCTCTTTAAACAACAATGAAGGTACTGATTCTCTGAGCCCTTTCCATAAGAAAAAACTTGTAGCATCAGGCCCTATGTTGGTTTAATTTTGACAGCTATTAATCTTGTTGACACATTGTGGCTGACACAAGACATGAGAGTACTTTATTTATCAGCTAGTGAGAAAGTTCTGTCTTTGTGTGGGGGGTAAGCACGCACACCTCTTAACTGTTTAGCCTGGCTCAGAATTCATCTCCTCATTAACCGGATATAATTACACCTGACAAACGTACTGAATGCACCAAGGCTTGAAAGGAAAAGACAGAAAGATTAAATTGATACAAGTCTGTCACCCAGGCAAATATAGCCCAGAAAGCTTAAGAAGATGCAGGATGAATAATTGTCTAAGGATCATCGGCATGATTACAGGGTGTGATCTCACGCACTGCTCCTGAAGAGTCAGATAATTATGGAAATTACAAAGGAAAATCAATTGGAGTCATAAGATATAAGCAAAGTTCCATATTGCCTGAAATGCTGCCTAGCAGGAATGTTCTGCTTGATTCTGAAGGGCGGGATTTTAGTGTATTGCGGGGCAGAACAAAAGCAGGGCACAATAATTCATTCATTTTTTAAAAAATTAGATTTTATACTGCTCTGTTACTGTAGTCTCAAGGGAGTATACAAGAAAATCTAGTTTATAAGGTAGAAAGGTGAAGACAAAAAAGGCAATAGGGTCAAAATAAAGTGTTCCCATTGTTCTCTGAAAGTCCTTGGCCTCAGTCACAACTTATATTTAAGAAAGATGGAAGCCCTATTAAGTCTTCAGAGACAGATGCCAAAATGTTTCTGGTTTTTCTATGGACCTTTCTGGCTGGAATGGGACTATTCCATAACTGAATAATCCTAGAACGGAGTCCATTTCTGTATTTTTGTGGTACCTGTAGCAAAACCTCTCCAGTTTATCTCAGGGGTCTTCCAGGGTTATAACAAGTGCAGCGGTCTTTAAAGTTTCCATGATTCTAAATTGTTGAGGACCTTGTATGTCAAGCATATCAATCAAATCAGGTGACAGGCACTCCTGACCACAGAGGTTACCTGGGGGCTTTTTGCACTTGGCCTTATTCTGGAATATATCTTGGGATAGAAGTTGCTATCCACATGTTAATGCAGGCTGTGGTAGGCCTCACTTGGTGCCTGCCACACCCTACACGATCATGTGGACGGCAGGTTCCTATTCTGCGATAAAATCCAGAATAAGGCTAAGTGCAGAATGGCCCCAAGTCTTCCATGGACACAAATGACTCCAGGAGAAGCCCTATAATATTTAAGTGTTCCTTTTGTGGGAGTGCAGCCATATCTTGAACCTTCAAAATCCCCAAATCCTGGGCCTTGGTGCTTCTGAAACACCCGGTATCTCTCTTTTCTGGACTCAGCCTTAGTTTATTGGCTCTTATCCAGACCATCACTGTATTCAGGCACTGGTTCTGGACATCCATAGCCTCTCCTGATTAAGATGTTATGTAGAAACATATCTGAGCCTCATTAGAATAATTTAATCCTACTGAAATAATTAGCTTAACAGTACCCTAACTACATATTAAAACAGTGGCATGTGAGAATTAATGATTTAAATTGCATTATTAATAATAATTTTAAAAAGCAGGAAGGAGGAAGTGAAACAGGTCTGGTAGCTTTACTAAGTTGTTGTAAGTGTCAGAGATTTGGCAAAAGTTCTTAACCAAGAAATCTCGGGACTTTATCAGATAAGTCAAGTGTACCAGAAAATTGAATCAGTTACAGTAAATCTTCACAAATCATTGGGATTTTGGAATTGATCATTTTTCGTACATGGAATGCAGAGCTGCATTATTTGGCCACATAAATTAATTTAGTGGTGAGTTAATGACAACTCCCAGTAGCTCTTTCCTCCCTCCCTCACTTTAATACAGTTTGTAAATGTAACTTGGTGCTGGTTTAGCAAAGTTGGAATTCTTCTGAAAGTGAGCCTAATCACAATCTTTCTAAATGCATCCTCCCCAACATTTTGAGGAGTTGACCCTAAACAACAACAACAACAACAACAACAATAATCCCCCCGATGGCTGTGGCGTCACAGTGGTGGGGCTTGAGTGCTCCAATGAAGCTGAGAGCTGGGCTGGCGGTGGTACAAACTACTGGCAGGTTCAACCATGCCGGAATGGCCGAAGCAGAGGAGCCAGACTAAGTGCACTCAACCCATTTGACACAATGGAGACACAAACAAAAAGAAGTCTATACAGGCTTGATCGTCACCCAAGATAAAAAGGACCACGGCGGTTGCTGAGGAACTTGGGCAACCGTTGACAAGTGGATTACAGAACAAAATTCACAAACAAAGAAGCAGCAGAAATTCTCAAGGTCAGATAATCGTATAGTCATGAAGTGCTACTACAAATAAAAAATGGATGCACCAGCTATGGAGTCAAGAATACCCAGATTCGAAGATAGCCAAACTGCGGCTAGCTGATCAGAGAAGATTCATAAGTGGGACTAAAGTGTTCAGTGAAGTTGAACTCAAAGAAATAGGAAAAACTAATGAAACTGAAGCAGTGCAGCCTATTGTGGCAGCAATAGAAGCTCCAACAAGACCAGGAGTCCCCAAGCTAATGCAGGCTATGATAGGCCTCGCTTGGTGCCTGCCATTGCCTACACGATCATGCAGACAGCAGGCCCCTATTCTGGGATATAATCCAGAATAAGGCCAAGTGTAGAAACAAGGGAAACAGCTGTTTGGCTTAGACTATCCCAGAGCAGTTTAAACACAAACTTCCTAGTAATAGTCTAACCATGTGAAAAGCAGACAGATGAAATGATAGGCTCTTGAACAGAGGAATCTACTGAGAAATAACACATTATCTGGGGAGCAGTTCAAAGCTGCTTAGTTTTCCTGAAAATGTGAAAAGCACAATGCATCTTCATTTGTTTTTTCTTTTCTTTCAAGCCCCATGGCTGTATAAGAGAATTTTCATGCTTCAGACAAAATTTTAAATCCTGCAGTCTCTGTCAGAGTTCTTTTCATTTTCACACTCAGATTGTTTCCTAAGCTTACATTTGAAAACCATAGGAGTTCTCTCTATGTCCTACTGTGTTTGTAGGGAAGTGGCTCATAGGGTGTTTTTACAACGAGCTCCTTCAATCTGGATCTAAGAAGATTCGGATCTAAGGAATGGGTACTTCCCTTAATCTGGATCTAGTAGATCTGGATTAAGGGAAGTACCCAATGTGTTTCCACGGGTGGTCTAGCACCCAATAGCAATGGGTGCTAGCCTGCTTGCTGTGAAAACACTAGAACACCCATTTGCAAATCTGGATCTACCCCATCACCCCAGGTGTTTGGGGGACAGGGGGTGCAATCTATGAAGTTGCCTTTGCTAATCTCTGAAAGCAACTTTGGAGGGATTTTGGAGCTGGCTTCAGAGGGACTCCGAAATCTTGAATTTGGGGCAACACCCCCCCCATGAGTGCCTCCTCCCCTAAGCCTTCTCTAGACCCCATTGCCAAACTGTAGTGGAAACAGGCTCCCTACAATCCAGATTTGAAGGCTGAAGACCCCATTGTAGACCCCATTAATCCACAAAATCTGGATTATAGGTCCTGAAGGACCCATATGATCCGGATTTCCCTAGCTGTGGTGGAAACAGATGTGTCTCTAATGGGGTCTGTAGTGGAAATGGGGTCATTTGGCTCTCTGCCAAATGAGTCCTTAATGGGTGCTTCCATGGGTACTTAGAGCTAGTTGAAAAAACACCCATAGGTAGCATTCTGCTGAAAAAGGCTCACCACAGAAACTGCAAAGGCTGGAAACTTTCAGCTCCAACAGCTGATATCAGCCTTCAAAGCTGGTAGCCAAGGCTAGGATGGCATGAACTGCCAAAACAAAGCACAGCATGCACTAGGATGGTGTGGAAAATGGTTTATGTTTAGGCACAGGGTATAGATCTTCATTGTGATCCTGATTAAAAGTATTGACTTTAGCTCAAAAAGGCTTGTCTAGTATAGGGATGTGCCTGAATATTCAAAATTCAATTGAATCAACTGAATTTTCACATTCAAGTTCAAACTGAATGTCCATAAATTCAAATTTAAAGTTTTGATTCAAATTTTGAATTTTGGATCTATTTGTGTGGGTTTCTTTTTTAAAGTAGACCTATAATAAACTTTTGTGTTATAGAGGCTTGATGTTCATCAGGGAGTCTTAGCTCAACTGTTAGTTCTCTGCCTATAATCTGAAAGTGAAGAATGGACCCAAATTGTTTTGCCCTGTTGGCTATAATAAGAGATTTGTTATGAACAAACTTCTGAACGTCCTGGAGACTGTGCACCTTTTGCAGATCACTAATCTGAGGTGATGAAATACAAACTTTTTTTTTCCTGGCACTATACGGATAATTCTGCAGGTCTCCCTTTTTCCAACCAAGACAGGAGTTTTCAAGTGTTACCGATGGACTGTGCATTTCAATAGCACAGCCATTGTTCTGTCACCTGAAAATCTGATCAAAGTGAAAGCCAGTTGAATTCTTTTCACATGAAATGAAGAAAATGCATCCCTGAGGTATCTCCATTATTTAAACTGATGGGGTAAATTTGTCTGAGGTTTTTTTTTTTTTAAATAAAGTCACTTTGGTGTCACTTCCCTGAATGTTTGTGTACTTGACATACAAGGACATCATAAAGTTTTCCCAGTAAGTTTTTTTTTCAATGCCAGATCAATGATCTGTGAGTTTTTGATGTTAAAGAGAATTGATTTAGGAGTTTCAAAAGACTGCACATGTATAACTCTTATTGCAATATTATTCTAAATCATTTAAAGACTATGCCAAGAAAACAATTCTCTTCTGGATTACTGGCAGCTAGAGATGTGGAGGAAATTCATCTAATTTGCTTACAAATATAAATGTACAAAATGTGTAATTTCCAAAACAATACATATTTCCAAATGGGGACAACTTAAGGAATTATTGCTTCTTTGAATTTAGGGTGCTTCCAGGCAGCAAGAGGCAATCACAAGACTAAGCCCCTAGCTGTGTCTCAAACTCATTTGGTCAGAACTTGGCTGCTGCTTGGGTAAACAAAGACCACACCATATGCTAGATTATGGAGGGGGGGTATTTCTGCACTTAGCCCAATAGCGCACAATGGGGTAGCTTCTGGGTAGCACCATCTGCACTTGCAGGAGCCATTTCCACACCAGAAATGGCTCCTGCCATCCCAGAATCAAACCCTTGTGGGTGTGCAGGAAATCCTGTAGTTTCTTTCCTAGTGTGAGTCCATTCATCTGAACCAATGATATGTGTGCACATGGCAAATGAAGTATTTTTTTTTAGCATTTCAGTGTTTTATAGTAGAAAATGTAACAGGCCTCATCTAGAATTATTCCAATTTAGCTCCTCTCCCTCTCCCTCCTCTCCTTCTAAAGACTCACCAGAAATATTTTCTGAAACTCCATTATTTTGCTATCTCTGGAGAAAATTAGATTGTCAGTCAATCAATTTATTGTGTATAACCAATTTGGGAAGTGCCAGGAAAAAAAAGTGAAAAAGAAAAGAAACACCACTGGAATGTATGAAGAGGTTTAAACTTTAAAGAATATTAAAAATCACGTCTTTGTTGAACCCTTTGATAATTTAACCGCAGGATGGGATAATAATGTCCTTCAGCATATTTTTCAAGAATGTGTGCATCTAATAGTAGATGGGTAAATATGCAAAGTCAGCTTGAAGTGTTTTGGCACAACAGGCAAGGGGTCTTTTTGCATTTACCTAACTGGCATGATATAATAATGCCACAGCAGTCAGGCAAAGTATAGTGGGGTAGCAACCATCTGTGCTGAGTGCTGAAACAGCCCCATACCAGGCCAACAGCATTTGAAATGTGGGTAATAAGGCCAGAGCAAGCTGGATTACCATGTCAACTGTTGTGTCAACTAGGGAAGCGCACAAATGACTTTTTTGCATTTGATGCATATTGAATTAAATGTAAAAAATTTCATATTCAGATAGATCCCCTTCAAATGTGGTAGGATTTTATTCGATACGAAAGTATTTGCACAAATTCATACAAATATCTGGTGTGAATGCACATGTATCCCATAAGTACCAATACATATCCCATATGTATCCTACAGCATATCTACTCTGAAAGGGTCAAATCTGCCTTGAATCCACTTTGAATCCACTCTCAATCCATGCCAAATGCACTCTGAATCTGTTGCAGATGTGACTAGTGCTGCTGCTTTCCCACCTCCCAGGTTCATGAATGTCAGTGTATGAGTGTCATAACATTCAATTAATATATGAATGCCTGAATTTGTACGAATACTGAATGTTACGAGTATTTGCACACATCTCTAGTGTCAACACATCCAACAAATGCTCAGATGTTGCCATGGCAATTTTGACTCCATGTGTGACTGCACAGCTGCAGAGGGTGTGGATACTGCTGTGGGGAGTGATATAGTCCCTGCAGCCAGAATCGGGGTGACACCGAGCAGGTAAGGAGGGGATTTCGTGCACTCCACCCCGGGCGGGCTAGGGTGGGCTTCGGAGAAGCTCCCCCTGGACCCAGAAATGGCGATCCGCCGCTTCTGGGGTGAGGGTGAGCCGCGGCAGCAAGGTCCCCCGGCTCGCCATGCTTGGCTCCAAGGAGCCAGTCATGGCAGGCCGGGGGAAGAGCCCTGGGTAGTCACACTTAAACTGTGCGAACACATCCTAAATGGATGCGTTTTCACAGTTAAACACCCATTAAGCCCACATGGAATGTGGTGTCATTTTGACACCCATTAAGCACACTTTAGGTCTGGATAGGTGTGGACGCACCTAACTGGAAGTGTGCTTAATAGTCTGAGTGTGTGGACACGCACACTCGAAAGTGTGCTCAATGAGTGTTGCTGTGCGGACACTCCTCACCGGAAGTGTCCTACACAGCCACGTGTGTGCGGACACCCATTAAGCAATGTGTGCTTAATGGGTGTTAAAGGGCCTGTGCGGAAGCACCCATAGATTCTTTTAATTCTGAGTATTGTAGGTCATCTTTGAAGCACCAATATATGAGAGCCAAAGGTAGATATTATTATTATTATAATGATGAGGATGTAAAAACAGCAGTTACACACAGCAAACGAGATCCCTCTTCTGGATTTCATATTATATCACTAGTCAGACACTTCCCACACACCTAGGACTGCGTGATGTATCGGTGAATTTTGTGAGCAGACCCCAGTAAAGTGGCTTTTTGTAGTTGGCAGATGGATTTTTTGTCAATGCCAATGGTTTTTAGGTGCCCACTGAGATCTTTTGGCACTGCGCCCAGTGTGCCGAGGATGACTGGGACCATGGTTGAACCTGCCAGTAGTTTGCACTACCACCAGCCCAGCTCTCAGCTTCATTGGAGCACTCAAGCCCCACTGCTGCTGCTGTGTGAAAATTAAGAATATTTGTTCAGTTGGCCCCAAACTGCAATGAATGCCTTGGCAACCTTATGTGAAAACCTTAAACTGACATAAAATTAGTACATTATTAATTTTTCCTAATTTAAAATGTAATTATTTGTATGGTTCTTGTGTTTTCTATTATTCTAAATTACTGTTAGTATTTTATTTATTATTTATATTTATATATTTTAGTTAATTTTTCTATTAAGTATCATTGTTACTCTTAGATTCCTTTAGATATTGTTATATTTTTGTCATTTATTATTATTATTTTGGCATTTGTTATTATTATGGCATCTATTGTTATGAAATATAATTATTAATAAATATTTTTTTAAAATTACTAGTCAGAAAAAAAGGATAAGGAAGTATAAACTCAAGAAAATCATGTTGACACAAGTTCATCTTCAGACATTCATTAGCTAGCTGTCCAAACATATGTTAAGAGGAAGGAAGTAATTTCCTGTTTACAGAGATGTGTCCATGATACTCAGAAAAACATTAACCATATCAAATTTCATTGAAATGTACTCCAGTTCAGTAAGAAATTTACTTATCCTAATTGTAGATTTGACTATAGAAAATATGCTGAAACCCAAACTTATAAATTTGAAGATGTTCCATTTCCAACGAAATGGTCATTTTGATTTGTTCATTTTTCCTTCCTTTAACTAGTATAGCAGTCAAGCATGTTTTACAAAAACATATTGCATCACTTAAACAACCCAAATTTTACCTCTTTTTGAGGTTGGTAGTAGTTAGGAGAGGGATTATAGGAGACAGAAATTAATAGTACAGTTTAATTCATGCCCATTTCTTCCAAGTAGAGGTGTTGCAGAATGTTTAAGAAAATTAACCTGACCTGACCAGCCAGTTGGGGAAGAGAAAAATAGCATTTTTTTCAAAGGTGTTAAAGATGTCCAAAACCTACCATTCCTACTGCCCTGCCAGCTGCATTTCACTGGCCATCCCTGCTGTTGAGCAGCAGACAGCATCCTAAACTGGTAGGACTTTGTCCAGATAAAATCTACAGTCGCTGGATTCTTTCTAGTCTGTGGACAATTTATGTTATTTGCACAAACTGTGTAACCCGGATAAATAGAACAAACAACTCTTGGGGCAATTTGTGTAAAGTATGAAATTTAGCTTTGCAGACTGGAGCAAACTGTTCTGCACTTCTGATCTACATGATGATAAAGAGAAATTGTATAAGGAGAAGGCAAATATTGACTGGAAACAGAATTCCCTGAGGCTGCATTCATACAAATTAAAAACTAAACTAAACTAAAAAACAACTTAAAGGTCATAGCATGTGACAACTAATGTTGCCATCCCACATCTAATTCACTTGTGACTGCATTTTGGAAGTGCATTTTCTGGCCTTTAATGTGGATTAGCAGTTGAATGGGAGTACTAGTGGTTTAAAACAACAAACTACATCTAGATGCTGTTTATCCATTTTTACTCCCAAGTGACTACACCAAAGAATCTGTTTTAAAAGAGGGATAAATGATTTCATGAAATCATTAGGCACTGAGTTACTTGGTCACTTTCTTAAGATTTGCGATGGAATCATTATTTTGTTTGCACATTTTTTTTATTTTAGCTCTAGTAGCAATTCTATATCCAAGAATGCATATATAATTTTCTTTTTTTTAAAAAAAAAAATTTTGTTTTCTATAAGTAAGTGAACAAATATTAAACAACAATCACCTACATAAACATTACAAATCATAAAGAACATACAAACAAAATAAAAGAAAAAACACCCTTAATTGTTTCTGAAGTATCTTATTAATTAGAAGCATAGGGCTATGAAAAAAGGATAATCCATTTCTGTAATAAATAGCTATTTATTTATCTAAACCAGTCTAGTTGCCAGGACACAGATGAGGTGCCACATAATCTCTGTGATCATTCCTATAAGTAAAACTGGAAAAAGTGATTTCAACAAGCTCACATTTCATTTCAAAAAAGACAACTTTCAAAACTGAGAGGATTGGTACAATGAACACTCACTGGGAAAGTTAAAAGGGTAAACTGTCTACCAACAGCTTGACTATTGTTTAAAACCACACCAGAAGCTCAGTTACAATGCATTCTTACAATTAAGAAAAGGGCCACAAAAGCCAAAAGGAGTCCTGCATGGCCAAATATGTCATAAGATGGAAGAAAAAAAAACTTTTATAAAGTGGAAAGCTTGTCCTAATGAAGAAAATAAGCAAAAAGAATACAAAGTTTGGCAAAATAAGTGCAAAGAGAAAGTTAGAGAAACAACAGGGAAATTTTACGTGCATATTGTCAAAGCTGTAAAGACAGAAGCTAACCAGAACTGTTATCCCTTAGGTGATGAGGAAGCCAGTTTCTGTGACTGAGCTCCAAATGACTCTCATGAACTGATTGGAAGTGTGGTAACAAGAGAAGGCATGGTGGGCCATAGCGATGAACTGTTTCAAAAAGCTCAAAACTGAGACAGTGGATCTTCCAACAAAAATATATGATGCTTTGCTCCCTCCCTATGTGGATCCTGCTTGTGAGCAGGACAAACTGTGGGCTTCTCTCCTGCTAGTAGACTTCTTTGCGCCACTGGTTGGCAATTACCCGAATAGTCTGGGCTATGAGTTTGATCTATTGGGGGATTTCTTATGCTTTTAAGCTTGTTACAGCCAGGTCTCTGAGAGCTCCAGTGCAAATGGACTCTGAAAAGCATTTATTTATTTCAGTATATTTTGACACAGAGTAGGCATATTTACATGCACTTACTTGACTAAAATTGAATAGGCAGACATTCCCAGGCCAATTCACATGAAGGGCAGTTTGGACCATTCATATTCTTCATCCTGGGCTATTCCTGTTCCTGTCCAGCAGTGTCAGAAATACAAAGGACTTGTACTGAAAATGATGAATATCTTATGAAACAATAAATGAGAGCTGCCCAAATGGTGTTAGCAAAGGGATGGAAAAACTCCAGCCTATGGATATTAAACAACTGGGAGGCTTATATGTCAAAATTTGTGTTATATGACCTTATCAGACAAAGAAGTTTGTTTCTGAGGGGAATAAAACTGATTAGTTCAGCAATTGGGAAAAATTTATAGCATATGGTTTGGGCATTGGGGGAACTGAGAGGAAAAATAAGTTCGATTTGCTGTTTAAACAGTATTAATTAAGGGTTAGTAATGTTTTGCTATTCCGTGCAGGAGAGTGGGGAGGGTATGGTTATTGTTGGTTTGCTGTATTCTCATAAACCTATGAACAATTGAGACATCTTATGTGATATTATTGTTTTTGTTGTTGTATATTATTCAATAAAATTTTAAAAAGAAAAAAGAAATACAAATGACAAGCCTCCAGTTCAGTTTCTGGTATCAGGTACTGATGCTTAATGCCTCATCCACCCCTAGCCACTATTGGAGGATGAGACATCTCTGGTACATGAGAGTGGGGTGAGACCCAGAAGTGGTGTGAGAGGACCAGTCTCAAATGATTCCCATCTCAAAAATGCTTATGGACAACATTAATTCTATCCACAGCAAGTACAGATCAGGAACAGCTTGGATACTTCTAGGACAACTGCAGCGGACTGAGGTGCAGGCAATGAATTCCTGCAATCTGCTTGGAATATTTTCCTAGTTAGGTGCTAAAAGGCCCTGTGTGTACGAGTGCTACAGCATTTATGCTCTGATCATCTTTTGACTTATTTCATTGCTTGCAGCTTCTCTTCTACTCTCTTTCCATGCCCTATTTATTACCAAGTCATTTTCTCCAACATAAAAGCAAGGGTCTCACAGGTACCTCGCTCAACTTCACAACTGTGAAGCTACATATTGACATAAATTGCTCAAGACATTATTGTTAGAGAACTTTTCCCATTCCTTGACTGTTTCCTTGACAATACTTCTAAAAGTCTCCCAAACTCCTCCAACATGTTTCCTAGTAATTGCAAATGGTGGGAAACTATTCCTATTATTTTATTCTTATTCATTATATCCATAGCATATCACTGCTGTCAATGCCTTAACTGGTGTTGGCCTTCAGTTCACATCAAGTTCTTCCCAAGAACATAGGATGATGCATCGGTATAAAATGTGTGCAGATTTGAGCAGTGTCACCTTTTGCAGTTGACCAATTTTGTCCGAGTGCTGACCAAGGTTTTTGATATGGCAACCAGTGTGCCAATAACTGCTGGCTTGTATGGCAATCTTTCAGTTTTGATCTTCAAATCTTGATATTTTGTGATCTTCTCAGGTTCTTTGTCTTCTACTCTGCTGTCATAAGATATTGCTACGTCAATAATCCAAACCTTCTTCTGCTTGACTGCCATTACATCTGGTCGATTTGTTGTAGAATGTCCCAGAGTATTTTGACCTGCTCATTCTATCACTTTTTCTATAGTTTGCTTCAACCAGTTCTTTGTTGATGGCAGATGATATTTACAGATGTTCCAGTGTATTGTTTTCACAGCGATGTTATGTTATTTTTCAGTTCTGACTTTGATTGCATTTGTTCTCTTAGCCTGCTCTTGAGCAGCTTAAATCAATCCTTTAGTTTCTTTTTTTTAATGTTCCAAATGTATGCCATAAACAACAACAACAGCAACAATAATACAAGGATCAAACTGTGCATTCTTATGGTAGATATAAGCAATTCTAGGTTTTAAAACAGACGATATTTAAAGTGTGATTGACAGACTGGAAGGAGAAATAACTGATGTCATTTTCAAATGATTCACTGAGCTATGCTTGACTGTACCTCCTAATATGATTTATGTAAGAAGCATTGACTAAAACCATATTGACACCTGTCCATCACTGTGATGATGAACTGTTTTGCAAGGCCAGGATTTTCCCTTACTTAGAGAGTTCAAGTGCATTTGTAATCTATTTAGAGTAGAGCACATAATAATTCCACTGCTCATTACAAATATAATCTTGCTTTGCTTATTTGATTTGAATAGCATCCCTGACATCTGCTTTCATGCAAAGACACCATCCATGCTGAGTATATAACTGGCCTCCTACTTGTCTACTCTTATCTTATTCCTTTAATAAAAAAGACACTGGAGACTTCTCCATGGCAGAAACTACAAAAACTGCTTAACTTTGGCGTTTTTCACACTCACCTCACTTGGAGTTCTAATTCTAGACCAATTATCTCAGGGGCCATCAACATCATGGAGGGGAGGCCATCTGTTCCAGATCAAAACT
The DNA here is from genome assembly GCA_014337955.1 of Aspidoscelis marmoratus. Taxonomy (NCBI): domain Eukaryota; kingdom Metazoa; phylum Chordata; class Lepidosauria; order Squamata; family Teiidae; genus Aspidoscelis; species Aspidoscelis marmoratus. The sequence continues at coordinate 18,201,408 of MTQE01003428.1, read as the reverse complement.
TGTAGCAATGGGGAGGTGCCATAGTGGTTCTGGTCTGCACAAGTCAGTCCTTGTGATGACTTGATCTCACTCACCCCCCTTTGTGAACTTGTATTAGCAGAGTAATGCAGTCAAGGAAGCAGTGGTCAAGCCGTATGGCCCCACTGCCCGCTGGGTTGGTCTCAGTTTATGAACTAGACTATACTACCTTGGCCCAAGGCATCCCGCTTCTACGGCTTGAAGTTAAGCCCCCTTTCAGAAGCAGCAAAATGAACACCAGAATAATACGAACACTAACTGTTTGTTATTTGCAAGCAGATAGATAAACAAACAAATAAGCAGTAGTGTAAAATAAAGGTTGCTCAATAATCCTTGAGTAGCCAGAAGGAACTATTAACCAAAAGCACTAGAATAGCTTAACTCTCACCAAGCTAAATCCTGAAAGTAAAATAAATAAATCAAGCCTCTGGCTTCCTTTTAAACAGAAGGAACCCTTCAAATATCCAATGTGAAGGTTCTTCCAACAAATAAAGAATAATTCCCCAAGCAGTAAAAGTAAACTGCAAACCAGAGCCCTTTCTGCACTAGCCCTTATTCCAGAGCATATCTTGGGACAGGGGTCTGTTGTCCATATGCTAATGCAGACTACGGAAGGCTTCAGTTGGGATCTACCATAGTCTGCACTACCATGCATATAACAAGTCCATGTTCTGAGATATGTTCCAGAATAAGGCCAGGTGCAGAAAGGCCCCTGGAGTCTAACGTGCTCTAGCAGAGCCAAGCAGCCCCTTCAGCGTACCTGTATCCCCCAGGTATGCCCTGAGATCTACCTCAACAGAGAGGTATGACCTCCCCTTCTAATCTCTGCACCAACAGCAAGCACAAGACTCAGAAGACCTGGGAGTTTAGGAGATTCCCCAATGATCAATCCCCTGCAAAATCTGCCCAGAGAAGACACTGAGAGCCTTAAATAGAGATCCTGGTGCTCCAATTGGCTGGATTTTGCTGCTCTCTAAGGGAACTCCTACCTCCTGTCACCCAAGCTTGCAAAGAGCCCAGGAAATATTCCTGCCCTCTGCAGCCTGCTCCATGAATCCATCACAGTCCCCATCACAGGCATCATCCAGTGATTTTCCCAGACTCTTGTATATCGTGTCTGGTGTACAACACAGGGCTGAACAGAAGAGCCTTCAAAGATAGCATGTCTACCTTCATGTCAAGGCATCAAAGGCTGGATTGGACCAAGATGATTTGGGATGGTTGTAAACCTTTTCGAACACATCTATAGCTAAATCAAAATAATGGATCTCTTGGGATGGTCCTGGGTCAGACTAAGGCCGTGTCTTCACAGCAACCTTATAGCGGATTCAAAATGTTTTCAGTCCTCCGAGTCCGCATGGCAGTTTGGCTTAACACCCTTTCCCCGTGTTAAACCACCCCAAAGAGTGGTGAATCTCAATCCTGATTTTAACAGGTCTCACTCCAGATCGTGCGCTTGAAACGTTTTACATTTTTTACTGTGTGGACAGTACCATTTTAAGGGATGAGAATCCATGTTTAGGGTTTCCCTCTCCCAATAGCTTGCTTCCAAAGACAGTGATTTCAGTGTAAAAATCCACTTAACAGCGACCGCTACACTGTAGTGATGGAACCATTTCACACCTTGATGGTTGGAATAACAATGGATAAACAGAGCAGTGTCATCTGTTTTGAAGAGCAGTGACACTATCTGTAGATGAAAAAAGACAGACAGACAGACAGACAGAAAGGCCCTCTTGGTGGCTAGCTTCCTAGGGAATTCCTGGCTAACATCTGAAAGGTCTTCCAGGGCAGCAATTAAAGCAAAACAGAAAATATCCTGCTTGCCAGTTTTCACTTGCTAAACATGCCTCTCAGCTAATGTTTTTCATTGATTTACAGAGCTCTTCCAGTCTCTTTTTTGTTATAACAATTTATGATCTTTGGAAGAAAAACTCTCAGCTTTGCCAAATTTTCAGCAGCAGAGTGGACAAGCTTCGTAGCCAGGGAGGCTAATTGAGTGGTTGCTTAAATTTTGCTTTGGCTTCTCATGCATTTCTCCTTCTGATTTGTGTTAGCATTCATCAGTTGACAGCTCACACTGTTGGTATAAGGATTTCTCCTTTGTTGCTGATGCCATCTGGAACTGCCATTCTATATTTACCCATCCTGTCAATTATTTTGATCAAAAAGTTCAGAATAACAGAGCTTCTAAAAACATTCAGATGCAAGTACAAATGTTTTCTTTGCTCTGGAGTCTTTGAACTGCATGAAAAAAGGAAGGAAGGAAGGGTGGAAGGAAGGAAGGAAGGAAGGACATTTACTGAACCCTGATTTTGAATTGTGTGCTCATTTTCATATTTCCCTAATGTCAACTTTTTTCTAGCTCATGTCTTCAAGTTTCAGTTCTCCAAAACCTTTCAAGTCCCCTTTAGCATTTCCTTCCTAGAGATGAGCACAAATTCGTATGTACATTGAGTCTGGTTCAATATAGAACAAGTTGAACGATCTTGACCAGTTTTAGATAGAACTTGAACAGTTTGCTAACTATACAAATGTTAGAAAATAAGTGCACACAAATAGTGGGAAGCTTTCCTGTGGATGGGCAAGGTGCATTAGAAATTAATCATGACTAGCACTTGCATCGAAAATCCACTTTGGGTTTAGAGAAAGCAGAAAGAAAATAGTTTGCCACTTTGCTAAGGCTTCTCTAATCCCAGAGAAGGAGCAAAGGTGGGTTAAAATTTAGGTATAGCAGGATCTGCCCACCTTCTGTTGAGCCACCTTCATCTGGAAGTGGAGACACAAACTGAGTAACTGAAGGGACTATTATTTGGGCTGCTAAACATGGTACATCCACCTATTAAGACTGGGAGCAGCAATTACTTTTTCATGGGTCATACAAGGGTTTGATAACTTGTTTCCTTCCATAAATGGAATGATCATTTGAGTGCCGGATTTTGCATTTACTCAGGTTGTCTTTGACTCATATTAAATTCTGTCTGAAGATCTGAAAGGATTAAGTGTAACAAATATGAAAAAAGTAGAATAGTTCAGGAAGTAGGCAATGCACGTTCCTAGCACTATAAATAGTAAACTATCACTAAAAGTACCCATTAAGTACCCATAAATGGATACGTAATGGCATTTTGTACCCATTAATGGGTACTTAATGGGTGCTTCTAGTGACAGTGGAAAAACACCCAGAATGTCAGTAGGCCTCTTCATTAGGCTTGTGTACTACTAGAACCTTATATCTGTGTCTTGCTGTTCTGTAGTGTTTGTTCTTCTTCAGTCACCACTGCATGGTTACTACATTTTAAAATTATTTTAAGAGGAAATGTGAAGGATATTGTATGTCAGTAAATTAGGAGAAACTTCTACCCCAGGAACTCAGAAAAAAGTCTAGAATAAATTATTCTGAGGTGTGTTTTCAGTATGTAATTATTCTTTAGATATCTTCTTATAAGCCAGATATGTTGACGTGAATATGGATGTTCTATTCTCAAGTATCATGGGGGGGGGGGCAGTGCAATAAGACAATAACATTCTGCCACCAAGATATCAGTATCTCCAAGATGAAATAATCCATACTTTTTTTTCTTTTTCTTTTCATCAAAGCAAAATAATTTCTTCCACTGGAGGGGGAGAACATTCAAAATAACTTGGTGATGGAAAAAAGAGAAATGTTTGTTCAAAAAGTTATATTTTATACTGTGGTTTTCTGCAACATTTTCTTACCAGTGCTGTTCTTCAGTTCTGGCATTCAAAGTGGATTGGTGTTTTGCAAGGCTTAGATTCATTGGTTAAATCTTTTTACCGTCAATGCTAATGAACAGATAGCAAATATTTGGTCTACCTTTTCAGGTGAAGGAGAACGTGTTTCAATGAACAGCCAATTCATCTTCTCTAATAAGATTCAGGCTTACATAAAAACAAATATTTCATGTCTACTAAGTTTTGGTCCTTGAAAATGGGAGGGGGGATGGGTGGGTGTGATGTTCAGTTTTATACATGTCAAGCCCCTGTTCAGAAAATTGGTCACATAATGTTTAGGGTCAATTTGGAATGCAAATACAGATTTTAAAAAGGAAAACATTGATTTTGGAATGGCTTAATATTATCAGAAAAGCAAACATCAACTCATTGCAGTTATTTTTTCTGAGCTAATTCTAATCGCAATCATTTTTATTTAACATATTCAAATTATATAAAAATGTATCTTGATTTATCTTTTTTTTTTTGGGGGGGGGAGATGATCTTTAAATGGCCACTATGGCAAAATCAGTTTGGTCTGGTACATTTATTTGCTTGCTATTGTAGTACTTTTTTGTCCTAGATGTTTTTAATCACTTTTTGCAAATACAATCTTGCTTTTATTATACATGTATGTCATTAGCCCTTTTTGCTGTCTAACATGATAAGGTCAGGGGGGAAACTGTAAATAATAAATAAGACATAGGGTCAGATGGAAATTATTTGAATTGGTTGCTTATCTACTTTTTAGTAGATCAAAAGTAGAATTTGTGCAGGAAGACATGAGTGCTTCAAGCAAAGTGTCTTTCTTCCTTCATTTTAAGATAAGCAGTTTTTTTTCCTTTTAGTGCACATGAATGGCTGCCCCTGCCTGTCACGTTATGATGGGGGAATCCACAGCCACATTTCTCAGACAAAACGGTTTACTCCTTCTCATCAGGGGCTAGGGATTTCCCTGTCACAGTCTGACAGGCAGGGAAGTGGACTTCCCTGCTCTCCAGCTTTGAATCTGAAGAAGGGAGGTTTTAAAAGGGGGCCGTTCCCAGTCTTCCAAAAATGCAAATACTACTGAGGGGACCAATAAGTCTTCTTGAGGAGCAGCAGTGGCAGCAGCAACAGCAGGACCACTGCCACACATGAGAGAGGGAGCGGTTTGGAAAGTCCACTGGGCTCTTCAAACTGCTTTGCTACGGCATCGTAATTCCCCTTGTAGTGACATAGCAGGATAAGAACAAGTCAAAAGGGAGAATAACAGTGAAGGTGGGGCTCAGGATATGATCAGAGGTGTCATGGGGAGTGATATAGGGAATACATAAAATTCAATCAAGGCTTCCTTTGTACTATATATGTGAATGAGAACCTGGTTTGTCTCAGGGAAGTTCTGCCCTGAGCAGATTTGCAGGTTTGTTGTGGAACTTGGACCGTCCCAGGGTGGCAATGTTGGGAACAGAGGGAAAACATTATTATAGTTAGGCTGTGTCTTCACGGCAACCTTATCTCGGATTCAAAACATTTTCAATCCTAGGAGTCCGCAAGGCAGTTTGGCTTAACACGCTTTCCCCGTATTAAACCACCCCAATCCTGGGCAAATCCCCCAGCAAGCTTATTGCGCTTTCCCTAAACCAAAATAATAGAACCGGATCCAAACGCAAATTTGCCTGTTCCCATTACTTTTAACTTAATCACGTTGGATCCGGAATCTGAGGATCCTACGTGGGGTATGTGACTCAAGGTGGGACTCAAGTGGCTACTTTTTAAAAACCGCTTTTCGGGGCTGCCCTGTCCTCTTCCTCCTGGCATGCATGCGCCACCCATAAGGGACCCCTTCACCGAGCCTAACTGGGTGGCTGGGTGGCTGCCGCTTCCATGGATGGAGGAAAAATGGCAGCGAGCAGCCAGCCAGTGATTCTTTTCCCTCCTCTCCCCATTGCTCAGGGCACACAGCAGCAGCAGCAACTAAAGCTCCTTTGCTTTAAACATTCACATTCAGCTGCTTTCTTCCCTTCCTTTCCCTTTCTAAAGTCAGAACTTTTAGAATTGTGCAAAATTGCAACCTTGTTATCAGGTTGAAGTGGTTCCATCACTACAATGTAGCGCTGCTGTTAAGGGTGGATTTTTAACACTGAAATCACTGTCTTTGGAAGCAAGCTATTGGGAGAAGGAAACCCTAAACATGGATTCTCATCCCTTAAAACGGTACTGTCCACACAGTAAAAAATGTAAAATGTTTCAAGCGCATGATCCGGAGCGAGACCTGTTGAAATCAGGATTGAGATTCACCAGTCTTTGGGGTGGTTTATCACGGGGAAAGCGTGTTAAGCCAAACTGCCATGCAGACTCAGAGGTTTAAAAACATTTTGAATGTGAGATAAAGTTGCTGTGAAGACACGCCCCTGATTTCAACAGGTCTCACTCCAGATCGTGCGCTTGAAACGTTTTTACATTTTTAATTGTGTGGATAGTACCGTTTTAAGGGATGAGAATCCATGTTTAAGGTTTCCCTCTCCCAATAGCTTGCTTCCAAAGACAGTGATTTCAGTGTAAAAATCCACCCTTAACAGCGATCGCTACACTGTACCAATGGAACCACTTCACACCTTGATGGTTGGAATAACAATGTTGCAATTTTGCACAATTCTAAAAGGGAGGGAGGAAAGCATCTGAGGTTCTGTGTGAATGTTTAAAGCAAAGGGGCTTTGGTTGCCGCTGCTGCTGTATGCCCTGAGCAATGGGGAAAGAATTGCTGGTTGCCCACTGCTATTTTTCCTCCATCCAGGCAAGCGGCAGCCACCCAGCCAGGCTCCTTGAAGGGGTCCCTTATGGGTGGCGCATCCATGCCAGGAGGAAGAGGGCAGGGCAGCCCCGAAAAGCAACTTTTAGAAAGTAGCCACTTGAGTCTCCCCTTGAGTCACATACCCCACGTACGATCCTCAGATTCCGGATCCAATGCAATTAAGTTAAAAGTAATGGGAACAGGCAAATTCGCGTTTGGATCCGGTTCTATTATTTTGGTTTAAGGAAACTGGGTTAAGCTTTTAATGGGGATGCGCCCTTCGACTCAACAATCAGGTAGCACTGAGATCCTGAGTAATACAGAGAATGTAAAACAGATTGCACTATTCTCTGTATAGATTGCAAGGTAACATTGCAACTGGAGATCTTATTGTCTTGTATTGCAAAATATAATTGCTGCAACACTGCACTTGTGTAGCACTGACTGAGGTCACAGGCTCAGCACTTCAAACAGTTGCAGAGGCAAAAGAAGGACAGAGATGTACCCAGGAAGATGTTACTCCCCTCTGTATCTTGGGGAAAAAATATAACCCAGAGCACAGCTAAAGAAAGAAAAACACCAGGGGACAATTATGCAACAAAAGTGTTTTAGCTTAGGAAACGTCAAACACAGAATTATAAAACAGTATTAACAACAACAGGGGCTATATGCAGTCCAACGATAAGGGAACTCCTACAAAATGCACACAAACCAGCTTAATGTGAAGACATTTGACAAACAAATGCCTATGCCCATCAACTTCAAAAGCCTTGCAGCAGGCCAGTTTTGGATGCCCCCCCCCCCCAGAACGAAAATGGCTGACTTTCTTATAATTTCTGATCTGGCATGAAAGCAGCCTCACAGGAGATTTTGTAGCTGTTTAACAAAAGTACCATGGATTTGATGTTTTAGAAGGAAATTGCCCAGGAAGCCAACCATTACTGGCACAACATGCCACACACACATCCCGCCAAAAACTTGTGCTGTACGTTACTTCATCCCCTTTACATGGAGGGGGAGGAATCACCCGTGAGACAGGCAGCCATAATCCCTAAGGGTCATTGGAATTGCCCAGCAGGTAAGGCGACTTCTGAAGTGGGTGGAGTTGCCCAGGAGTAGGAAGGAGTATGAGCAGGTAAACACATTGGCCCAGAAGCATCCAGATATTGGTATCCTCCCCTCATGGTTCAGCTGATGGGGGCACCTTATGGCATTCAGATATATGTAGCCAGAGCTTGGAAACAGTCTTTTTGTTAGGTGGCAGAGAGGAAAATTGAGGGAAGGGGGGGGGGTGAGAGACAGAGCCTGCATCCAGGTGTCAATTACTTATTCTGCTATATTTGAATTTTCCAGAATAATCCATGCTTTGTTCTGGAGTATGCAAATATAGTGAAATAAAGTAAATGATGTCTGAATGCAGTCAGAACTCTGGTCATTTATTCTTGGTCATGCGATGTAATCAAAAGACAAAAGGATTCCCCATTTGCCTGCCATTTTAATTGATTTTAATTATCCAGTGCTATTTTCCCCTTTTATTGAAACATCAATGCAGGACTCTGTTATTCAATGCACTCTAATGCCCTTTAAAATCATTAACATATCAGGAAATGGAAAGCAGACACCTGCTATACTACTAAAAATACAGAGGAGGATAAAACCCTTTATTAATGGAAAAACAATCATGCCAAAACTAAATTATTTTAACAAGTCTGATCCTATCATGGGAACTCATCTAAAGTGGGCTAGGACACCATAAAATATAATGAGAGCTGACTCTAATAGGGAAGATGTTACTATAGCATTTAGGGGAAATGTAAGCTGATTCCATTATCTGTGTGGAGCAAAACCTCTGACATTTCAGCCACTACTGGGCTATTTCAAGATTTTCCTATGACATACTAAGAGGAAGATCAGAAGAGTCTGACTTCTCTGATCCATAGCCCAAATGCCAAATGAGGTTACCCAAAGACACATAATGAATTATGCAGTATGGTATACATGGCAGCCATAAGTTTAAAAGAGAGAGAGAAAGAAAAAAAAGAAAAGGAGGGCTAGCCTGTGAAAATAAATATAATATATAGGTTCATGAAATGCGTGTGCATTAGCTGGAAATTGGGTCTAAATCTTAGCATTTTATTTGAACTGTTGAAAGTATTGTTAAAAGAGCACAGGAGCAATACTAGTTTAGATCAAAGGCCGTATTTGACAATTTCATCCCAAATACTATGAGAAGTAAGGATGCGGACAAATATCCTTCTCCTATTGTTCTTTTGCAATTGGTATCTTTGATTGCAGATGAATGGATAGTATATATTCACTGGGACTAGTAGATAGCTACCACATCTTCTGTAAAATTGTCTCATTCCCTTTTGATCAACCTAAGTTGCTGTTCATGGCAAGGGCTTATAGGAGTGAATTCCATAATTTAACAAGGGCCTGGGTTGTTTAAATTTTGAAATATTTTTGAAATGGTTCCAATCATTTCCTGACTCAAATCCTGAAGAAATACTGTCAATCAGTGTAGACAATGCTAGTGTAGAGGGACAAAGGGTTGGATTAAACTTACCTTGTTGAGCATACACTGCTATGGGTCCAGGCATCATCTCTCCATTTTTGGTGGCATGACATACCCCCTGAAGAGTATGAAGTCTGCCTGAGATTGCTCGGGCTGAGGGCATGAAAGCACACTCTGCCAGTGAGTATCTTGCACTCTTTTTCATCAGGTGCCAGCACATGCTGAAGAAGAGACTAGAAGGCACCTGGTGCCATAGAGGGGAAGATGCTTCTTCTAAGGACCCAAACCATATGCAAAATTATTATTTACAGCATCAGGCTTTTCTTTCACCCTATGTCCTGCATTCCCTTGCTTTTAATATATATAGGTCCTTTCTGCACTTACCTTTCTGGTCTGAAAATAAGCAATAAAGCTAAGGGTTTCACCACAGTAACCAATGATCTGGTATATTGCACCATGTAGTCCTTTTCAGAATCTGTTTCTAGCCCCTACTAGTACATTCTGTCTGTACTGGATAGTCTGTAGACTGGACTAGGTGGCCTAAATGGCTGACTACTCTGGGACATGATAGATGTTTCTGAAAAGGTCCAGTCTTAGTCTAGCAGGTTCTAAATTGGGTCATGGAGGCATGTGAACACGTCACATATCTCTGTTCTAATTTTTGAGAGACTTATATTGGCAGTGCACCAAAAAAGGTCCCCCAGTGGCTTCTAAACAAGGAACATTTGTTCCTGCTTGTCATAAACATTAGAGGCTGTTTGTGAAGCATGTGCAAGCTTCCAAGCTGGCCTGGTGGCTGTCCTAGAACAGCCATCCAAATGTGGTTCGTCTGAACTTCTCACTGATGGACTGCTCTGGTTCCACTGGAGCAATCCACCAAATTTTAAGTATGGAAATGGCCTAAGCATGGAATACAACAGAACAAGTTATCTTCTTTTAAATAACAGAGATTTTTTCTGCACTTGCTATTGATCCAGTATACTGCTCCATGTACTCTGTTTCAGGGCTTTTTCTCCAAGCTGATCCAACCAAAGAAGACCTCTCCCTACTAGAATACTCCATCTACATTAAATGGAACACAGACTGAACTAAGTGGGCTAAAATGACTGTATAGTCTGGGACACCAGTAGACCTTTCTGACCCCTGGAGGTGCACAAACATGACATATGCCTCGGTGTTCTGGTTTGTTGTGGACTTGTTTCTGCTGTACACCAAAGTAGGCTGCCAAGTAGGAGCTCTGAAGGTAAGAACTTTCACTCCTGGCCATCAAAACTGTTGTTGGCTCCAAAACTTGTGTGAACTTTGGGCCTGGTACAGCAGCTATCCCTGAATAGCTGTCCAAATGCAGACGGCTTTGTTTCAAGACATGTAATCCCATATGTGACGGTTTCAGGGTACAGGCTGCAAACTGCTTTGCTTTCTGGCCT
>MTQE01003428.1:18172406-18190179 GCA_014337955.1 Aspidoscelis marmoratus | reverse complement strand
ACCACTCCCAGAGAGGGCAGGCACTAACTGGAGCGCTGGGCATCGTGACACCATATATCTGTGGAACACTCCAGTAGCTATGGGCTAGTTAGAGAGGTCCACCTCAAGGTAAGTACAGAAATATCCTGGATTGTAAAACAAAGCACGCCAAAAAGATTGAGTAGCTTCCCTTTCACAAACTGTTCATAAACCAACGTTAAAAGAGTTAACACAAAAAAAAATGTTTAAAACCTCATTTATCATTTTGCTACTTCCACTACTACCTCGATTAGGAAAGTTTAAATAAGTTAAGGTTGCTCTGCATTTATGTAAATCTTTCTTTTCTCTTACCGTACTGTGCTCACTATGATGAGCTTCCTGGATCAGTAAGATCCAGCATTATAACCTTGAAGTGTCAGAGAAGCCAGAGAGTAAATCTACTGCCTCTACCAGCAGTTAAAGGTGTGTGGGCACCAAAACAGGCCTTCTCTGTAGTGGCCCCAGGTTGTAGAATGACCTCCCTCTATTACAGTATATGTCCAGATATCTTGTAAAAATGCTCCTCTTTATCCTAGCTTTTCCTCTTTCAGGCACTGTCACAGTTTTAATAATTTGAATTTTAATTGGGTTTTTGTACTGGTTTTATTGCAACCCTGTCTGAAATCTTAGAGTATAGGGAGGGATAGAAATGCAAAGCAAACAAATATCCACTCAAAGGCAGTGATGATGATGAAATAGGAAACAGGACCAGTTATTTCCATGCTGCCTTCTCTTTCATGACTAGGGTCATAGTTTGTGTTATCACCAGGGTTAAAACAAAAAGTGAGTTCAGCCTAGGCAGAAGTGATTCTTATAAAGTTTGTAATGTAATACTGTGAAATAACATATATTATGTTCATACCAGCCATTTGGTGTAGCGCCAGCAACTCATGATCATGCTCTGGAATGCTTGGCTTTTTTAGTTACAAATGGAAGAGCTGGACTAAAATATTCAAGAGAAAAGGAACTACCTGCTCTCCAGTGGATAAGAAGAGTGTGGCACTTGCTTCTGAAAAGTCTCTACTCCCTTAGGAAAAGGACCTGCCCACAGAGAAGGTCTCCACCTACTGCCCGGAGAGGTGGCTCCAAAGGTCTACTTCAGATTGGCAAACATAGGATGCACTGCATCCCATGTCCCTCAGGATGGCATCTGGATCCAAGGTCATTTGTACATGCATTAGATTGTTTTCAGAAGCCTGGCAGGATAGACCTTGGTGTCTTGTCAACCAGATTTGTTACTAGACTGATTTTAATACCGTTCTTTTCTGACTACTGTTAGATTGATTTATACTGTTATTACTATAATTTTAAATTCTGTACCATCCCTTGGTAGAAGCGGTGTTATAAATAAACATTATTATTATTGACATGAAACAACAATAACACTGCTGTTAATCATCATCATCATCATCATTATTGACATAACACAGCAGTAACTATGAATATCCGTGCATGGAACAAATAAATCCTGCTCCCCACCTGCCCCCCTGAGACAACAAGTGTGCCCAGTAATGAAGTGGCACAACCACCATGAGATACCTATTGCCACTGTAAATGGAGATGCACCAGTGGAAGTGGAATTATGACCTTAGTTAATATAAACCAACTCAGATAGGTCTTGGAGGTAACTGCAATGTTCCCCCTTTTTCTTTGAGATGGGCTTCTCCTGGAGATCTGGATCTTGAAGATGCATGAAGACCCCATTGTAGACACCTTTAATCAGGTCTACACAAAATCCATATTTAAGGGCCTGAAGGACCCATTAAATCTGGATTTCCCCTGCCCTCATGGAGACAGGGCCTTGCAGATGGGACCTTCAATGGGGTCCAGGTGGGGACAGGGCCTTCCCAATTGGTACCAATCTGATACCTGATTCCTAATGGGGTCTTAGAAGAATTCTAAGCCCCAGTGGGAAAAGGGCCCTTATGTATTATAAAAATTGAAATCACTATAATTCATATTATCTATAGTATATTTAAAGGAAAGCTATCCAGTGGTTGAGATGCCTGTGATTTATTTTAATGATATGCCATGGCTCACTTTGCATTTGGTGATTTCAAGACTCCTGTAAGCTTATGTAAATTCCAGCTGCTAGGCCACAAGATAAAATCATGGCTCTTACTTACTCTCTTTATGTCACATAAATGTGAAAAATTGAAGAGTTGCTCCAGGCCAATGTGTTACATTTTACATTGTGGTGATCTCTGTAGGCTGCCTTTTCATCTCAGATCAGGGATAATGTTTTAAACAGCATGAGTAAAAATGGGACTAAGAGCAAAATTAGTTGAACATTGTTGTTTCTTCCCTTTCCTCTGTCTCTTTGCTTTCCATTTTACACTTCATCCTGCTTTTTGAAGTTTTGTTACTATTAAAATTGAAGCTGTGGCATAGTGGGAAATGCAGAAAAGGTTTCCCCATTTTTTTTTTAAATGAACAAATTCTGAATTTTTGTCTTGTCGTTTTTAGTGAATCCTTTTCATAATTTGTGTTATTACTGGTCTGAAGACAAACGGATTTAACAAATAGCACTCGGAAAATCAAATCTCATTCATTCATTCATTCATTCATTCATTCATTCATTCATTCATACTTCTATTTATATTCTGTCCCATGCCCAAAGGTCTTAGAGTGGATTACAATAATATCATACTAAAAACACATTTAAAAACATGATTAAAACATTGAGAGTACCTGTATTGGAAGGGGATGCTGTTTCCTCACTCAAAGGCTAGGGTAACCTGGCATTACCAATAGTTAGTGGTGTTCACACAGCCATTTTCCATGTTTGATTAGATGCAAATTGAATGTGGGAAAATTCAGCTTTGGCCAGATTCCCCAACGTGCATGAATATTCAGACAAATATTAGTGCACGAAACAAATAGACCCTCCCCACTCCTCTGTTCTTGCCCCCCCCCACTTACCTGTCATCACCGTCGCTGTTGCTGCCAATGTGCTATTGACTTCTGGGTCTGCACAGGCAGCTCCCATTGCATCACAGGACATAGTGGGAGCTGTGCACACAGACAGTGGTGGCAGATCACCAGTGGGCACAATTGCTGTGCCATTGATGTGGCCACAACTGCAACTGCCACTGATGCCCTGATGCTGTGGCTAATGGTGGACAGCATTGGAACATTGTTGTCATTGGATTCGGTGGCAGTGGCAATGTGACTTAAGGTAACTGGGGCTACGGGGTAATGGTAGGCCACAGGGGAGCAGAAGGCTGCTGGGGTGGATGAGAGGCCCTGAGGTCTTCCGGTATCCTCCAAATCCTAGACTGAAGTTTTGACAAATACCAGATAGTCTGATTTGTGGATGAATATGGCCTACATATCATATGAGTATTTGGGAACACCCCTACCAATACTGTTTTAGCTAATTTACTGTATCTGTTTTATATATTGTTATCCACCCTGAGGCCTTCAGGTATAGAGTGAGATAGAAGTATAGATAATAAATCATAAATACTCAATAGAAGAGGCCACCAAATAACAGCTAGTTCTATCAGCACAGCATTGTAGAAAACATCTGGGAAAACAGGAGTGCCCACCGTTTTTGTTTTGTCAAGATCCTCTGGTGATGTGCTAATGCAGCATGCAGCCAGAAGATGCGTATGCCAGCAACATTCCAGCATTTTAAGATACTGTGGGAGTCTTCACTGTTAGTTAAATCTAGACTTTAGGGACAATGAACCTGCAATAGGGTTAGCATGGCATCAGGTCAGTCTGCCAGCCCTGCCAAACAATTTAAAGTGGATTGGAAAACAGCCAAGAACAAGGTATAATCCACTTTTTTGTTTGATTCACCCTGGGACCTTTGAGTCAGGAGAAAGTTATACAAATAAATTTTTAAAATCGGCTTAAGTTTGAACAAGAGAGAGTCATGATAAACGACAAGAACCCCCAAACCTTAAAAACACTCCCTTACCAAGAAATCAGATTAATGATAGCATCAATTGCCTAGGAAGTTGGTGATTTCTCCCATACTGAATGTGTGGGCAGTCACTTCCTGATTATCCTTGAATGATTGCATAAAGTAGGGGGTTGGACTTAATAGCCTAAATGGCTTCTTCCAACTCTGTGTCCTATCTGTAGCATTACAAGTGTGCAAATTACTGGTTTGGGTATTTTGAAACAGTGTCACATCTTTTAAGTTTAGGCCAGAGTTTGCTAGGTGACATACCTTGCAAACTTCACAAGAAGCTAGGTAAAGGCCTTATCTAGGCACAGGTACTTTTCCTTTGTCACTCCCAGCATTCTCAGATCATGAGGGGATGAGGTCAAGAGTTGTAATGCATCACATGATGTCATCATAACATAAAACTATTGTGAAGACATTCATTGGCCTATACCATCTAAAGCCTAAATAAATGGCTATTTATCTTCTGTTTCAAAATACTGAAAACTGCATGTTTCACACCTCTACAGAGCATTTGCAAAACAAAAATTACCGTACATGTTAAACTATACAATATCCCTACAGGAAGTTTCAGCCAAAATGAAGCAACGTTTACTGTTTATTGGATAACGGTCTTGTTTTGCATCTGCTGTGAAACTAATAGGAATAGTATGTCAGTTTCTTTCATATTGTATAATAAGCTTAACTATGGTTTTCTGTTGTTAACCATTTACAAGATGTCTTGGTTTTATTTAGTTTTTACACCCAAACTGTCTAAAATGCCTGGATTCCTTTCAGTTTTTATTTTAAAAGCCAACTAGGAGGTAATCATCCATGTTGAGTAGATATGGAAAAAGATTGGTGGTATCACACGTTGTACTTCCATAATTTGGAAATTCCAGATCTTCAAATCCTATTCATGATATGGATGGGTGAAAAATATTCATCAGGTTTACATTTGTATGAATACAAACATTTGTAGGTGAATCGAAAGAGGCCCCCATTTGCCTCAGAATCAAATGTATCTGGCCTTTGTTGGAGCTTCATAAAAGCTCTGCGGAGGGGCAGATCTGCCCACCCCAGGCCTCCTGCCCCCCTGATCATGCTTCTTTAGCTTGAAATCCAGCCATCACAACTGCCACAGCCTCCACCGCCATTGCGCCTTCCTCTGAGGCTCAACTTGGCTTGCTGGAGGTGCATGCACAAGTTTAGAGGCTGCCTCCAACTGGGAATTGCCATAAATCTTGTGAGATTTCCCATGATTCCTGGATGGGGGTAGCCTCTCCAGCTGTGTGCACACCTCTGGACAGCCTAGTTGAGCCCTGGAGGAGAGCATGATGGCAGTGAAGGATGCAGTGGTGAAAGTTTGGTGGGAGGCAAGATGGGACAGGGAAGAAGGTGATGGAGGAATTCCCTTCATGTGCAAACATCTGATGGATGTCCGTGTGTGAAGCTGAAGCCCCAATATTTGTAGAGAAGGGCTTCAAACAAAGCCAAATATTCCCACCTTCAGTTCATAGTGAATTGAAGGGAGGAAATGGGCTTTGTGCACATCCCTCATTCAAGACGCAGAACACTTGCACCAGCAGAACCTGTCATGTCTGAAGCAGGCAGCAGCAGCAGCAAGGACATGCACATGAACAGCAAGAAGCCGAGTCAGTTTCCAAAGTGCTTGGGGATATAGAGTATACGTAGTCAAACAAACCAAAAGTTGAGTTACCAGAGAAGAAGAAGAAGAGTTGGCTTTTCTACCCCACTTTTCTCACCCATTTAAGGGGACTCAAAGCAGCTGACAAAGCTTTTCTATTCTTCTCCCCACAAGAGAACACCCTGTGGTGGGGCTGCGAGAGCTCAGAAGAGAGCTGTGACTAGCCCATGGCCACTCAGCTGGTTTCATGGGAAAGGGCAGAATCGAACATGGTATTGCCAGATAAGATCCCAGCTCTTTAATTACTAGACCAAACTGAGAGTTGTCATAAGTCGGGAAGTCAGTCAGGAGTCAGGAATCAGAGTTCACATGAGTTGGGGATTGCCAAGAAGATTCTTTGTTTGCAACAGAAGTCACTGGATTGGACATTTCTTAAGTAGGACTTGGAGAGTCATGTCCCTGCCAATGCAGCTGTTTGGCATGGGGGGGGGCAGAACCCTAGTATCGTGTTTCCAGCCAGCGAGGTGTGGAGAACAAACACACGTGCATACACAGAGGAGTAGCAGAAGCAATAACAGAGGTCCAAGTCAAGGTACCTTGGGGGCTCAAGAGTTAAATATGTGGTCAAAAGAGTTCCAGGGTCGAAAGTCTGAGCATTGAGTAGTCAATCAAGAAGCAAGGTCACAAAGTCCGGGGCTGCAGACTTACGAGCATTTGATTGCAACAAAGCTTATCAGAATGTGCTGCCTTAAATAGGTTAATCAGAGTCATGCCTCCCTTGCCACTGGTGATGGATGTGGATTCTTTCAAAGCTGTGAATGTTCATGCCTTAGACCAGTCAGCGAAGGGCGTTGCCTGGCATGTCCTGACTCTGAACTGCTGTCATCCTGAGCTACAGGCTCACTGGCTGCTTGTCTCAGGCATTCCTCATTTTGTCTGGCCGGGTAGCCTACCTGAGTTCCTGGAGCATGCCTCCCTTGTTTTGGCTGGCATGGGCGGGGACCTCACCATCAAAGGAGTCAGAGGGGTCAGAGAGGGCACAAGGCATGACAGGACCTAAGTGAAGATGAGAGATCATGTTTCAATTGGCTTCTTACTGTAGGAATAGAATTTTGTTTATTGTCAGGTGACCAACATAATCAGTATAGAGTCTATTTTACATATTTTCCCGCAACTGAGTTCTTGCTGTAAATGATTCATGTATAACAAGCATCAAATCATGTTCCCTAGACTCAGGTGCTTTAATTTCACTTTGCCACATACTTTTGTTTCCTGATAAAAAGTTATCCCCATGTTGGACATCTGGCAAGTAATGGCTGCATTGTTTATCCATTATCTGTTCTTAACTACCTGTGGAATTGGTTCAGATTAGGTTGAATCATGAGATTAATATTCTTTCACTTCTGTGCAGACTTCATTAGGTTTTGACTGTCCTTAGGAGCTCTAGAAATCTCAGCCAAGGCAGGTAATCCAAGCTGACAGACTGTCCATCCACAATGACAGACTATAGGGCCACGTTCCCATCTACTGTGAACCCGGAGCAAACCCGGGTTACTCTGATCTGGAGTAATCCAGGTTCTGGTGTGGGTTTGAGTTTCTGGCTGGGAACAGCACCAAGCGTGCATCAGGCTGTTCCCACACTTGACCCACAAGTGCACATAAGCACAACAGTGGATGGTGCAGCGTGTTGCGATATGGCAGGCAGGAGCTGCTGCCGCCACCACAACTCCAATGCTGCCACCATTCCTCTTTACCTGCCCACTGGATTTTAATGCTAGGATTGTGCCCAAGGGCACTAAAATCTGTCCCAAAACGTGATTGGAGGTGGGCAGGTGGGTGAAGAGAAGAAGGAGGAAAGGGGCACTGGGCTCGCCACCATGAGCTGTGGCTTGGTCAAGTAGAGGGGGGCACTCAGGCAACATCAAGCCCAGTGGCTCCGCTCACGTGTCAGGCTTGATGTTGCCAGGGCACCCCCCTCTACTCGGTCAAAGCACGGCTCATGACAGCGAGCCAAGCGCTCCTTTCCTCCTCCTTCTCTTCATCCACCTATCCACCTCTGATCGTGTGACAGGATGGTGCCCAAAGTCACTAAAATCCAGCGGGTGGGTGAAGAGGAGTGGCAGCAGTAATCTGAATCCAGCAAGGAAACCCCTGTTTCACCCGGGGTTTATTTTCCCCAGATTTTTGCAGGAAAATCCAGGGGGAAAGAGGTGGAATGCGGACTGGGCTTGCTGGATTCAGATTACAGGCCGATTACATGGGGACAATGAGTGGTGAATTCACACTCAGTCCAGATTTTAGAGCCTTTGGGAATGCGGCCTTGTTTTGATCAGCCAAGTTAGTGGAAGTGGTAATGGCCTGTGAGTGAAGCTATAGGCTCCTATTGGGGGTCTGTCGCACTGATCTGTCCCTGCTGACACACTGGAGCAGTTTACACAGTATTTTACGGTCTACTGGTGTATATAGCCAAAATATGCAGGGATTAGGTGCTAATATGCATAAGCTAGTCTAATTTCTAATGCCTTGTTGGCTCGTGAGTGAGAACATGCAACATGGAATTTTGAACCACAGTTTTGCCTCTGTAGAAAAGTATTCCATCCCTTAACTGTTGTGATTAGAGGCACCAACACAGAAAGCAACCACAAAACATTGGCCCCATGATTGCAAGGGAAAGAAGTAGTTCAATTAGCAGAAGACAATTAACTCTTTCATACATTGGTCAATAGTTAGCCTTTGATGGCACCCTTCCAAGACACATACATTAGCCTGAGCTGACTTTGTTCAGGAAGAGGGATTTGTGTTCAAGAAGGAAAATTGCAGAAGGATGGGAAAATCTTTCAGACAATAACTTTTGTACAGGGATGTTTATTTTTCTAGTTTAGGCAACATAGGATTCTTTGAGATCATTTTTTGAACAAACAAATAAATGTCCTTGGCTAAACCATATGTGAGATCGACCTGGTTTCTTTAGAGATTCTTTTCTGTGGAACAGGAATCCTAAAAGTGTACTGAATAGTCATTTTTTCCCCACATGAAATAAATCTTATGTTTACCTGGAGTAGAAGGTTAATTCACATATCATTTCCTTAGCAATTTAGATTTCTCAAATGAAATGAAAAGTAAAAAAAATGGCTGCTTTGTCTGTCTTTAGCATTGCCACATACTTGTTAAATTTTATAAACATTCTTTTCTGTCAGCTTGACCCTAAGAGATCAGATCTAGGAACAGTGTAATTTATCTGCATACAAACATGAAAACAGAAATATAAATGAAAGTCACCTAACCTTCTGGAGTCACTTATATGCTGCACACTTAAAAACACCAGACTGTTATTTTTGTTGTTAATGTGTTGTGGTCATTAGCAAATTGCAAAAGGTGTTTTGCATATTTGAAATGCAGGCAAAATCTAGATGGAAGGAAATGTGATCATGAAGCATTGGTGTAGATCAGATTGCGTCAAATTCCTCTGGAGGGAAAACCAGAGAGAAAGATTACTGGCACACAGCTCTTGAAGTCAATAAATCTACCCAATTCAGCAGAGGCGTCAGGGAAATCACTCTTGATTTGTCTTTGATAGGTTGACAAAATCTCTGTTAAAACCATTTTAATGCTTTTGTGACTACGTTTCCAAATACTCTGAACTAAAGCCAGATCTCAGCTTAATAGAGCAAGCCCTTCATGTCAATCAAATTTGGAGCTGACAAAAACTGATGTGAACATGACAGATTTGCTCTTTTTTATGCTTTCTTTTCCTTAAGTTGGACAATGACAAATCGAAACACCTGACTTTAAGTTGCTGTCTGTCTAGGGAAGATAAAAACAAAAGAAAACAAAATATTCCACACCTTGCTTTGAAAGTAAGTGCAACTAATCTAATTTGGGTTCCTGAATGTTTTGATCTCAGGTAACAACTTTGGCTAAGCCAGTCATTTTTTATGAGTTGCTTAATCATGTCTGACTTAATCATGCTGCAGTCAGATTTAAGAACTACTCACTGGTTTCATCCCAACCGTTTCAGCTCAAAAGTCCCAAAAGTAACAGTTACTGGTATCATTTGAAGAAAATAAACTATAAATAAGCCTGAACCAAGGTAAATGAATTTATAATAAAAAGAATTGCAGACGGATAAGGAAACTGTTAGGCTGTAGATGGATAAAATAAAATTATGTCGGTTCCTTGGGTAGTCTTTGTTCTGCTTATGTCAAGGAAAAACTAGGAGGAAGGGGCAGGTGTTAGCACTGCAACGTCCCTCTAAAATCAGCCTACTGGCATTTACACAAAAGGATGAAGACCAGAGGAACTCTCCATTTTACTTCTCAGAGGCTGTGGCCACACCTAAGGTTTAATCCAGCTTCAGTCCACCTTCAGAGCAAGAGAACATATCAGCAAAGTGACCAGTAATTTTCTTTCCACATTATTTATCCCAAAGGTGAATTTTCTGAGTTGATTTACACTGAAAGAAAACAGCTTGTCACTTTCCTGATGTTTTCTCTCAATCTGAATGTGGACTGAAGCTGGATTAAACCTTAAGTGTGACTACAGCCCAAGACAGAAAATTAGGGCATCTCTGAGGCAGCTTAAAGAGGGCTTTGAGGTGGGATTGTTCTCACACCATCTGCCCCTCCCTCCTTTTCTGTGCTAGGAGATTATAGAAGCCGTGGGAACACAAGAATCATGCACTGTTTCTCTGAGTTACCTCTGAGACGCCTCTTTTGTTATGTCTGAAACGCAACCTAGGTACAATAATACAAAACATCAGAGTGCCTAGGGGGCAGTAGAACTGGCACTTTTAAAAATATTTAGATCTACAAAAATGAAAATCAAGAACAAAACTTTTATTAAAATATTGATAGAAAAAACTCAGATCGTAATTGCTCACTGGTGGAAATATGTTGAAAAGCTGACATTAAAGCAGTGGAAAAATCCTACTAGATGATTTGGTTACCAAGAAGAAGAAAAAATAGGTTCAAAAACATCATGAAGAAAAACAACACTTCAGAAAAATGGAAACCATTAACTGAGACAATTGCCAGAATAAATTCAAGGTACCTCCCAGGAAAGATGACATGGCAAATGATAAAGAAAGGACTGGATGGAATTATTAAACTGCTGGATTTTCTATAAATTGAAGTTGTTTTTCTTTGGACTGCATAATACCACTAGAACTGTATGGATGGATGTACAATATTCTATCTGCCTTAAAATGCAAAAGAAGTTTAGAAAACTTACGGTACAGGCAAAAAAGAAAAGAAAAGATTGCCTAGCGTGCCGAACGTACTTGTCTGACTAATACTAGGAGTTCTACCTGACAATCCTTATAGCCCTTTGGGACAAGTTTGAAGCTTATTTTGAGTGAGTACTTATTAGGACTACAACTTGAATTCCATGCCAAGACTCTTTCGTGGAATATATAATACTTAAAGGAAAGTATATTTATACATGTATAGAATATCTGCATTGACATTCCAGTACCCCAGACATTTATGGAATTAGAATTATATTAGAGGAGAAAAGTGTAAGACTGTCACACAAGCTTCAATCCCAGATCTGTTTTATATATAATTTTTTGTTTCTTTGTTTACTATTACATTTATATAGAACTTTGCTTTGAGGTAGTTTGAGTATTAAATAGGTACACTTGCTGATAGACTGGACCACTGCTCACTTCTGGACCTCTTTTGTCTGTCCCTTAGAGTAGACCAGAGAGGCTCCCCTCCCAATATGCTGTGGACTAGGGTGCCCCAAATGGCAACTGGTCTGATTTACCAGTCCAGGAAACTTCATTTTTGAGGTCTGCTGGCATACAAGGGGACAATATTCTGGTAGACTTTGTGGTATGCTGTTGAAATGGAACCTTTTTTCCTGGACTTTTGTTGCATTCAGAGGCCCCCTGGGCCAGTTCTGACACTGGTACAAGCTCCAGATCTGGTGCAGGGGCTGGTGCAGAATTCTAATCCTAATTGTGAGCCAGTTTGGTCTTGTGGTTAAGGTGCCAGGCTCTTATTTGGGAATACCAGGTTTGATTCCGGACTTCTTCATGAAGCCAGCTGGGTGACCCTGGAATAGTTACAGCTCTCTTTTGAGCTCCACAGGCCCACCTACCTCATAGGGTGTTCTGTTGTGGGGAGAAGAATAGAAAGCTTTGTCAGATGCTTTGAGTGCCCTTAAATGAGCAAGAAAAGGGGTAAAAAAAAAGCCAACTCCTCTTCTTCTAGAGCAGTGCACATACACTTAGGGAAGGTATAACCAAAAAAAGAAAAAAATTGCATCATTTTTTTAGCAGGTTCAGCCTGGCGGGCTATAATGGGTTGTCTGCATGTTCCTCAGCATTGTGATATAAGCAACCTTGATTGGACCAAAGGGCTAGTTGTGTGTTACTTACAGCATGTTCTGGCAAGAGATCCTTGCCTTTTTCTTCCTCTAAATATGGAAGCCTGTTGTATTTGGCAAAATGACAGGTTGAAGCAGAGGAGGACCAGACCACACTGTGTTGTGAAGGATGGGCTAGTTGTCTGGATGGGTGCCAACAGAAGAGAGATAGAAGAGAGAAAAGTGTTCTTTAAAAACCACAGCATAGTATGCCTCTCAGCATTGTTTCAGTGGATGGTTTTGTTACACAGGCATTTACTATTGCTGTTTATTTATGTATGCATTTAGTTGGTTCTGCAGGCAAGCACTTTAAACCCAAGACTTCCCATTGGGGAGAGAGGAGGCCCTGCTTTCCCATGCTCTGGCTCTTATTTCTTCTACAGTACTGCATATGGTATATATCCATTTTTTTTCTTTTTAAAAAATCTTCTTCTCTTCCCTTCATTCGTAAATAAGAAAAAATGCTAAGAAGCAGTGTCTGGAGACCTTTCTGCACTGTAGTGCAGTAGATCCAGAATTCCCAGGATCTATGGATCCAGATCATGGGGAGATAATGGCCAGATCTGCGCAGTCTGCACAGATGATAGCAATACAAATCAAGGAATGATTTTTTACTTTGGAGATGTTAACCCTCTAACACAAAGATGAAGTCAACCAGGTTCTTTCGTTACAGAGCAGCTGTGGCCCATTGATCAAAAAAACTTCTCGGAAAGCAGAAGGCCATTGTTTCACTCTCCTCTCTGGAGGTAGATGAAGGCAAGCATCTGTATCTTTACCAAGAGTCTTGCTCCATCTCCTTGACCCCTCTGCTTCCGGCTCCTTGACACCTGTGAACAGCCAGTCCAATAAACCAACAGCCACCGTTGGATTATGTTCCCCATTCAGTCTGAGTGTTAGACAGAGAAGTTAGAAATGAAAGATGGCACCAGATGTTCAGTTTTAAAAACTGTGAATTAGGAGTCAGATAGGTTTATGTTGCACATTCCCCATTAATCCTACCACTGATGGAATAGCTGTTGTGGCAGTTCTGTGAAGCAAAAAGTAATTAAATTCTGTGGTGTTTTCTACTGTGGCTAATTAACTATTTTTGGAATGGATGGATGTCTGGTGAACACACGCACGCAAAATGTTTGGAATAAAGTGGATCATAACTCCTTCCAGGCTGATTTTGAAAGGATCACATTCTTCAGTATATTCTTGCTCACCAGCTAATATCAGCTGCAGAAGCCCTCCTCGTGGTTCCATCAATCCATGGAGTCCATGGGGAGCCACTAGGGATACAAAGTTTTCAGTGGTGGACCCTTTGAAACAATCATCCCTCAGGAGTATATAAAGCACCCACTTTAAATGTTTTCCAGGGACTCTTGAAGAACAAGAAGAGTTAGCTTTTCTACCCTGCTTTTCTCATCCATTTCAGGGAACTCAAAGCGGCTGACAAAGCTTTCTATTCTTCTCCCCACAACAGACACCCTGTGAAGTAGGTGGGGGTTTGAAAGCTCAGAAGAGAGCTGTGACTAGCCCAGGGTCACCCAGCTGGCTTCGTGAAGGAGGGCAGAATCAAACCTGGTATTCCCAGATAAGAGTATGGCTCCTTAACCACTAGACCAAATAATTCATTTGTAAGTATAATTTGGATTTGCTGTTTAGTGATGCTCTGTACCTTGCTATATGTTTTAATAGTTTTTCTGTTTTTTCCCCTTAAATTTTTCTTCTTCTGTTACTTTATACCAGTGATGGCAAACCTTTTGAGCTCGATGTGTCAAAATTCTCAAGAAAACCTAGCTTAACTCGGGTGGTGTGTCACATTTAGAAATATCCATAATTTTGTGATATTCGTAGCTCTAGTAAAAAAATTATAGTTTTGATATATGTATTTTATTAAAAGCAAAAACAAATAATTCTTTACATTAGTGACTTTTGTTGCTAAATCTTCAATTGAAAGTTGGTATTTCATATACTTCAAGAACAAGCAAGCACTACACGTCCAGGTGCCAGGGTGACCATGTGTGTCACCCAAAAGGGCTTGGCGTGTCACCTGTGACACGCGTGTCATAGGTTGGCCATCACCGCTTTATACACTACCTTCAGACACTTGTAATAGCATGATATAAAAATCCTAATAAACATCAATGTCCTGCAAACTTGGTTAGCACCATATTATAATTATAAACACTTGATTTTCTATTTCTGAGATTTTGCCCTGCAATCTTTCTTTCTCTCTTTCTCTCTTTCTTTTTCTTCTGTTTTCTTTCTCACCCAGGCAGCTTTCAGAACTGAGTGGGGTAATGAGATATAATGTGTTACAATGAAGCATAAACCAGCCAATACAAAGGCTGTCTTGTACCTTCATAATTGGTCCTGCACGGTTAAGTAGCTGTCTGGGAAGCTTGTGTCATGTCTTTGGCAAAGTCTGGAACTGTCCAGAACTGACATGTAGCTAAAAGACATCTCCATTAAATCAGTTCAGGGAGCCCCTCTGTTCTCTTTAATTCAGACTTCTTCATACGTTAAACAAGACATTTCCTGGAAGGCTTTGCAGCAATAGTAGTAGGTTACTAAGTGCACAGATGTCAAAGAGGATGATGATGCTCAAGAAAGAAAGAAAGAATATGGATTAAGGCTCCCCCACTGGTACTGTTCTATCTGCATTAGATGAAGCCTGATCTGGATTAGGGAAGCCTTTAATCCAGATCAATGTTAGACCTGTTTAATCTGGTCTACCAGTAGACCAGCAGCGCTGATCCAGAAAATGGGAGGCAGGCAAATAGGATGACTCTGTGTTTGGGACTATTGCGGGGGGCAGAGGCCCTGAGACTGAGAACCTCATGGCAGTGTGTCTGTGAAGTCTGTGGTAGCTTTGAGGGTATGGCATGGACTGGTTTAGATAAGCACTGTAGTGCAGATGTGCTGATCCTGCCCATGCCTTCCCATAGTCAGGATCAGTGGGCCTGGCTATTCTGGTCCCACATATCTTGACTAGCAGCAGGTAAATGCAGAAAAGGCCATACAAAGTAAGGCCCTTTCTGCACCGGGCCTTATTCTGGATTATATCCAGGAATAGGAACCTGCCCCAGCCATCTGCATGCTGGTGCGGCAGGCCTCACCTGAAACCTGTCATAGTCTGCACTAACATGCAGATGGCAGATCCCTATTCCAGGATGTAATCCAGAATAAGGCCCAGTGAAGAAAGGGAATAAGAAAGTAAATGCAGCAGCAATTTGCCAAAGTTGCATTTTTTAAAAAAGTGGCAGATTGGGTGTTTGTAGTGAGTGGACAGATAAAAAGGAGACCAAACACCTTCCAACTTTTACCTTCTAAATGATTTCTAGAACTTCATATATATGCCATTTTTTAAAAAGGCAATCCTAACAGAGTTCAGTCAAATAAAGGGGGGGAACCACTACCATCTAATCTGCTAATCCCAGTCTTTTTCTCATCACTTTTCATCACTTGATTTGACAAATATTGTTCCGCCCAGATTTTGGCAGTATTTGGGGCAATGGAATTTCAGGTTAAATGGGTTAGATTAAAAGAGAACAAACCTGTATGATTCATAGCAATGATTAGCGTCTCCCCATTGTGACCTCTCTCTCCCCTCTCCCCTCTCCCCCTCCTTTCTTCTTTTTCTTTGTTTCTTCACTCTCTCACATACAGCTACACGCACAAGTCTATATATATGAATCACAGTTAAAAACATATATGCAACAGAAACATTTTTGGGAGCCCTGGGAATTGGCCTGTCATCAAAGTGCTGAAAACTTCCTCTCACTGATCCATAGTACTCTGTGGCAAACCCAAAGTTCCATGTTTAGAAGATGCAGAATATGGATCTCCAGATGTTTCAGCTCACTCTTTGAGGCTCTTCTCTGGCTATACCCCTTATCAGCTTTGTTTGATTCTTTTCCTTGCTCAGATACATGCATGTATTATCCTGGCTTGCATAGATGGAGAAACATTGGTGCTACAAAGGAAGCTTGACTTGTGTCAATGGAATGGGACAGAGGAAGGGTTGCACAAGTTGCTGACCTTGCCTTTGATTTTGGCCTCTTTCACCATCGGGTATGGGGCAGGATAGAAATGTAAACAAACAAACAAACAAACAAACAAACAAACAAACAAACAAACAAACAAACAAACAAATAAATAAATAAATAAATAAATAAATAAATAAATAAATAAATAAATAAAGTAGCTAGGGTCTGCAAAGTGAATTAGAACTCCCTTAGACTGGACCAACATGTGGAAGGAAAGTTCCTAGCATCCTTATTGGCCTTTCATCTCTCCTAGGGTTGATGTGCTGGTGCATCTAAAAGCAGAGAGCAACAGCAGGTGGTATATTAAATGAGGATTAGCAGAAGGAGTTCAGCCAAGCATGGGAGGATCTTAACCAATCAGCTAAAAAAGAGAAAAGGGTCACTTGCTTTTCATACTTCTCTTCTGGTCCTATTATAGTAGGCAAGTGGCTTCCTGCTTTCACCCTGCTATTACTCAGTAGTCATAGAAAATGTTTCTGAATCTCAACTTGGGGAGATTTCACACTTTCCTTCCTGTCCCATGGATGAGGAAGATGTGTGATGAACTGATGTTGACTAGTGCTCACACTTACAAACACTAGTCAACGTTAGCATACCCCAATGTGATTGATCACTTACCTGTGGTCAATCCCCTGGCCGATCCTCTTCTGGACACTGTCATCTTGGTTGTGGTGCCTTTTGCGACTGTGCATATGCCAGCACCATCACTATGACAATGATGACACTCTGTGCAGTGACAGACACATGTGCAGCAGCTCTGGCGATCTCCCCCGCTGGCAGAGGTGTGAAGGCTGCATGCTGTCAGGTAAGTTCTGGTTGTGTGTGTGGGGTAAGGGTTGGTAAGCTTCTGGTGCACAATTTTGTTCGCTAGAAGTACTGCACGATAGGTGAACATATGGGAAGGCAGAGGGTGCTTGTAGGCTGTAAGTGCCTCCTGCAACTGTAGATGCACTTGCTCACATGTTCACCTGGGTTGAAGTGCAAATCAGCCTCATGTCTAGAAGAGTAAAAATAATCCCAAAATGGCAGGATCTAGAAAAGAGAGCTTTCCCTTTTCTACTGTGTACATCAAAGGTACTGTAGAAAACCTGCTAAATACTTCACAGAACTATAAAGCAGGCCCAAATTTTAGTCTATTTCATCTATCCACACCACTGTAAAACTCACCTTATTTCCTTAACATTTGAAGATTTAGTACAGACATGCTGATGAAGAAAGAAGACCTGACCAGTTCTTCACACGCCAGTAAACTTCTAGCAGTAATGGATTTTGATCATTTCTGGCCAGGCCAGGCTCAAATCACTGACCTAGATATGATGGGTTTTCAAGTCATCACCAATCCTGGCTGCATGATTTTTTCTGAAAGATAAGACCTTTGTGTTGAAACATACATCAGTTGAGTTTTAACTAGATCAAAGCTGCTTTTCAAATTTTACACAGTCTTAAAATATGTGAAATGAAAACTACCAGAAATGTAAGCTGGTTTTCAAAGAAGCAGAGGAACTAGAGATCTAATCACCAACATTAGCTGGATTATGAAAAAGCAAAGACGTTCCAGAAAAACAAAAACAAAATCTACTTCTGCTTCATTGATTATGCTAAAACCTTTGACTGAGTGGATCACAACAAGTACCAGACCACCACAGCTGTCTCCCAAAGAACCTATATAGGGTCAAGTTGCAATGATTACAACCAAATATGTAACAATTGATTAGTTCAAGATTGAGAAGAGAGCATGCCAACATGCTGGGAAGGAGCCAGCCACCCTCGTGAGGCTTCCTGGGAAATGTAGGCTGCAGAGCGCCT
>MTQE01003428.1:18160625-18170739 GCA_014337955.1 Aspidoscelis marmoratus | reverse complement strand
TCCTTCCTTCCTTCCTTCCTTCCTTCCTTCCTTCCTTCCTTCCTCACCCTTTTTAATCATGCTTTTATGAAAAGTATTCTTTTATCATTTTTTATTTCATTTTGTCCTAAAATGTTTAAATTTGTTTAATAGGCAGTAGTATAAAATGTTTTAAGGTTAAGCTACCATAAGACGTCACAGCTTAGGGTTCCAGCAAAACCTATGAGTCAGTACATGCTGCAGTAGTAGGCACTTCCATCTGCACCTGCCTAGATCAGACACTACCACACCTATGTCTATATAGAATAATTTGGATTTTCAGGCTCAACACAGCAACAACATAAACAGCACTGCTAGTTGCCTCTGGCAACTAGCAGTTATTTAGCTGTCCATTCTTGTTCAACTCTTCCTCTAAAGGCCATTTGCAGGAAATTGTGCTCGGATGAAGTGTTTGCTTTTGTCTTCTGCTTGGGAGTGCCCAGAGGCAAACGGTAGGCCATGGTATGAGAGATGCTGCTGCATTAGATGGGCTGTGGCTCAGTCCAGCAGGGGTCCATTTATATTCTTATGAGAATCAATGAACCACAAAACTTCAGGTTTGTCTGCCCTCCACAGTCTTCCAGAATCTGCCCACTGGAAATAAGATTACATTGCACAGGGTTATTGTATAAGCCTTAGATTCCACCTATACCAGATGCATGTTCTATACTAGTTCTTCTTTTCTCTGAAAGATAACTATCATGAACCGTTAATTGAATGGTACATGTATCTTATCCATTCCCATGGCTGGGCACTGCTACTTCTGAAAAGAAAAAAGAAAAAAATCCCTCCCCCATCTTTTCCAGCACGACTTCAAGTTATGATTAGCTTTTGAAACTCTCCTTGAATATGCATGCCATCAAAACCATATAATACATGTCTACACACTTCTTCTTAATTAATTTTCCATTTATATCCTTCTGTAGCTGCCTCATCATGTTTGCATTTTGAATTAATGTTTGCAGGATAAATGGAACCAACTTGGTCATCAAGAATGCATGATGGGGAGTGCGAGGAAAAGTGGGAGGGGAAAGAAAATCAAGGCATAGAGAGAAAGTGCTCCTCGAAGCTCTTATCCAACCAGATTGTGTTTAGCAGCTATGCTAAACATGATAGATCATAAGTGTTGTTCAAGTCACTCAAGGCAAATTAGTACAATTCCTTTCATACTGCTTCTTTGCCAAATTGCTTTTCTACATCTGCTTTCTTTTACAGTGCTAGAAGTAAAATGACAGTGTCCCTGGACCACCTACAACAGTAGAAGAAGAAATAAAAGAAGTGTGTTTTGTCATGCTTATACTGTCTTGGTTATGTTTTGTGGGTCAGTACTGAGTACAAAAAAATATCCAAGCCAAAATTCAACACTTTGGAGTTCAATCTGATTTGATTCTGGGCCTTTTCACACTGAGGCTGTAATAAGGCAAAGTGAAAAGAGCATGTCTGAGGTGTCTCTGAGGTGGGATTGTTCATATGCCAATCTGCCCCCTCTCCTTCTCATGGGTCTTCTGTGTTAGAAAAGGTGGATTAGAGTGAAGTTAACTTCCACTTGCCTAGAGGTCCTCAAAGTATAGATGGTGCGGTCCTGGATTGTCTGCATTGCTTTAGGAACAGCCAAGTGAGCTGGGCCATTGCTATGGCAATCACTGACACAGCATGTGACTGCTCAGCCAAAGCCATGCTGCTGCCACCCCCAAGCATCGTTTGTATAGAAGTAATGCAAATGCTGCCTCTGGGAATTTACTGGGAGTGACCTAGATGCTCCTGGTAAAGCTGCGTGGAACAGTTTTAACTGCTTCACAGCTAGCGACAATCAGGGCAGCTCTAGACTGCTCTGGGTGCACATTTGCTCCACCCCAGAGTGTGGTGGCCATCCTGATTGCCTCAGTGCAAATGGGCCCTTAGGCTCTTTCTGCACTTACCTGTCTTTAATCTGCAACGGCAGGTCAAGAGTAGCCTGGCCCATTGATCCAGACCATGAGTAGGTGTGGATTGGATCAGTTCCATCTGCACCAGTGACACTGATTTGGATCACACTATGGCTGTGAAGCTCATGTGACCTTTGCAGCTACACCCCTATGCCTCTGAGGGCTAGGAACAAACATTCTTAGCCTTAGTTCCTGTGTGGTGCTTTTGGGGCACTCTATGATGCATTGCTTGTAGTCTTGAATATAGGAAACATGTCATCTGAATGCCTCCTGTGTTCTAGATTAGAGTCATAATTAAACAAGTCTACCAGTGATCCAGATTAAGGGAGACTTTAATCTGGATTGCACTCTCTCTAAGACAGAGAGAACAGACCTGTGGGGCATAGCTTCATAGATCTATATTAATGTGCAGATATATAAAGCCTAAAAGTGTACTACATGGAACCTTAATCCTTATTAAAGGCCCCTCTAGAAAGGCTCTTGGGTTCCTCAAAGTCTCTGTGAACAGAAAAATTGCAAATAACAAGTCATGAAGTCTAGCCAAAACCGAGGTTAGCTGAACATAAATTCTTTCTGTAGAAGCTATTCCTTTGCATTTCACCCATCAAATAAAATGGCTCCCAGGTGGGATGAAGCAGAGGCAGAAAAGTACCAAAAAGTTTGGACGATCCTGTCATGTAATTGTTTTTATATTGCACACCTCTGGGGCTCACTTACTAGTGGCGGGTGCACCCACTTTACAGTCTTATGGCAAACACTCTGATTGTGTTCAACTTCAAAGATAACAAAAGGAGTGCCTCAGAACTGTCTCCGTGACAGTGGTGTGTGGCCTTTGTGCTCCCACAACATCTCTAATGCACCCTTTGTAGCTTGGAATGTACGTGAAAAGGTAGAGGGGCAGATGGGTGTGTGAACAATCCCATCTTGAAGCTTTCTCTAAGTTGCCTCTGAGATGCTGCTTTTTTTAAAAAAAAACTGTGTCTGATTAAAGCCTCTGGGTGTTTCTGCACTGGCCACTTAAAACACATTAAGGACCGATTAAGGCCAAATATTAAACACTTGGCAAGTTGCTTTCTGCATTGCAGCACACATTAGAGACTCTTCGCGGAGTCCACTTCCGCAATGGGTCGTGCGAGATCTGTCTCTAATGTGGTCTACAAGGCACTAAAACCAGATTCCCAGAAGACCTGAAAGAAGGTAGTCTTAATCAGGTCTTAATCCGTCCTTGTGTGGTAAATCCACATCCACGGAGGATGCTTCTGCACAAGGATGGGGGAACTAACTGGGACCTCCCCCTGACTTCCCCGATTGGCCACTGAAGCTGAAGCCAAGTGTGTGGCTGGCCAATGGGGAGGCATGCTGAGCACACGTGCAAAGCATGCCAGGCCCCAGCGGCAAGAATCGGCCTGGCTGCCTGGCAGGTAAGGAGGGGAACGTGTGTGTGTGACCCGGCGTGGGTAGAGGGTGTAGGTTGAAGCCCCCCCTGGCCTGAGGGAATGGCAATTGCAGCTTCTGGGGTGAAGGGGAGCCCAGAGAACGGAGGCCCCCGGTTCCCCATCCCTGGCTCTAGAGTGGCCAATTGGGGAGGCCGGGGGAAGGGTCTTGGGAGGATGGATTGGGATGGGTGCTGTGCATCCACACTGCACCCACCAAATCCATTTCCCAATCCATCCTCCCTGCATGTGTGCGGACACAAGGGGTCCGGTAGATCCATCACAAATAGTGACAGATCTACCGGAAAGGACAGATTGCCAAAAAACAGATCTAACAGAACCATTTTTTGGTGGGCCAGTGTAGAAAGGGCCTCTGACTCATTCAGTAATACAAACACAAAATGAGGAAGTAGGAACCCAGCTGGTAATGGGCACTGTGTCCAATGTCTCATCTCAGAAATTTCTTTTTGTAACAATAGGTAGAGACATGAAGCTTTTTATGAACAGAAAAATACTTGCATAGGTGGTCAGTTAGTGGGCAAAATCCTTTTGTGTTTGTTGGTTCTTAGTTCAAAAAGTGCTTAGCTGCCTCACTGTATCCTGTACTTGCTGCCTTCTTTTGCAAAAAATACCCACTATTGGCTGTTCTTTGGAGTAGGTCAGATGCATGACTGCAAAATCAATCTCCAAAATGCTTCTAAAAAGGGTGTTACAAATTCACTTCACAGCAAACAGGCATGCCATATGTCACAGTACAGGGCAAAGACTACAATATTGTAACCAAATTACAATCTGCCACAGTACCTGAAAGATTAATTAGCTACAACAAATCTTTTGCAAACCTTTTCTGCACATTCCTGTTTTATTTTAGGATATTGTTGTATTATGCCAGGAAGAACTCTGGGGCACTCCTGCTCGTAAATATAGAGGACACAGGCTTTGAAAGAGCCAGGATTTGTGTTCAGGTCCTTGTGGCTCAGTATAAGAGCCTAGCATGCTGGCAGACTTTGATGGTGAGGTCTTGCAGTTAATTGGAATGGGACACCATTCTGGGCACTCTAGCCTGTTCTACACTCTAGACTGTACTGATGGAGTACGCCTGGAAGCAGAAGAACCTCCTCTATCCTTCAACAGCATGCAGAAAGGAGGCCCATAGACCTTTTTCTAGACTACACTAAGAACATGTACAGAAAGGACTTTAAAATCATTTCAGGAAGGCCAGTGAAATCTTGAAGAGGAATAATAGCTGGATGAATTATCACGTCAGATTTTAACCAACAGAAAACACAGAAGGCACTTCTAAAGTGATTTTATTTTGTTGTTTTAATAAAATGCAATGATTACTTTGCATGCCCAGACAATGGAGGTGAGTTGTGGAACTGAACCCTTGAATTAAGCCCTTTCTGGAATGCCCTTGTGCTCCTTTGGAAGAAAAAGCAAGGCAGAGACAATGACAGCGAAGATCCTTTTCACATTATACAGGTCTTTAAAAAACAGTAATAAATAGCTGATAGTTTTGGAGGTGTGATTTATTTGTTTTATGAATCACAGAAGAGCCCATAACTCAAAAGAGATTAAGGTTGAAGCAGGTTGTATGGCTCTTGCATTACAAGTGGAGATTAATGTCTTACCTCATACAGCACTGTCATTAACCACTCTGCATTATGATAGTTTAATGGTAGTGACAAGGGGGAGGGAGGACTTTTAACATGCTGAAAATGTTCTTGTTTCTTGTTTTCTTTTAGCATGGTATTAAGACTGGTGATGAGAGTCCTTAGAATAATCAAAGGAAGGAGAGAGAGACCCTTTCTGCACTTGGCACTAGTATGGAATAAGAAGGCATCTATGGGCTTTCCTTCCACGTGCTGATGTGGTTTAAGGGAGGTTTTGCTTGTTTCTAGTGTGATCCATCTGCACAGGATGGAGTGTAGACTGGATTAGAGCACAAACACCCCAAATTGCAGTCTTTTTCAAATTCTACTAATGTATAAGGGGGTTGTACACTGGACCATGGAGGCTGCCATGAGCTTCAGAACCAGCATGGGAATTGGTCTGGAACAGGCTAAGACAAATTGTTTGTTCCTCTGATATGGGAGAGGGAGCAAGACAGATGAGCAAAGATAAGCACCCTTAAATGAGTATTTACATTCTTCCAGTGTCCATGACACACTATGCCAGCACTCAAGGGGACCTATCTAGTCTGCCAACAGGAAATGGCCCACAAGGCTATTTCCTGTGTTCAGTCCCCACTTCCATCCAATGGCACCACAGCCATGATGTTTCCATGGCTGTAGTTTTATACTTGCAGGCCATTGGTTTGAAGACTATTGTAGGTATGGTAGGGATGTGCGTGAATATTCATAACATTCAAAATTCATATGAATTCAGACATTTGAATTCAGATTGAATGTTGACACAAATGTGAATCAAATGTTTTGATACATTCGTATGAAGGTTTGTATCAGATTCGTATGGGATTCGTATGCTATTTGTATGCATTCATATGGGATTTGTATGGGATTGAACATTCTTATTGAATACGAATCCCACTACATTCAAAGGGGCTTTATTTGAATGAATATGAATTTTCTTGCATTTGATTCCATACGAATCAAATGCAAAAGAAAAAGAAAAACATTTGTGCAAATCCCTAAGGTACAGGTATCATACAGAGCACTTTTACGATGATGGTGGGGGAGGAATGGAACTTTGAAAAGAAGCATGCATTTGGCACCCTACATTTAATTCCAATAAGATCCCCCTTTTTCCTGCTTCTGAACTGGTAGTTATGATCTATTGGCCAATGCTGTAATAATAAATCTCAAAAGTTTTCCAGAAATTTTTGGCATTCATTTTGTTTAATGCCTATTAACATGATGGAACTCAGGGCTTCACTGGCTCCAATTCTATGAAATCTAAACTTTCCTAGTTCACTTTTTCTTCTTCATATATTTATATATCAGACGAGGGGGGGCATAAATAGAAAATTATTACCCCTTTCATCTTTCTTGATAAAGCCAAAAAAGAATGAGAGTGTGAAAAATGGATGCAGTGAAAGTAGATAAGAGAACCTTGCGTGAGTGTATTCTTTTGCATACTATTTTCCTAAGTAAAACATGAAAACACATCAAGGGCCTCCCTTTTACACATTAGTATGACATACAGGATCCCTGAACACTGCTAGTACACTCTATCCTCACAGGACAGAATGTGGTTCAGATCAAGAGGGCCTTTAAACTGGTCTCCTGATGTACTAGCAGGTTCTGGTCTGGAACATGGAGTTGTGCAGAAGGCATGCCTACATTTTCCAGGCTACCAGGGAATCTATTTTGGTGGTGGACCAAAGTGGTCAACTGAAATGGGTTCTCACAGATTCTGAAGGAAGGAACGTTCATTCCTATCTCTTCAGATCCTTGGAGACCAACCTTGAAATTTGTGCAGATGCCACCATTCCAGACCACATTATGATGTAATCTAGACCAGCAAGCCTCACTAGAAACAATAGGATGAAAATTCAAAGGAGTCAAGATTAGAAATTAGGAAATACTTCCTGACAGTGAGGGCAATCAGTCAATGGAATAGGTTGCCACAGGAGGTTGTGGGTTCTCCTTCACTGGGAGGTTTTTTAAGAAGAAGAGTTGGCTTTTCTACCCCACTTTTCTCACTCATTTAAGGGGACTCAAAGCGGCTGACAAAGCTTCTGTGCTTCTCCCCACAACAGAATACCCTGTGAGATAGGTGGAGGTGTGAGAGCTCAGAAGAGAGCTGTGACTAGCCCAAGGTCACCCAGCTGGCTTCATGGGGGAAGGCAGAATTGAACCTGGTATTCCCAGATAAAGAGTCCAGATCCCTAACCACTAGACCACACTGACCAAACCAAGCAGAGGCTGGACCTACATCTGTCTGGGATTGTTTAGGAAATCCTGTATTGAGCAGGGGGTTGGACTCAATGACTCTCCAGGTCCCTTCCAACTCTATGATTCTATGATTTACTGATCCCAACTATGACAGAGTGGTGTGAAAAGCTCCATAGACATCAGAGGTCACCAGTTCAAACCCCTGTCCAAATCAGGATTTGCTAGACCAACCCTGGCACATTTAGATGATATATAGGGAGTGTGTGTGTGTGTGTGTGAGAGAGAGAGAGAGAGAGAGACACACACAGAGAGAAAGAAATATAGAAAAAAAAGACACCTCTTTGATTGCAGATCTGATTATTTCCATTCTAAGTTTATAAACAGAATTGAACAAACTCAGGGGAAAGAGAAATCAGGAATTATTGCCTGGTATTGTTCAGGAAATTAATTTCCATCATATTTAAATATCATAGCCCTCAAACTCTTATGAGCCATGCTATTTTCAAACCTGTAGAATTTACACTCTTCATGGCCCTTTCTGCATTTACCATTAATCCCAACCAAGAGTCTCCATAGCTGGCTTTTGGTCCTCATTGATCCTCATTTCAGTGCAGATCTGTGAGGCTCAATGCCCCACGGATCCATTCCATCTGCATTCCCCCCTTGGTCACAGTTTTAGTAACAGACCACTAGAAGTAGGGCTTAAATCAGAACTTGTAATTATATGCCGTAGCTAAATCTGTGCCCTATTTTTTAATATCTTGTTTTTAATACCTTGTTTTAATTATTCAGTTTTAATATGTTTACCTGTGTCTTGTTTTTTAATATGGTTTTAATTGCTATTGATTTGTTGTTACCCGCCCAGAGATCTTCGGGTATGGGGCGGGATAGAAATAGAAATAAATAAATGAAATAAATAACTGAGATCACCTGTAGAGTGTTCAGGAATCACTCAGATTCCATAAGTCTATGGGGGTGGAATGCAATGTGTCCCTTCTGAGAGAAGATGCTGCAGCAAGTTCAAATCTTACCGCTGAATGATCTGTCCATAAGAGTGGGCTTACCATCAATCCTTCTTTCAACAGGTTCTTAGCAAACTCTTCTGTGGCTAAGACTAAGGCAGCATTGGACGGTGGACAGCACCAGGGTCCAACTAACCCCATCCTGGCTAAACTGGAAAAGAAAGTTACTTGGCCCTAAGTTGTAGGCCAAGGCTAGTGTTAAGCATGCTGCAGAATGATCCATTTCTGGAGCCATTTCTAGGCCCCTGCTGGACCAGTCCACTACTGGGAATACTCAGGAAGTTCCTTGAAAGTAGTTTTCCATAGGCATGTGCCCCAGCATTGTTTTTTGCACTGGGGAGCAGGCCAGCTGGCCAGCATTGATGAGCTGGTGAATTCTCTGGGAAGCTGTTCCTCCAGGGCCCACTGCAATAAGCTGATACTGCTGTCTAAAGAGGCAGCTGAAGTGATTCCTAAGGACCAGGCAGAAGCTGCCTATGCAAGACTCCTAGGCCAGGGCCCTTTCTGCACTTGGCCTTATTCTGGAATATATCTCAAGATAGGGATCTGTTGTCTGCATACTATTGCAAACTATGGCAGGCCTCACCTGGTGCCTTACCATAAACTGAATGAGCATGTGGACAGCAGGCCCCTAACCTGAGATATATTCCAGAATAAGGCTAAGTGCAGAAAGGCCCCTGGTCAGACCACTGATACATCCAGTTTATTATTGTTCTATTTGAAGACCAGTTGCAAAGCATGAACTTCTTCAATTCTGGTGAATTCTATTTGGGACTTTTTGCTCAAGGTGGAAGTTAATGTAAGCAACCAATGGAAGACATCACTCTATAATTTTATGATGTTTTTGTTTTGTTTTTTTAGTACAGTCAGTGAATCCTTTGGCCCTGCCAGTGCTGAAGATGGATTTCACAGAGGAACCATTGTTTTGACCTTAAGGGCTGTTTTAATATAGCCTCATGAAAAACTCTACATACGTCTCATATTGCCTATCTTCCCTCCTACTGGTTTTTTTTTTCCAGACCCATTTGCTGGTCCTTATTTGTGGTAGGCAATTACCACACTTTAAAACAAAATCCATGAAAAGAAGTGTATTTTATTTCTTCCAACTGAAGATCAAAGAATGAGGCAGACTTAAAAGCATTCATATAAAAAATCTGTATATTAAATAAACTCAGCAATACCCATATGCCTTTTACATCCAAACCTCATGGTTCCTTCTCTAGAAGGCTGTTTATTGCCACTAGGAATGTTAACGTGTTATAGAAAAGGCATGTGTGTATTATGCAATGGGAAAGAATCCTGCAGCTGGCAGTCAGCATGTCGTTACCTTGTAGTTTATTAAGAACGCAGCAGTCATTTTCAAGAACATAATCAGTACCTTACTCTTTAAAGAGTAAGAACTCCCAAAGCAGTTATGTGGGTCAAGATTTCATTTTGCAATAATTTTTTGCTCAGTTTTGCAGAACTAGTTGCACTAATTTTTGGTCATCTCAGGTCTTTCTTTTCCCTTTCCCCCCTTTTCATTAGTCATGCAATTAGTCAGTATTAAGGGCAAGCTACACTTTCAATCCATGCTTCTCTGTGATTCCACAGGTAGTACAAAAGTCCTCACTGTCTGGATAAGCTTCCCTATAGAAGTAAAAATAATGACGACAAATCAGCTTTAGGCATTTTAAGCAAGAAAGCTTGCTTTGGCCCAAGAACAGGGCAGAGAGCCCTTGTGTCAAGGGCTTAAAAGTTGGTGGGTTACAGATCTTCTCTCTCTGTGTCGGTTTCACTACCACCATTTTCAAATGAAGCCACCATTAAAATATAGGTAATTCCTTTTTACACTGCAGCCAACGTCTGGTTGCAGACTT
>MTQE01003428.1:18140322-18160615 GCA_014337955.1 Aspidoscelis marmoratus | reverse complement strand
TATCTGACTGCAGGTATGTGATTGACTGATGAAGTCTGAAACAATGGCAGGCAGATAAAGTAAAGACAAAATTCTCAGAATAAAGTCAATGCAAATGGCAGTGATACATATAGAAAAAAAAAGACTTTTATTTTGTTTCTACATAATCACAGAGACACAAATAATTTACCGGAGGCTCTATGCAAACTAGTTACAATGTTTCTAAACTTTTCTTACAGACTCAGGGTTTGTTTGCATTTGGTGAACCAGTGAACTTGGTGAACCATCCACATTGTATGGAGATGTTTCCATCGTGGAAGCATCTGTGCATGTTCTGGACCATTCCTCTCCAAGGATAGCAGTGGAGCACTAAATGCATGCTCCCTCATGCACCCTTCACACATCTTCTGGGTGAAGGGTGCAATGGGGTAGTGTGGTGAGGCTGTAGCTGCATGCTGTATTGCCTGGTTGCCATAGCTACAACACTGCACATGGATGTTGCTGGGTCAAGGTGATTGCCTCTAGTATAGAAGTGATTGCAATTACCCAGTGCTTAGTGAAGCACTGAGTAGGTTTTGGAATGACTGAACATTGCAAAGTGCAGACACTTGAGGTCTTTTTGCACTACAGCTAAGACAGCTGTAGTGCGCTTCGGCCAGAACTCATGGAGAACCGTTTCCCATTCACATTGGCAGGTAAGGGAAATGTTCCCAAAGTATCCTTTACCTGCCTAGTTGCAAATGGGAAGCTGTCCATGCATTCCATACAGATCAGCTGTTCCAGGACTGTGAAGTCCCACCCCTGGGCTGCCGTGATTGGCTGGGAGGTGAGCCAACTTGGAAGGACTCCCCTCCAGCCCCCTCATGCCGGGCGCTGGCTCTGTGGTGGGAGGGGGGCATTGGTGGGTCACCCCTGTGCCTACCCAAGGATGTTGAGGGAGGAGCTGCACCTGGCAAGGATCCTAGGATCCCACAGTGGATGTGAGGTGACCCGAGGGAGGGTACTAGCCTCCCCTTCAGATGTACGGACCTGCTCAGGGGCCCTGATCGCCACCTGCCTCCCCTCTAACATGTGCTGATTTGCAATGCCAGGAGGTGGGGCACAATCGGAGAGCCTCGCCTGCCCCTTTCCACTGCACCAGGGTCATTGATGATGTGGGGGCCAACAGGGGGCCCCACATCCCACAAGGCCACGGGGTGCCATCCTCAGGCCACATGATTGGCCCTGGATGCCCTCCCTCCACGCTGTGGCATGGGACTGCCACTGTGCATCGGATCCCCCCCATTAAACCACATTCTCGGTCCTATGCCCAGGCGGTCTGATGCACCAACTCTTCTTCCTCCCCCTCCCTCTCCCACACAGCCAGCTGGGTGGCCTTGGGCTAGTCACAGCCCCCTTTCTGAGCTTGCTAACAGCCCCACCCTCCTCACAGGATGTTCTGCTGTGAAGAGGAAATGAACCAAGTGTTCATCAGCAGCTATGAGCCCCCCTTCAGGGGGAGGGACAGAGGTTTTGTCAGCAGCCTTCAGTCCCCTGACATAGGTGAGGGAATGGGGTAGAGAAGCCAACCCTTCTTCTTCCTCCTCCCCCTCCCCCACAACCGCTGACAAAGCTTCTGTCCCTCCCGCTGATGGGCACTCGCAGCTTCCTATGATGCCACCCAGCTGGCTCTGTGGGAGAGGGAGGGAGAGGAAGAAGAGTTGGTGCATAGGACTGCCAGTGTATAGGACTAAGGATGGGGTCCAATGGGGTGGTGGTCCAATGCGTGGTGGTGGTCAGATGCAACATCATGGAGGGAGGGCAGCCAGGGCCAATTGTGCGGCCCGAGGGTAGCACCTCACAGCCTTGGGGGGCATGCCCCCTTGTTGGCCCCCACATTATCCATGACCCCGGTGTGGAGGGAAGGGGCAGGCAGGGCCCTCTGATTGGCCCCCACCTCCTGGCATTGCAAATCACTTGGTGTTGGAGGGGAGGCAGGCAGTAATCAGGTGTGTGTGTGATCGGGTCCCTATGTCTTGGGGGAGGCTGGTGCCTTCCCTTGGGGAGCCCCGTGACCCCTTCAGGACCCTGTCCTGGCAGGAGGCATCTGGTGGGCCGGTAGTGCCTGAGCCCCGCCTCCTGAGTTTGATGCCTCCCCTGGGGCATCACATGCAGTGGGGGGCACCCCTGTGGGCATCTGTGGGGAGTGCGAAGCAGTGGCACCCCAATCAGCTGTCAGGTGGATCTTGAGCCCTCTATCCCCCTCCTTCCAGCTTCTGACTGCTCCTGATATGCCAGAGGATGACGTGTTGGCAGCAGCCTATAAGCGAGGCTGGAAGGCGGAAGCCCTGTGCAGCCATGAGACAGTAAAGTGAATTGACTGCCTTCTGAATGCAGCGGGTCAGCCTGGGGATGCATTGGGACTGGTTGGGATGGGTGTAGAGCACGGTTAAGTGCTCTACACCTGGAACACATCTGGAATGCTTTGGGACGGGCTGGGGTGGTTCTGAATGGAACCGCTGGCCCAGCTGTACCTATGTTCCATCCCAAGGTGTTCTAGATGCATTTGGGAGGGGCTAGTGTGAAAAGGCCTTTGATCTATCCCCCATCTTCACTTCCCTGGGACAGTACAGGGCTTTACCAGCATTTGAAGTGTGAATTGCCACTACAGTGCTACTACTTTACCAGCCTAGTATGGTAACTGTGAAAAGACCCTAAGAGAAAACTAGGCAGGAACTTTTTTCACAATGTTTTTCATTCACTATAATGACTATCGGTTTGTTGCCGGACCAAAGGAAGGTAGTAGTTCAAAGTCTTTTCACATTTTAGGTTGCCATCTAAATGTTTACTGCCTGATCCTATAAGATCAGCGAATGACACCCTGAATCCAATCCCTTCGCTGAGCAATATGCATTGTGAAACAAAATGAGCCCTTTTCAGTAGCAACATTCCAAAAAATGAAATTTTGCACATTTAAAACTACAATTAAGTTTGATGGTATCAGTTTTAAAAAGCCCAACCCCCAATTATTAATGCATCCTGTGTGTTAGAATATTACGATTATTGTTGTTGTACAATGACTATGCTATTCTGTTGCTGATAAGCTTATAAAGAATGTTTTAAACTTCAAATTTTATTCATATTTTGTGATTAAACAAGATGCTCTTGAGCTCCCACGAAAGACAAGAATGGCACAGAATTTAACAGCAACTATCGTGATCACAAATATTCCAGCCTAAATATTGGAATAATGGCAACCACAGCTCATAAGCAGGGAGGAAAGAAGTGACATCATTGCAATATAGAGTCTTTCAACTTTTATATAAAGATAGTATACTTATTCAGTGTAACTAGTTAAACATTATCAGTCGACTCTTTTTACTGTTAAGGCTCAACTTGCCCGATATAGGACATGCTGGTATAAATACGCAACTCCATCCTTCCCTTCATAGGAATAATTTATTTCTATGCTCCAAAGTAAGCAATTGGCCCCAAATGCTTTGTTATTGCTTCTGTACACATGGTCAACACAGCATGTGCTCTCAACAAATAAACAAGCAGCGCTTTTAGGAATGAGAGTAAAGATAAATGTAGCGCAAGCTCTGAAGTTTTGTTTGATTTTGGCTTTTTTGTTGCTTTTCTTATACTGATCAAAACCATTCCTACCAGTGAACCACATGAAAAATAAAGCTAACCTTTGTATCTGTGCCAAAAAGGTGGAAAATCCTTTTGGCCCATGAAAAAAAGGAAAAGAGAGAGAGACATAAATTAGAAACTGGTAACAAGTTTTTTTGTTTTTATTTTTTGGAGGGGTTAAGGTCTTTTAAATTCTACTTCAGCTCAATAATCTGCTTTATGAATATATGAAAAAGCTTATGCTAAATTAGATCATTGTTCTAACTGACCCAATCTTCAGGGGCTTCCTAGTTGTAAAGGAGCCTCGTGACCTCTTTAGAGGAGCCAGTTTTGAAGAATTGTCAGAGGAAAGAAGCTGCCAGTTATTTGAAGAGGTCTAATTGAAAGATTAACAATCCTGACCCAGCTGAAATATAAATAATCCTCAAAAGGG
Source organism: Aspidoscelis marmoratus (assembly GCA_014337955.1). Lineage (NCBI taxonomy): Eukaryota > Metazoa > Chordata > Lepidosauria > Squamata > Teiidae > Aspidoscelis > Aspidoscelis marmoratus. Next base: position 18,156,588 of record MTQE01003428.1, on the reverse strand, counting down.
GGAGCAGAAGAAATCATAAAGTTACCCATCAATAGCACCTGAAACACAGGGCCTTTTTGCACTTACTTGACTGATAATACCATACCAGTCAGATAAGGCAGCAGTGTGGTGGTGGCCATTTGCACTTTGAATGCTGGAAAAGCCCCATACTGGGCTAGCAGCACTTGGCCAGGGCAGGCTGGATTGCCATGGCACTGCCAGCACCAACATATGGCATACACATGGTTGTTACCATGATGATCTGGGTGCTGTGTGCAACTGAACAACTGCAGTTATGCCACCACACCCACTTGCTATATTGAATCCAGGAGAGGGTGTAGACTCTCTGAGGAGGGGGCTGAGACAACTTCTGGTGAGTTGCTGTGGCTCCCTGGTGTGGACAGGCCTAACTAGTGATGGGACCCACATAGATCACCTAGTGAACTCTCTTCCCTCATGAATGAGACACACTTCTTTTTAAATTATAAGTATTATTTACCTACTGAACTACCTTCCCTCACAGGATGAGACATACCTCTCTTTAAATTATAGATATTATTTATAAATTACATTATGCATATTTTATGAAAGTGACCATCCTTCCTGCTACTCAAATTCATTAAAATGTTCATCCAAATTGTGCAGTAAGAAAATGACATCATGGTGGGCAGATTTCTACTCCATTATGAGAGTGTGTTGCAAAATTAATAGAAAATTAGTATAAGAGATAGGTGCATACTTTTTTGCCTGATTTTTAAAAATAGTTCATGGAAATAGTGTGTGAGTAAACTTGATAGAATCTATTAACCTTTGTGAACTCAAACTTTTAATTTAGAGGCAAATGCACCTAGTTCTGTGTCAAAAACGTAAAAGTGCCAGGAAAAAAAGTTAACTCTGAAAGAATTAACAAGATGTGAAGCCTGAAAATAATGATAATAAAAGCATGATTGTAGGAGGCTTTAAAAAAGGTGACTTTGCTTTGATAATTGCTCCAAGGAGCCTTCAAATTTGAAAAGAAATGAGCATCTACCTAAAAATTGATTTTTCAAGTTATCATATTAATGAGGCATCAGAATTTTGGATGAATTCAGATATGCAAATAAAGAATGGATTGCTTTCATAAAGCCCTCAAGTAAGTAATAAAACATAGCAAAATATGTACTGTCAAAAAGTTACATTAGATAGATCTCCAACTCAGAAGTCTGTAATTCTCTTTAGTTTTAATTTAACAGGCTACAGCTTTCAAACAGCTTGGGATAGAAATCTACCCCTCATGTAATGATGGACATCTCCTTTGTATGTGAAACTATTTTTATCCCCTAAAATTCCCCAGTGGACTATGGCCAACTTGTGTTACTATTGTAATAGTGAAGATTGTAAAAAAGTGAGTGAATGAAAAGTTGGGTAGAAAAGCCAACTCCTTTTGCGACCCCTGATGCGACTGCATGTGAGCAGTTTTATTGTCACCATGACAATGGCTACAGCACATGAACAGTTGTGTAGGGCACCATGATAAAATGGCAGTGCCCTGCAGAGGGTCAGGCAGGTGACCAGACCCAGGTGAGTGTCTGGGCATGCAGGGGCTAGGCTAACGTGTACTAGCATTCCCTATTGTGAACGCTAGTACACATTGGTTTGTTCTGCACCTTTCCTGTCAAATGCAGAAATGCCCCAAGTTTCTGGATTAAATGGTCCATTGGCCCTGTGTAGTGTGACTTTCATTTTCTTCTTACAGGTCTGAAAGGATCTTTTGAAATGGCCAAATTGCTATTTAAATCAAGATACACTTTGCCTTTATTTTATATTAGCTCTCAGTTAATCTGGAAACACCATTTCTGTTGGTATACTATAAAAGCTTGGCTACATTCACTCAATGAAGATGTTAATTTCATCCACACAGAGGAAGCAGCCATTCAATCTGCACCACATGCTCCCTTGGAAACCCCCCCCCCCCCTTGCTGTAGTTGAATGACGCTTGCAGCAGCCCACACAATGCCTAGAATTGTCATAAACTGGAGGTACAGGAAGCCACTTGCTGCACTTTCAGTCCTTGGCAGTGATTACAGCTACATTCTTAGCAATATGGCGACTGCCATAGTCTGCACTAGCATGTGGACAGCAGGCCCCTATTGCAGGATATAACCTGAAATAAGGCCCAGTGAAGAAAGGCCATTATCTTGTCATTGTTAATTATGCCTCCCCCTCTCCCCACAAAAAGCCCGCTGATGGCAATTTATTAGTCTAAAGATATTATCTATCCATAATCCTCTCCCCACACACAAAGTATGATATTCCATGTGACCAACCAACATCTGGTTTCCTTATAATGGCTAAAAATGCATTGTACTTAGAAAGTTATAGAAAGTGTGTGCTAGGGATGTGCACAAATATTCTAAACATTTGAAATCAGATCAAATGTGTTTGAATGTGGACGTTCAAATTCGAACCAAATGTCTTCACATCTGAATTTAGACATTCAAACAAATTTCTAATGTTCCAAAGCATTTGTTTGAATGATTCAAATCATTTGAATGTACAGATATGTATGTATTACATACACATCTGTACTAATATCATACACATTTGCACTTATAACATGGAACGAAAATGGGATGAATATGGGATAAAACGGGATGCATACGAAATGCATACAGATACATATAACACATACAAATGTTGCCGATATTCCTATCTTCAAATTTGTATCTAACATTTGAACTAATAGATTCAAATGTAACGGATTCAAATAGGTTTTTGTTGTATTTGGATTTTAAACATTCAAATTGAATGGAATGTTTTGACATTCTATTCGACTCAAATTTGAATGCAGAAAAACAATTTGTGGACACCCTTAGTGTGTGTACTACATCAGAGGTGTACCTCTAACTTTGCTGGTGGAACGCTTGTGACATCTCCACCAAACTGGGAAATTGGTTAAATCTGCTTGATAAAATGGGGGATATGACATAAAATCAGAGCAATGCCTTTATCTTGTGAAGTTCTTTGAGGATTAGAATGGCTCAGTGACAGCAGTTACTGGCAACATGACGAGTGGAACCCTAACCAATGGAGTGACTCAGCAAGAAACTTCAAATGCAGTTGTCACTAAAGTCAGATTTCCGAGGGCAATGTTTAGAACTAGGAATTGAAACCAGGCAACATAAACATTCTCATCACAATTGTGTAAACAATCAAGACGTGACAGAGAAGTCCCTTAGCTTGGGTTTCAACATAGAAAACATAAATGACGTTAATAGTTATGAAGAAAAAAGATTCTAACTTTCCAGCAAAGGTCTTCTTTATATTTCCCAAACAATCCCTTAATTTGCACTGCAGAGCAGGGAGCTTTGAAAATACAATGAGAGAGACTCATTTGGCACTGACACTATGGGCTAAGATTAATTCTTAAGGAACCTACCACAATTAATTGGTAAGGAACTAGTAATTATGCCCCCCCTATTTAAAGTGATGACAGGAAGCTTTTTGTTGTTGTTGTTGTTAATCTGATGTCACTTTGGCGGTGGTCATGCCTAAAGTTTAATCCAGCTTCAGTCCACCTTCAGAGCAAGAGAATACATCAGCAAAGTGACTGATAATTTTCTTTCCACTTTATCTATCCCAAAGGTGAATGTTCTGAATTATTGAACACTGAAAGAAGACAGCTTGTCACTTTGCTGATATATTCTCTCACTCCAGAAGTGGAATGAAGCTGGATTAATCCTTAAGTGTAACCACAGCCTTAGTGGTATTTGAGTTATATGCCATTGCTAGGAATTCTGTACAGAGTTAGCATTGTCTCTGGAACTCTGGGTGGAGGTCTAGGTCACCAAGGCAACTAAGGGTTTGATCAGACACTGCAAAAGGGTTGACTTTGGTTCTTATCTAGCAGACTTTGAGCCTTTTTGCATTTTTACTTCCTGGGGAGAATTCCCCCTGGAAATGAAGAGTGGGGAGAGTTCTGGCATCTGCATTTTAGATGCTAGCTCTCTTCTTAACTTCACCAGTGATTTGCCAACATGCCTGTGTAGCACTGTTGCTGCAGTGATGGGGCAATGAAGAGGTGCTGCCCCTCCCCAGGCTACCTCTGAACTTCTTCCAGAGGGGAAAGAAATGTGAAAAGGCTCACAGTTAACAGCATTTGACTTACTCTGGGCTTCAAGTCACAGAAAAATTGTTCCAGCTGAAAGGTGAGATTTCTAACACTGTTGGCCTTTATGACTCACCCTCCTTGCTGACATCACAGCCAATAGGAAAACATCTGTGACACTCTTCAAAATCCAGCCTGAAGGGAATGGCTGATTCTGCTTTAAGGAATTTTATTAGAGATCAGTGAGGAGGACTGTTAACACATTTGCAAGAAGTAAGGGAGGTACTTCAAAGCTCATACAAGCTTTGGAGCCTGACATGAGGGCTCTGATGGGCAGGAACTAAAGTTTTTGGCCTTGGAGACCTAGGGGACCCCATTTTGGTTAAGCCATTTGATGCACTGCTAAAATGGGTCCCCCTGCTAAACCAGCCCACAGAGACACACAACCTGCACACCTCCCTGGGCTGCTGATAGTCTTGTCAAATCAGGTTTCCTGTTATTCCTAATAAGGCTGCCTGGACCGAGCTATGCTTCTTCTAATGTGGATGCAGCATGTCAGCAGCATGACCCTTCCTGGTTCACTGGAGAGCACAATACTTGAAAGAAGAGGCCCAGAATGGGTCTAGGCCTGGCACTGTCCTGTCTTAATGGGAACTGTGGAAAAACCTGAGGCTTTCTTCTTTATTCACAGTGCAACCAAGGACATGAAAGATCTATTATAGTAGGAGTTAGCCTCTTCATTTTAAAAGCTATTAAGAAGAGAACCCATTTCCTGAATTTAGAACCCTGACTGTAGACAGGTGACTTCTGTTTTATTTGTTTTAACTGTATTGTACTTTGAAATAGTCACACGACTAGTCAAAAATTTTTTCTACTTCTACTATTCACAGTGCAAGCAAGCACAAAAATGTTGACAACTATTCTTTTTTACCCCCTCTTTATTAACATATTTTTGGGGAAAGTAATGGTACAGATGCAGCCTTCTGCCCCAAGAAAGTGTGAGGAGAGAGAAATACTTTCCCATTTTTTCCCAAGACTGAAAAACCTAGCCAGACATGGCCTAAAACATGGCATTATCCCAGGGCTATGTTGGGATTGCAACATTTATTTATTTATTTATTTATTTATTTATTTATTTATTTATTTATTTATTTATTTATTTATATATATTTATATCCCGCCCTATACCCGAAGGTCTCAGGTCGGGTTACAATATTATATTAATCTTAGACAGGTCCCTGCCCTCAGGCTTACAATCTAAAGAGACAAGATACAAAAGGAAAATGGTGTGGGAGGGAACAGGGGTGCTCTGGCGGCAGCAGAGTCCTTGTAAAGGTAAAAACTTTTATTTTATTTTCCTCCTCCATTCCCCACAGGCAAGATTGTTCCTTCATGGCCCATCTGGAGTCAGTTGGGAGGGAGGGGCCAATGCTGGGAGCTTGATGGAAGGTGCTCACCCAGCTTCCTTCTCTCTTCCTCACCCAAGGCAAGATGGTTCCTTCATGGCCCGTCTGGAGGCAGTTCCAACATTGCCCTGGGATATTGAGGTGATAATGTGTGGTTTTGCTATTCCAGAAAATCAACTGTCACTTGGATTTTCCTGGAATAACGATACGACTTACCTTGGTTTTGGCATGGATGCTGGCTTCTCGCATGGGCCTTTAAGAAAATGGCCCCCGCACATTTGCAGGACCAAAACTAGTCCAAAAAATGGCCCACCACAAATGTAAGGGGGGAAACAATTGCATACTTTTGTCATTTTTGCACAACAAAAATACTTGAAAGTGGTAATCTCACCATCTTGTGAGCAAGTGCCCAGAGATGTAAGCCCCATAGTTTTTCTCTGCCATGTTGCAGGGATTAAGAGAGGCAGTTGTGAAATCCAAACAAGAGCCCACATTTTTCTCTCACTGTCTGGAGGCAGCCTCCATTACCAGTGTACAAGGTGCAACTATGCAAGACCCAGGGGTTCAAGAAGCTGGTGGATAGAACCATAGCCTCACTGAAGTGGTGTCCATCACTATCTGTTTTAATTTCCTTGCTTGCTGTTTGGTTTAGAAACATTTACTCAATGATCCAGCTCAGTAGATACAGAGACAAATCATTGCTATGTAGAAATGTTCATCTGCACAGCTCAAAATGAGAAGTGTCAAATTTATTGGGGTCAGTGCCTTTCTGATGGCAGAGTTTAAATATTGCCCAATTCAACTCAAAGAGAAGTTGCAATATGTGTGTCATGCCTTCACTCATGTGGAAAATATGACCCACCTAAGATGAAGCAAGTAACACATGCACACATAAAGCAGACCTCCCTTGCAGCCTTGGTAAGTGGCTTGGTGGTTCCTTTGCCATCACTGAGACCACATCGTCAAGTCTCCTCACTTGCCCATAGAAGTCATTGTCTCCTTCCATGCACAGGAAGATGATGGGCTTTGCAAGGGCCTGGTTCAGAGACAGAGCCTTGAGAATCACTAAAGAATTGATACCTTTGAGGGACACTCAGGTTGTTTAGAGTCCCTCAAGCTTCATTGGTAAGCGGACTTGTGTGCCCATCAGAAGCTCATTGGATGCTACACGGAAACTTGGCCTATGTAAAGTGCCAACCCAGTTCATTTCTACATGCAAGTTAGAAACTGAATGCTATCAAGCAAATATGTTATGACAAAAACAAGCATATACAAAATATAGTCCTTAAACTTCTTACTTCTTTCCTGACAAGCCTCCTTTGCTTTTATCTTCTGCTTCCTTATGGTCCCTATACAACCAACACTTTCTCTAAAGGTACAGTTCCTCAAGTATTTTTTCTTGGACATGTAACTGAGATTTAAGTCTCAGCTGGTTGTTCATTTTCCTGTATTTCCATAAGAGAAGAATCATGGAACACCATTGACTATTGGGACAGGAATAGCTTGATTACTTGGATGGGTCACATATGCCAGAAAGAGGATATAGAAAATTCATTCATATCAGGGTTCTACTAAATCTACTATCACTACCAAGCCCAATTCAAGGTGCTTCCATACCATAAACCTATAAGGCCCTAAATGCCTTGGTTCCCAAATATCTAAAGGAATGCCTTCTTCCATACCAGCCTGCCTGTGCCCTAAGATCTGCAGTGGAAGCCCTCCTGGCTATACCACCACACTTAGTAGCAAAATGGACGATCACCTGGAATAGGGCTTTTTCAGTGATGGCTTCAAGACTGTGGAATAGTCTCCATTCTGAGGTGTGTCAGGCACCTTCACTCTACATGTTCAGAAGAGCTGTGAAAATGCATCTCTTTTTGGCCTTTCACTAAGTAAGGGAACAGCTTTTCTTCCCCATATCCAAGCACTGTTATGGTTTTATTATGTTTACTATATTATGGTTTTAATGTGTTCATTAACCCGTCCTGAGACCTTTGCGTATAGGGCAGGATAAAAATACAGATAAATAAATAAATCTTTTCATTGGTACAATTCAGTATCCTGTGGATACTTTTTGAGACATTCTTCTTCAAAGCAGCACTGGTTGTGTGTATCCATTGTAGAGTAAATGCACTTTAATCAGGCCCTCAGGGCAGTTGATCTCAATTGGGAGTAATGGAAACTGGTTTCACTTAAGTTGACTTTGCAGTTATAATGACGATGAAGCCTAGGATATTCCTCCTTGGTGCTTTGGTATTGGCTTGCTGTACCTCACAGGGGTTTCATCTTGTAACCAACAGTGCATAACATGTATATGAAACTTCTTTTAAACCAAAGCTAGGGAGCTTTGTGGTACCAGTATTCTTATTTCATATCTTGGTCTTTTTAATTGCCTTGGATTTCAGAAGGAAGAAGAAGAAGTTGGCTTTTCTACCCCACTTTTTTCACCCATTTAAGGGGACTCAGAGTGGCTGACAAGGTTTCTATTCTTCTCCCCACAACAGAACACCCTATGAGGTAGGTGGGGCTGTGAGAGCTCAGAAGACAGCTGTGATTAGCCCAGGGTCACCCAGCTGGCTTTGTGGAGGAGTGCAGAATCAAACCTGGTAATCCCAGATAAGAGTCTGGTTCCCTAACCACTATACCAAACTGGCTCATATAAAGAATAAATTAATATCTAGTAGAACATATTCATTTTGCTGTCTTAGTCCCTAACCCAGTGGCCATGCTCAACTGGAAATAGGAAGTGACTGTCAAGCAGTAAAATAACTGGAAACTCTGGCTTTGGCCTGAGGTGGTTGCCACCCAGGCTTTCTGTGGTATTTCTTATATGATAGGTGCTGTAATGCTGTCTGGGATATTAATTTGTGTCCTTCCTATTAAATAGATTAATAATGTTGAAGAGTAGTAGTGTATCTTGGACACCTTGAAGCATGTCATAACTGAAGTAAAAAAGGAAAAATAAGAAGGCAGTTGAGTTGTTTTCATGGAGTAGGCTTTCTTCAAACTCTAACTTGTGATATAGAAGATTGTATGCTGCATCATAGTATAAATAGCTTTCCATTACCAATAGTGCTGAGGCCACGTTATATACCTAAGAAAAAAGGACTGTTCACACTACCTCTTGCCTTGGGGCAAAAGGCATGTGAGCCATCTCAGGGGTGACTGAACCTCTGAAATGTCAATGCCTTCATAATGGCAAAGGAGCGTTACTTTGCAGCACTGGGACTGTTACACACAGCTGCAAAGATTGCGTGCAGCCCTCTGAGACAGACTGAAAATATGCCAGAAGGAGGGCATTTGAGTCATCTCAGGCAGTACATTTGACCAGATTTTTTGGCCTTGCACAGAGGTGGAGAGTAAGAGATGCTGCTGCAGATGGCAGTGGTGTCTGAATCCTTTCTCCTGCTTTTTTTGTCATGCCAGAAAAAAAAAGTCTGGGCATTCAGTTGTAGTGGGACATTTGTCCCCTCCCTCTCCTGTCACTATGACAGCCCTGAAAAGGTCCTTTATGAATGCAGGTAAAGTCTTGAATTGTCAGAGTCAGGCCCTGGTAGTATTCATCTAATGCTACGTATCCCATGACTTCACATCAGAAAATTCAGAGTATTGCTTACAAATAGTTTCAATATTTTTGATTTTTTTTGTTTACTCTTGCATGTACACTTACTTCATCTCTGCTAACAGCTAATGAGGGATGCCTTTAGCTATACCCCAAGATAATCTTGATGTAAAAGACCTGTAATTTTTCTTCTTATTTTCCTACTCAAGCACTGTGATTGAGAGAGTAATCACAGCAAGAGCGCATGCAAATTACAGGCCTGATTTCACTGCTTTAGATCTGTTTGCAGCCACTATGATTTGACTAAAGCCACGATGATGCAAAGTGAGACTAACCATTAGCTCATCAAGCGTGTGGTGCAACAGCCACCAGAAATCTCCTTTTCTTGCTCAATGGTAGGGTGTTTTCTCTCTCTTTCTGTGCGCGTGTTTATAAGTCACAAAAAGTTGAAAGTAATGCTGCTTTTTTTTCTCTAAAAAAAATTACAGTAGTTAATTTCCAAGTGAGCATTTGCTTTTTGATTTTTTTTTTAAAACAAATATTGAAGGTGTCTTAATGGGTTTAAAATAACAGAATATTAAGATAGGGATTAAAAAACAAACAAATATTCTTGGAAATTCTTTTCTCCTTCTTCTTTTACTTTTTATTAACACTCATAGAACAATAAATAAATAAAAATACAAAGAAAACTGTGACTGTACAAACACCAATACATCCCTCCACCAGTTGACAACCTCTTTTAAATTTTCTCATTTTCTTCTACTTTAGTTGGACCAAAGAAATAATCTTGCTATTTCCTTTCTCAAGAATTCTGGTGCTTGGGGTCTTGTTGAATAATACAATAAGTCTTTCCAATTGTCCTCTGCCCTGGAGTTCTGTTTCAAGCCTTGGCTTTTAAATCTTATTCCATGTATTTTTTCAAATGTATATTGTTCCATTAAGTATTTATACCAGTTGTCTAATGACCATTTTGTACTATGGTGACACAAGGCATAACTGCACATCTACAGCTTCCCTGTTCTGCCCCCACATAACCTTCACAGAAGAACATAAGAGGAGCCTTGCTGGATCAGGCCACAACCCATCTAGTCCAGTATTCTGTCACACACACTAGCCTGCCAATTGCCCATGGGCATCTCAAGCAGTGACAAGTGCAAAACTTCTCCTGCTCTCGAATCCCAGCAAATGGCCTTAGAAGCATCCTGCTTGTCCCCACAGCCAGAAAGATGGAAGTAGGTACAAAGGCTGCATCTATGGCTGCACTAGGAGCAGCATAGGCATTCCTAGCATAACTCTGGAGCAGTTTTTACTGCTTCACAGCTATGAAAGATGGGGACAGCACACAAACTCAGAACTGCTATAAGACGGAAGCAGCTTCAAGTTGTGAGGATGTTCTGAGTCAGATCATTCCCAGGTCATGACCACCATCATTCTGTAAAATGCATTGAATCCTGAATATTCACTGAATTTGAATTAAACTTTCTTGCTCATTCTTAATTTCCTGTCTTATTGCAGCTTGCCATAGTTTCAATCTGAAATTGAACAAAATAGTAAACGTTTTGTTTGGTTTGCAACATAGCAATATGGCGGTAAATGAAAACATAGTTCCAAATGGTATCACAGCCTTTCAACCATTGTGATTTCCAGTTTTTTGTGTAAGGAAAGAAACATATGTATTTCAAAGAAAAAATGTGTGATTTTTACTTTTTTGTAAGGAAACAATGTATTTTAAAGAAAAATATGTAAAAAAATGTGGATTTTATCTAAAAACGTTTTCATAAAATTAAAGTGTAGCCCAGGATGTGATATAGTTATAGTCCAATATCAGTTTGATCTCTCCAGATATTATCGTTTATTATACATAGGGATACAACCAAATAACACAGTAAAAAAAAATATTGGAATGGTCTGCTGAGTTGCATACTCATACTGGATGCACATCAATTCTTGAAGAAAGAAGTCACTAGAATCAACAAATCACTGTCCTAATTTATTTGAATTCATGTTTAGTCATGATCTTGACTGTTAGGGTAAGGGGGTAAGGGTGGAGAGGGAAGCTAGTATATGCAAACAATTTATATATTGTAAAAAAATGTAAAATGTAGCCCCCCTCAAAAAATCACCCCCATCTAACTAATGTTGCAAACACTATGGCCATAGCTCCAGTTATCAGACTCAAGGTGCCCATGTAATCCAAAGAAGATGCCCACTGCCACCATGCCTTCATTCAGCTTCACAATCTGCACATAGGCAGCATTGAAAATGGTACATCTACACTAAAAAAAAATGGAGACACAGAGGCCATCTTTTTCTTCACAGATCAGGGTTAGACAAATTTATGGATGACAGATGTATCAATGGCTACTAGAACGAATGCCTAGGTGCATCTTTCAGGCTGGGGGGGGAGGAACTGGGGCGCTTCTAAGGCCATCTGCTGGGACTCGAGGGCAGGAGAAGGTTTGCCCTTGTCTCTGCTTGAGATGCCCATGAGCATTTGGTGGGCCACTGTGTGCGACAGGATGCTGGACTAGATGGGCTGTGGCCTGATCCAGCAAGGCTTCTCTTATGTTCTTATGTAGGGTGGTTACCCCAATGGCCTGGAGAGGACTTTTCTGCCAAATGCATTCACTTTTAAATAAGCCTTTTAAATTTTATTTATTTATTTATTTTCTTTCTATCCCGCCCTATACCCGAAGGTCTCAGGGCAGGTGACAACATTTAAAATCATATATTTAAACAGCAACAGTATATATTAAAACAGTAACTGTGGGAAGAGACAGTATATTCCCATTTAACCAAAGGCCAGGGCAAAGAGGTGCATATACAGTGCATATACAGTGAAGGAGCCTGATGCATCTCAAGGGGGAGACTTCCATAACCTAGGGGCATCACTGAGAAGGCCCTCTCCCAGGTGCCCAGTCCTATTACAGCTGAGGGCGGTGGGACAACCAGGAGGGCCTCCCCTCTAGATCTTAAGGCACAGGAGAGAGAAGGAATTCCTTTAGGTATTTGGAGCCCAAGTCATTTAATGCCTTATAAGTCAAAATTAACACCTTGAATTGGGCTTGGTTGTGAATCAGTAGCCAATGCAACTCTTTTAAGACTGGTGTGTTCTGTGTCCAGCCAGCTGTCCCAGTCAATAAATATATGAAAGGAGACTTGTACGTGAAATACTACTCAACTTCCATGCAGTATGTTCTTCCTCAGAACTTGATGGTATTGGCAGAACTGAAATGAAGCATTAGGATTTTCAAGACACACTATGAAACCCTTTCAGAACCAGAAATCCTGTAAGAGAAAGCACAGAAATATCTGATTTGATTTCCAGCTTCTCCTCCTATAGCAGTAACAGTGCCAGCTTTAATTTTACTCATTTCATTACATCTTTCATATTTTCAAAGTGCTTTTCAAACCTATACGAATTGAATAACACATTTCTGGCAGGTGGCTTCGTATTCTGATGTTATTTATAGGGAAGTGAAGGGTGATGGACAATCTGATTTTACTAAATATAGGGATGGAAGGAAGAAACAAACAATGTCAAACCATTGGTCCATTTAATTAACCATTGCCTACATTATGGTGAAATCTGGAAGAGCTCTGTTCTAGGGATGTGCACAATTTTATTTTATTTTTTGTATTTGATTCATATTGAATTAAATGCAAGAAAATGTGTATTTGTTTGAATAGATCCCCTTTGGATACTAATGTTCAATCCAATACAAATCCCAGATGAATGCATATGACTCCCATACAAAGCTTCGTGCCAACATTCAATCCAAATTCACATGTCCAAATTCATATGAATTCAAATTCATACAAATTTCTACTGTTATGAGTATTCATGAACATCCCTGCTCTACTCCCTTTGACTTAAGGATAAGCAGTTCACTTCTCCTCAAGGAAAATGTACTGTTTCCACTGTCAGATTTGATGGGTTAGGAAACCTTGTCCTGCCATTGCAAAATTGGCTGTGTTCCTAGACTCTTCTCTCAAAATCACAGCCTATCCAATTCCCGTCCCCCAGCCATGAGGGGATCAGGATCAGCTGTGTTTTTGAGAGCCTCTAGCCTCAACTAGAAAATTGATCCAGCTATTGATCCTCACTTGTCACATGGCAGTAAGGAAATCACTACCATTTAACAGGTGGAGAGGAGGACTTCCCACCCTTTGAATTGGAAGGCAAGAGTTTCAAGGACAGAGAGTGCCCTCTTGGGACCTATATATCACTTCAAGCCATAGAAGCAGTGACAATAGGGCACTCACTACTGTCAGAGCAGGGAAAGTGTTTTCAAGCTCTTCAAGCTTTCCAAGCCCTTCTGCTATAAAGCATCTTAACAGCACTTGAAGCAGCATAATAGAGGAAGAGTACAGTGTTCATCAGAAGCCATGCTCTTTCACAGTATTGAGCACCCACAATGTGCATTCAAGTTGCCATACTATACCATATTGATTGCACCTATCTGGAAATAGCTTCCTATGGTTTCAGAAGGGAATCTCTTACAGACATAGCTAAGAATTCAAGTGATCCTGGAACTTTCTGAAGACTAGGGATGTACACAAATACTCATAACATTCAAAATTTGTACAAATTTGACCAAATTCGGACATTTGGATTTGAATTGAATGTTGCACATTCAAAGACTTAGACCCTTTCCGCACTGGCTCTAAAAATGGATTTAGAGCCAGACTGGGGAAGGATTAAAACGTCCCTTTCGCATTCGGGACCCAATTAGGGTCCACTTTTGGTGGCGCTTCCGCATTTCAGCATGCAAGACCAGTTTCTTAAACCCGTTTTGCCACTGAAATCTAGCCCTATTGTAAGACCTACAAAAATTAGGTCTTAATCTGGCCCTTCCCCTCAAACCGTTTCAGAAGCAGGATGCTTCTGCAATGACTGGGGAAGAGCCAGATTCCAGCTGGCACAGAGGGAAAGCATGTGCGTGCTCTCCCTCTCTGACAGCTGGGCCCCTCCCCCCGGCCTCACCCATTGGCTTCCTTGGATCCAGGATGGGGAGGCTTCCAGCAAGCTTCCCTGGACTCCCCCTTGCCCAAGCAGCTGCAATTGCAGCTTCTTGGGCCAGGGCCCCACTACCTACATCCTCCACCCCACCCCAGGTCGCACGTGTTCGATCGTATGCTTACCTGGCAGTGGCCAGACCAGTTCTGCCAACAGGTGCCCAGCGTGCCCTGCACGTGTGTGCACCGTGGCTTCCCATTGGCCAGCCACCCTCCTGAGCCTCCTGAGGGTGGTTGGCCAATGGGAAGCCACGGGGCATGCACGCACAGGGTACTCCGGGCTCCTGCCATCAGAATTGGCCCAGCAGCTGCCAGATAAGTATCCAATTGCGTGTGTGCTACCTGGGGTGGGTTGCGTTGGGTGTAAGCTGTAGGGTTCCCTGGCCTGAGAAGTTGCAATTGCAGCTTCTCAGGTGGGGGGGGGACCCTGGGGAAGCTGGCTGGCAGCCTCCTCATCCTGGCTCCAAGGGAGACAATGAGTGAGGCTGGGGGTAGGGCCTTCAGATGTGTACCTGATTTGCCAGACGTGATTGTGGCATTCCTGGTGTAGTCCTGGAATATAAACCTGATTTACTGGGTTATTGTTATTCGCATAAAAGTTACTATTGCACAATATCTTGTTATTCTGTAGTAGAAGCTCTGACTGTATTACTGTGAGAGAAGTACAAGAGTTTGGCGTGAGTTGTCAGAACCCAGAAAAATTTCACATTATACTATTGGGAGGGTTAGGTCATATGGGAAGAAAGTCTCACAGATGTAATGACATTGTGCTGCTTTGGAAATGCTAAAACCCAGAGTACCAATTCAGTGTATATATAGTGTATGGTAATTCTGAATGTGCTCTAAACCAGTAAATAGATAAATTGGAGAATAAATGATGTCTGGATGCTGCTTTAATTATTGCTCTTTTAAATGTACAGGCAGAAGTTCAGAAGCCTGTTTAGTACACATGTGCATCTGTTAGTTCTTCTGCCCCATTAGCTTCAGTGGAAGGGGGCACAAACAAAGAAACCATTACACTAAGAACTAGATAGCAGGCCAGAAGAAAGGACAACATGGACAGCTTTCTCGGCTATTCTGGCTAAACACTACACAAACTCATCTCCACTGTTAAAAATTAAATATATGCAAGCCACAGGTCTGTCATGCATGCCTGGTACTACTGTTGAAAATACGGAAGATGTTAATATTTTATCTTATCTTTAAAAAGTTCAGCTGCCAATTTGGCTCAATTGTATGCCATGGAAATACTGCTACTGCCTATGTATTCTTAGACTGTCCATTGGGTTAGACCAACATCCCTCCAGATACTTGTCCTGTCTGCTTCATTAAATCATTGTTTCTTTCTTTCTATAACTAGTGGAACATGTTCTTCCATTTTACAGAGTCTGTAGTAGTTTGCCAAGGCAGTCAACACCCATCGGATCATCTTTTCAGAATGGAAACGTTTGCTGTAGGCAGTGGCAGCGAGGAAAAGCTGAATGGAAATTGAGTGCCTAATGCCTGTGTTACTTGCTTTTCATGTGTAGCTTGGGTTAAATCATGATTCACAATTCTGAGCTGCACCTCAGCTTACCTCTGGTCTGATCAGGTGTCCCCTTTGCCACTGTGAATCCCAGTCCACAGTTGTGCTTTTCTTTGTCTTTTCTGACCATTGCTTCTTAACATAGAAGCCTAAACACCCATCACCCATCACATCCTGTCATGAAACAAAACTATATAACACATGCTTTTAACATTAGAAAAGGAAGTTGTTTAGGAGAAAGATGCAAACAATGCAAGTTCCCACCCCCACCCCCCCCGAGGATATATTTTTCTTTTTTAAAAAAGAAAAAAGAAAGGAAGAACAAAAGGGTGAAGAGCTCAATTTTCCTTTAAAGGAAATGGCTTCGAAATGTGTGTGTTTAAAAAGTTGAAATTCTTAATTGAGAATGGTAATTATTCAGCTAGTAGAAGATTAAAAGGCACAGAGAACATAGTGAAGAAGCACTCAACAACAGATTAGACTCCGTAGATGATCCACTACTGGGCACCACTGTCTTCAGCACAGCACCCTACATGACTTTGCATCTGCCAGCACTGTCACTATGGCGATGCTGATGCCTTGCACAAGTGCAGTTATGTCAGGGAGTCATGTGAGCCACCAGCACACCTACAGACCAGGTCACATAGAATCATAGAATCATAGAATCATAGAATGGTAGAGTTGGAGG
>MTQE01003428.1:18103013-18136446 GCA_014337955.1 Aspidoscelis marmoratus | reverse complement strand
CTGATGGGTAGGAGAGTTAGATCCAACAAGGGGAAGTATTTCTTCACCCAAAGGGCCATTGGTTTATGGAATGTGCTGCCGGAAGAGGTGGTGACAGCTATCAGTCTGGATCGCTTCAAGGTAGGGTTAGACAAATTTATGGATGACAGATGTATCAATGGATACTAGAATGAATGTCTAGGTACATCTTTTAGGCTGGGGGAGGGGGCAGAAGAAGGACACTTCTAATGTTATTTGCTGGGATTCAAGAGCAGGAAAAGGTTTGTCCTGGTCTCTGTTTGAGATGCCCATGAGCATTTGGCGGGCCACTGTATGCGACGGGATGCTGGACTAGATGGGCTGTGGCCTGATCCAGCAGGGCCTCTCTTATGTTCTTATGTTCTTATTAAGATTTAAGCACATTTGCCACTTGGTTGCCCACTCAAGAGAATTTCTGGAGAATTTCACCATCTCTTTCAGTTTATGGTCCAGTAACATGGCACTACTATATGGGGAAGGGAATATTTTCATTCCCTTAACATCTTCTGTGAAGGAGGTACAGAATCAACTTTTCATTTTCTTTCTCAGGCAATACAGTGGACACTGATGTAAATGAAACTCAGGCTAAAGATTTTTTAGATCACCTATATATTAAAGAACATATTGCTATGCTGACTCTTTTTAAACAACCATTTGTCAAAAATGTTTTTGCCATTGTTTTTAAATATATCTTATTCTCCATTCAGAAAAAGAAGAGACCAGTTTTGCAACTCCTGATGCCACAAAGGTCTTTAGAAGAATTGTCCATTTATTGAGAAGAGGGAAGTGAGGCTATGCTCCACTGGATACACATATTGAGCAAGTTGTGGTTTACTCACGTGCTGGCATGAAGAGGAAACAGGGTGTATTACTTAGGAGAGGTGAAAACTTGCAGTATCCTCACTGAATTAATCACGTGACTTAAGAATGACCTTCTGCCTATGAGCAGAGGAGAGAAATTAATCAAATTAATCAAATTAATCACCAAATGATTTAAAAAGAGAATTCACCACTAACTTTCCAACTTTTTAATAGTGCCAGCTCATTCCTATACATCATTAGACCTGGGTTCTTCTTCAGTATCACTTAGAGATAGCTATTCTATCACACTGCAAAACAGAGGTGGATAAAGGATTTGTACCAGTGAGGTACAAGTGCACTGGTACCTCAGATGACCCCTGAAGCCACTGTGCATGTGTAGAGTGTTATTGTCACCATAGCAATAGCTCACATACAGTTGCACGGGGCACCACAACCAAAATGGTAGTGCTCTGCAGAGAATCAAACATGAAACCAGATGGAAGTAAGTGTCCAACCACACAGGGCTTAGGCAGACATGTACTAGTGTTCCCTAGTTCGAATGCTAGTACATGTTAGTCTCTAATGCACCTTTCTCATCCAACAGACAGGCAGGCAAGTGCAGAAATGCCCTAGATAAAAGTTATCTATATCCATGCTAGCATGTTTTAGCACACATTTGCTGTTCTAAAGCCCACTCAGTGACTCTGCCTCTGCCGGTGGTTGATCTGGATCTAGCTAATGAAGATCTAGCTAAAACAGATTAATTGAGATAGGTGTAGAAAGGGTTTAAGCCTTAAGTACCTCACAAGTATTTTGAGATAAAAATCGTGGAGAATGCCAATAGCATTAGGCTCATCCACTGCAATGGGGATGCATTCTTTCCCTACCATTAGGGTGCAGCAGCTCCAGGGGTGTTTTCACAATTGCCTCAGGGGTGGGTGAAAAGCATGTTAGGCTCAAGAGCAAGAGTTTTCCACTCCAAAGATATCTTAACTCTTAATATGTGGAAAAACTGAAAGGTGAATTAAAAGGGCTAGCAGTGCCTAAACAAGAAGACTGCTTTAGTAAGAAGGGCAGAAAATTGCCTTTTGGGAACAGGCACAAACACTCCAAAAAAGTCAACCTGAGGCAGGGGGCCCCTCCCAGGCCTGTCCAGATTGGGTCCTGCTGGACCCAGGGACAGGCAGTGCTGGCAGGGCCCTCCCCTGGTCCCTGCAAGTTCTACAGGGCAGGATTGTGTCCCCTAGGTCCAAAAGGGACCCCCCTGGGCACCCCCCCATGAGGACAGGCCTAAAGGGGAACACACACATTCACACCTACCTCCTCCATGCCAGCTCCCGAAATGGTGAGCCGAATATGCCTGTGCAGCCGGGGCGCTCTCCATACCACTTCGTACCCCCTCCCCCGCATCATACCACTGGCATTGTACCAGTGGCATGCCACAAGGCTGGGCTTGCCAATTTGGGAGCTGGCAAGGAAGAGGCAGGTGTGTCTGTGCATGCATGCACATGCATGTTCCCCTTTAGGCCTGTCCTTCGGGGGTCCCTGGGGGGTCCCTGCGGGCCCTAGGGGACCCCATCCTGCCCCCTTGAACTTGCAGGGACCAGGAAGGGACTGCGTCAGGCCTGCCTGCCCCTGGGTCCAACAGGACCCAATTTGGAGAGGCCTAGGGAGGGCCCTGAAGCTGTCAGGGAGGAGGCATGCGAACAATTCCCTCCCTGGACGGCCGGAGACAGTCCAGAACATGCTGGGATGCATGTAGAGCACAATTAAGTGCTCTACACCCAAAACTCGTGGAGGACATGCTGAGATGGGCTGGGGTGGTTCCAAACGTAACCACCGGCCCAGAGAAGCATATGCTCCATCCTGGCGTGTCCTCCATGCATTCCAAAAGGCCTAGTGCGAAAAGGCCTCTGGTCTTCTCACAGTGGCCAGAAGAGATAAGTAGATCTATTTGAGATGCAGCCTCAGGGGTGGCAGGGGTGTTTCTTTTCTGGGGTGGGGGACTCCACCCACATTATGCCTCTGTGGGTTAAAGCTGAGAGGCAATGTCTCACCCAAACCCATCCATGACTGAATGAGGATTTGAAGTCTGGAACTTGGAAACTGTGGCCTGACACTCTTGCTGATAAACCTCTTTGGCTCTCTTCTGCCATCTCCAGTCTTCAAATTCCCAAGCTTTCATGGTCCATTAAAAAATGTCATGAATAAGTCAAAATAGTATACTGAACATGTATAACCTCCCTACGATCCTTATGGGACTATCAATGGTAGTGATGCCACATAGAGAAGATGACAAAACGAGCAGCTGTGGAAAATTTTTCATTGGCCTTTATAGCTACACAAAAGACTAAGGAGTCCCTCTAAGGTAAGTTCCAAATTTGACAAAATATTTATTTGTGTATGGGTATTTGCGACTATATGTGTGGAAACAATCTCAATCCATTTTATTTCACTTTAAATATTTTATTGCTCTTTCTTAATAGATTATTTTTGTTGAATATTGTTTCAGTTTCCTGTCATTCTACTGAAAAGCAAGAGTGCAAAA
Source organism: Aspidoscelis marmoratus (assembly GCA_014337955.1). Taxonomy (NCBI): domain Eukaryota; kingdom Metazoa; phylum Chordata; class Lepidosauria; order Squamata; family Teiidae; genus Aspidoscelis; species Aspidoscelis marmoratus. Next base: position 18,133,079 of record MTQE01003428.1, on the reverse strand, counting down.
TGGAGGAGGAAAATGTATGAAAAATAACTATCTTTAAAGTAAATAATGTGTAATAAATTTTAAAAGTCAGTTCTAGTCTTCCCATTGTAAAATTGTCATTGAGACTAAGAAGAACAAAAATGTTGCTTGATATTAATAGTTCTGTCATTGAAGACTGGTGGGGGTATTAATTGTGTTAATAGTGATCATGTTGAATTCATTTGGTTTTTGTCAGACACCTGTTCACCCATATGTTGTTACATCATTATTTAGTAATAGTTAATGAACCTGTAAAAGTTAGCAAGAAAGATTGGGGAGTACATTTCTTCTCCAGAAACAAGACTATTAGTGTATTTTGCAGTATGCCAAGAGGTATTTACGTTCCTCGCTGATACGTTAAGAACATAAAATAGTATCACTTTAGTAACCTCAGAAATACTATACATTCAGTATAGTACATTGAGCATTCAGGATAGATAAAAAATCAGCTTCATCTCACATGCCATTCAGACATGGCAGAGAGTGTAGACTATGAAAGCAATAGAGTGTCTTAGTGGACTTTCCATAAATAATGAAAAGGGAAAAGGAAGTCATTGGAAGAAAAGGGGAAATGTACTTTTTTTTCTGTTCCACATTGAATCTTCATGACCACAAAGTTACATGTTTAGCCTGTACTCTCGGGTTTTGGTTGTGCAACACCAGAAACCAATGGCAAAGAGAGAGAGTCATGTGCAGAGTGTCAGCTTTGGTAGTCAGCAAAAGAAAAGAAGGAACACAATAACAGGGTATAGTTAAAGCTGCCTTAAAACAACAACAACAACAACATTAGTTTTCTGCTATTAGGATAAAATTGCTGCATGCAGTAGGGGTGGCAGTGCCTGTACAAGAATGGTATATGTGAAGTAATGTATGTAAACTTGAAAAGAGGCTTTTGATTGCATGCACCACATCAGAACAAAATAATGTTAAGAGGAGATCTGCTAGATCAGTCCACAGTCCATCTAATCCACTAAGTGGCCCACCAGCTTTTGATTCCCTGAAAATGGGCTTTAGAAGCACCCTGCCTGTTTTTCCAACCTGGAGGAAGTACCTAGGTGTGCATGTGTTTACTCAGTAAGTTAAAAGTATGCCCAATGAAGCTAATGTTGGATTCAATTCAGATTGAATAACCAATTTAAATTTGTGCACATCTCTAGTTTGTATATGTTTGCCATCTTAGTAAAAGACTGGCAACCTTCTAGCCATCCTATGCTTCTATTATAGAACCTTGGGCTGTACCTAAACAGAGTACTGTTTGGGGCTAGATGTGGGCAAGTGCTGCACAAGTTGGCACAAGAGTGAAAGGGCCTTGGGCAAATACCTGCAATTTCACTTCATTCTTCTGCATTTCACTTGCAGAAGTGGAATTTTGTTCCCTGCAGTACATGCTGGCATGCAAATGAAAGAAGATCCAAAATTTCAGGTCTCATGCCCCCCACTTCTGAGTTTGCAACCAGTGTGGGGCAAGGCAACTGACATATGGTCACCTTAATGTTGACTGAGCTGTTGGCATCCAGGCATTTGCTCACTCCACCCCCAGCTGAACTCGGTCAGCCTACTGGGCATCTGTAGATGCAGTCTTAGTCCAACTGGAGATCTCTTTCCACAATACACCTAAATTAATCACCTTGCTTAATATAAGCTTACGGATGATCTGTAGTGATCTATGATCTTCTATCTGGAACATGGAGATAGATGGACAGGCACAGAGAACCAGGGAGGTGCACGGATGTTCTAAACATTCGAAATTTGATTGAATCTGATCGAATATGGACATTCAAATTCAAATGGAATGTTTTCACATTCAAATTTAAACATTTGAATGAATTTTGAATGTTCCAAAACATTCATTCAAATGATTTGAATCATTACATACGTATCTGCACGAATCTCATGTGTCTCTGTACACATTTGCGCTTATAATATGGAACAAAAACGGGATGCATACAGGATAAAACAGGATGCATACAAAATGCATCCAGATACATATAACACATATGAATGTTGTCAACGTTTGGATCTTCAAATTTGTATCTAACATTCGAACGAACAGATTCAAATGTATCAGATTCGAATCAGGTTTTGTTGCATTTGGATTTTAAACATTCGAATCAAATCAAATGTTTTGACATTCGATTCAACTTGAATTTGAATGCAAAAAGACATTCATGCACATACCTACAGAGAACTACTGAAGTTTTTTTGGGGGGGTTTCCCTTCCCACTACTGCATCTGCTTCACCATTGTTTTTCTCTCTACTCTCCCATCTTCCACGTTAGCTAAGTAGAATGAACTCGGCTAAATTTCTTATAGTATGAGCCATTCTCCCCTCCTGATCTTTGTGGTCCACCTCCAAGAACCCTGTTGAAAATGCATAATGAGAATATTTTTTTCAAAACAAATCAGAAGCAGCACACAACAGCCAGAAATTCACTCCCCTGCCAATCTGTGGGCTGCCTGCTTCTTAGCTGAATGCCAACAATGTTGGAAACCCAAAACAAAGTTATGTAATAATAACAAATATCAGATGAATTAAAGCCAAGGGAAAAATGCTTGCCTTTCTCCAGCCCACCCATGTGTACAATAAATCATAAAGAAAGTGACTTTTGTCATTGCTAGCACTTTTGGTTGCAGTAATAGGAGACTGGCTGTTCCTGGATGTTACAAGTTTTTTTTTAAAAAAAATTGAGGACTGTAAATAAATTGAGGCAAAATAACTGTTTGAACCACTGAAACCAAGCTAAACATATTCAGGAACTGAATTATAAGAAGTTATTTCCTTTTGATTTGAATTTCAGGCAGCAATAAGGATGCTTATATAACTTTTATGATCTGAGATCAGAGCTTTTGGTCTGTCCACAGGTACTGAGCCACCACTAGTTATGAAACAGTGCTAATGAGATGTGTTTAGCTTAGTAATTCAGTATTATGATCACAGAATCATAGGCCCTTTCTACACTCAAAGACCATGTCCTGGAACCAACCTAGTCTGCAGTTCCAGATCATGGAACACAGTGGTCTGGAACACATGCAAGTTCCTAGCTTTGGCTCTCTCAGGGGACCCATTCAGCAGGACACTTTGGTGCGCCTCCTAAATGTGTTCCCTAGTCATCCAGAAAATGGAGGTGTGATTTCTGCATGCCTCCATATTCTGGATTGGGACCCACTGGTCTGCCTGTAGACCTGTTTAATCAAGAGCCTTGCAGGTGGAGAAAACCAATGGTGGGTGGGACCTCTCTTGGACTGGCCTATGGTCAACATCATAGACTGGCTTAAAGGTAAGTGCGAAAAAGACCATAAGATCACAGAAGAAACACCTTACTTGATCAGACCAGCTAGTCCAGCAGCCTAGCCCCACAGTGGTAACTAACTGAAAGAGCTAGTCCACAAGGAGGCCATGGATTCTGGAATGGCACTGGAGGCCCAATAACTCCATGACTAGGGACACCTATTACCAGCTTTGATCTGTATACAAGCTATTCTTTAATTATTGTACTGGTTACCTTTCAGCAACTGGACCAGCAGATGGTTTTATGCTTGGTATGCAAAGTAATAAACAACTTGAGGCAAGAGCGTTTGACAGAATACTTCTCCTGTTACAGACCTGCAAAATGAATAAGGGTCTTTCTACACTTGTTAGTGTTCCTTACCAGCAAATGCATTAAAATCTTCCCTTCTACAGTGGAATATGGGAGACGCTGATTACCATTAGTTTTCTCCATCAGCACAGGACAGAGGGTAATCCAGATCAAGAGGCCCTGGGGTGAATTATTTCTTGTTCATTTTATGTTGTGAACTGCTTTGGGTTAGATATGGCAGTGGCCACCTGCACGTGAAATGCAATACTTAAGTACTGATGGAAAGGGCAGGGGGCTGGATCACCAGGGCAATATCTCGGGCATGCACAGACACAGTTATGCCACTACACTCACTTGCAGTGCCATGTCCTGAAGGGGAGGGGGTTGCTGCTGTCCAGGAGGGGTTGGTGCATGCAGTAGTGGTGGCGGCAGCATGTTAACTCTAGGGATGGGTTAGTGTATTTCAGGTCAGCAGTGACAGCATGAAGAAGTACTCGCTTAAGGAGTGGACTGCTGCTCACTAGAAGGTGAGTACAAACAGGCCCCAAAACATATCCAGAACATTTTTTTCATGAGCTGGGTCCTTAGACACAGAAAATGTTGTCAAAGTTCAGCCATTCTGAAGAATAAATCTCAGTCCAAAGTTCCACAGTTTTCTCTGTTCCCTGCTCCTCATTTTGCTCCTTTTCTTTGATCGTTTTGCTCACATCATCTGCAGCAAATGGAAAATCTTGTCAACAAGGTCATTTCCAAGTTACATGATTCACCCAGAGGGGCATGCTTGTTAAGTTTCTTCTAAGAAAGTAAGGTCCTTGGTTTCCTCTTAAAAGAGTCATGTGAAACAAAAACCACAGCAGACAAGAATATTTGCAAAGCTGGGAAGATTATTCATCAAGAAAAAGAAAGAAAGAAAGAAGACCCAGCTTCTTAACTTTTCTCTTTCCTTGCAAGTTATAAAGGCCAGTGGAGGCTTTCTGACATTCGAAAGAATAAAAGTAATTCTTACCTGTTTTACCAAATATTTGTGGCTGAATGATCTCAGCTTCATTTTTAAAGTTTGTTTTTTGCAGCACTACAAGGAATACCACATGATATCTTCATTCATTCTCCCAGGAAAAATTACACTTCCCATGAAAAAGAGTCTGTTTCTTTCTGTCTCTGATTTGTACTCTGTCACTTTCCTTTTCTTGAACAGTACTCCTAATTTCTTTTCCATACTACATAGTAAACTATAGAACTCAAGTCAATGTGGTGTAGTGCTTTAGATTACTGGCTTGGGGCCTGAGAGTCCGGGATTGAAATCCCCATTTGTTCATGAAGTTCACTGGTTAACCTTGGGAAAATCACTGCTGCTTAGATTAAGCTGCCTCACAGAACTGTGAGAAACTGACAGTAAGGAGTGCCATCTATGCATTTTCACTAGACTGCTTTGGATCACAGCAAATTACACAAAAAGTTAAGACTGCATTCACGTTGTCCACAGAAGGCTCAACTGCTTGTACAGAAGACATGGGTCCTGCCTTTGGTGTACATAAGAACATAAGAACATAAGAGAAGCCTTGCTGGATCAGGCCACAGCCCATCTAGTCCAGCATCCTGTCGCACACAGTGGCCCACCAAATGCTCATGGGCATCTCAAGCAGAGTGGTATAACGTACAAACACCATTCACCTCAGCATGAGACCCAACATACAGCCAAGAGAGCAAAAATCTTCTTGCAGCTATGTTTCTGCTTCATAGGCCCTTTCTGCATAGGCCAATATGCTGGACCGTAGAGCATGCCAGTCATCTGTCTTCCGTGAACTGCTGTGGAAAGCAGAGGTCCCCCCACCAGCCGCCACTAGAGTGGCTTGTCCACATCCAGTTAGGGCATGGGTCTAGAGAAGGCACCAAAATAGCACCCAATCCTGCTCCAGTGGTGGGCTATTTAAAAGAAACCCACCAGAGGATTACTGAGGGCATATTGGTCTATAAAGGGCATGTGGACAGCATTCTTCTTGTTTGACTGGACACGAGGAAGTAGGGGTGTGCACAAGCCATTTTTCACATTTGATTTTTGACATGTGGATCAAATGTGGAAAAATTCGGCTTCCGTTGAATCCCACCCCCACAAATGTGGGGAAAATGCAACCTCGCCCCAGCCCTCCCTTCGTACCCCCACTTACCTGTCCTCATCATTGCTGTCCCCACCTCGCCTTCTTCTAAGGCACTCCTGGGTCTGTGCAAGCAGAACCAGAAAGTGCCTTTTCAACCTCTGGAAGGCCTATTTCAGTATCTGAAGCATACCAAAATAGGCCCTGGACGCCCCCAAAGGCCCCCAGAAGTAAGGGTGTGTGTGGGAGGTGGGTGGGAGGCCTTTGGTGGCATCATCAGGCCTATTTTGGTGCTCACCCTAGGCCGAAACAGGCCTTCCAGTTCTGGGGTCACACAATCCTGGAACTGGAAGTGCTTTTTAGGCCTCCGGAAGGTCTATTTTGGCCTCTGGAGACTGCCAAGATAGGCCCAGGGATGCCACCAGATGCCCCCCCTCCCCGCAAAAAAAAGGTAAGGGGATATGTGGGAGTTGGACAGAAGGCTGGGCCTATTTTGGTGCTCAACAAAGGCTGAAATAGGCCTTTCAGTTCTGGGGTTGCACATTGGAGCAGGAAGACACCTCGTTGAGGTCCTGGGGTTGATGCCTAAATCTCCTAGACACTCATGGGTACAGGACATTTCCCTGAGAGTGTTTGTGGGCACGCAAGCATCCTTGGAGGCATCATTCCAGATGAGAAGGATAGTGCCCAATGCTGCCTTCAAGCGCGTGCTCAGCTCTGCAAATGTGACATGCCCAAAATGGGCCACTCCCTGAACCATTTCTGGCACCATATAATCTGTTGCTCTTCTGAAGATTTCTGGCTTCTTCATCAACTGAGAATGTCTTTAAATTAACCATATTAATACTGTTCTAAGAAACTTATTAGCCAGACTAGTTCACCCTCTATTTACTAAGACATCCTTGTAAAGTAAGGAGATTTGATAATTAAAAGTAAGTATATATTTTGACTATATATCTTAATAGTCAAAAGCCAGATTCTGACCATGGCAAATGCTGTTTTTGCTAGCAGGAGAATATGAAAGAAAATCCAGCTGAAAGCTTCTGTAGGTAAACAGCAGGAAAATGTCAATTTTGTCTACTCAACACAGATCTGCCGCAGGACACCTTTATTCTAGCAGGCATCTCTGGCAACACACGGTGCCATGTCATTGTCATGAGGCTTATTCACTTCACTTGACACCTGTGCATCATGCCCTACAGATGCTGCACTGTGTTTAGGACTGAACTCTAAACAGTGCAGCTGTTCAACACATGTGCATTTTCCACTTAACAAACCATAAGAATGCAACAGAGGGTTACAACATCAGAATCCTAGGGCTAAAATATGGTAAGCAAGAGAAGTGTTTCGTTGGGACATCTTTACTGTTTCCAGGAGGCTCTGTCTACATGCTGTGGGTGATATCCATGTACTCTGCAATGCACAAGCAATAAGGAAGGCATTTCTGATTGATATTGTAAGTGACAACTCGATATTTTTGATTCATTCTTGCAGTTCATCTTCATGAGACATCATGTTTGCAGTATTCTTTCTTGGCACTAGTGAAAGTCAAAGAAAGGATTGTTTTCTTTCAGAAGCAACACCAAATTGCCTTATGCCCCATGGAGATTAGGGTAATCTGTAACAAGGTCCAGTGCAGAAATGGCCTTGGAGCACTTTTTAAAGATAGATTGAATGTGCTCCATGCATAGAGTCTCTTCCTTTGGAAGGGCTTAACGGACTGAGGCAAGATCCACATAAGGAGTAGAACTGCTATACATGTAGCACTCTTTTCCTTGTGCAATATGAACATAAAAACATAAAATTGCTGCACTGAACTGGACCTATGGCTCATCTAGTCATGGAGCAAATTTTCGCTTCCCGTCCCATCAGGGGACAGGAAAGCTGAACATGCCCCTAGGTGTACTAACATTTGCACTCATGAATGCTAATATATGCCAACCCACCCCCACACATGCAGACACGTGCCCCTCTGTGCGTCATAGAAGTGTGGAAGGGCTTGCCCATTTCTGAGTAAGAAATGGTCCTTTCCAATGCAGATGCTTCATCCAGAAGTGCACTGGAAACCAACTACCAGGTAAAGTGCAGAAAGACACATGCTTTCACAGTAGCCAGCACTTTTGCACAAGGAAACCCATCAGCAAGACATGAGCACATGTCTTGCTTTGTTTGCAGTCTCTCAAGAGCTGGCCTTTAGAGGCGTATCACTTCCTACCACCAGCACTAACAGCCATTGGTAGCCCTGACATCTGTGGACAATCAAAAACTTTCTAGAAAATGTACAAGCTGGTGGTCGTTATCACATCTCATGGAAGCAACTTCCAGAGTTGAACTGTGCTAGCCTGTGATAAGCCAAATTAAAGATAATGTTGACAGAGTGATGTGTGCATGCTAAAGCTGCTGACTCCAGCTGTCAGGATCATGTAGATTTGATCTACCATGAGAAGAAAGTGGGTAACTCCAGACAGCCTTAAAACTGTGGAGGGAATTGCACAACTACTGTTAATGTGACAAACTGGACTCATTAAAGCTGTGCAGTCCCTCTGCAGCCACTAACTGGACAAATGGATTGGTTGGTAGGACTCAGTAACAATGAAGCATTCCAGGAAAGTCCAGAGTAAAAAGCTGTTGATTTAACAACAGCTTTTTGCTTCCCGAAATGCTGCAGAGCTACTGTGTCCTGCTGATCATCCTGCTTCTCCCATATTGCCCTTCCCGTGTCTTAAGATCTCCACAACAGACACCCTATGAGGTAGGTGGGGCTGTGAAAGCTCAGAAGGAGAGCTATGGCTAGCCAAAGGTCACCCAACTGGCTTCAGGTAGGAGTGTGTACTAGGGATGTGCACGAACGGGTTTGGGACATTCGATTCACAACTAATTGAATGTTAGAAAATTTGTATCCATTCAAATAGCTGACATTCGAATGTGATTGGATTCTATGTGATACTAATGTATTGATACATATTCGTACGAATATCCAACACGATTGCATACAGATCCTGGATATGGATCCTGCATATGGACCCTGGATAGTGATCCTGCATTCATATCCTATACAAACGCATACATATTGGATACATATCCTACACCAACACATACATATTGATACATATCCGATACGTATCCCCAGTTTAACAAATGTACGAACTATTTGTACAAATGTTCCAAAGCATTTGTATTCATATGAATGTTAATATACAAATGTCATAACATTCAGTTTGTGTATGAATGTCTGAATTCATCTGAATAACAAATGTTACGAATATTCGTCCACATCCCCAATGCATACTCAAACCTGGAGACCTCCAGATAAGAATCTGACACTCTTAACTGCAAGACCAAAACTGGTTTGATTTTATTCTTCTTCTTCTACTACTACTACTAGTAGTAGGAGTAGTAGTAGTAGTAGAAGAAGAAGATACATAAAATAAAACTTGGGAAGATTATAAAAACCTATGAGGAGCTTCATCACTAGATGGGGAAAAAACAGAAAAAACATGATACATCTGTTCCTATTAATTATTGACATACATGAGGAATTGAAAGGCACACATAGATTGGGGGCTACATGCTACCTTGTTTTCCATGCCCCTCAGTCCTACCATGTGAATCATGCCTCCATCTTTTCTACACATGCCTAACTGGTGGATATCCTAAGAACGCTCATTTCTGGATTTGAAACCTCTATAAATGTATTTGATAAAGGCATAGCTTGTTAACCTCTGAGGGAAGATAAAATTGCACAATTTTAGCCATAATGAATAACATGCCATGGCTATATTGAATATTTGGCATAGACATACATTCAAATGAAACCTTTCTGCACTGGACCTTATTCTGGATTTTATCCTGGACTAAGGACCTGTCATGTGTGTGCTGATGCAGACTATGGCAACCTAGTGCAGAAAAGGTCCTTGAGAAATATATATATGTGATTTGTTCTCTTTTTAAAGTGTTGTATACATGCCAAACCAAGTAGGTTTTAAGACTTTGTTTTGTTTGTTTTGCAGCGACCATGGGGATATCTAATAACAGGAACCTGATGTTGTTGTTTTCCAAATCTGTAAGTTCCTTTAAAATTTATCCTTAATAAAATGTTAAATAAGGCCAGATAAAAACCCTTAAAAGTCTGCTTCAGTGTCAAGTAAAAGGGTACATATTTAGGAGAAAGAATGAAAAATAAAGAACTCTTTATCTGAAATAGTTTATATAGTGCACAATATATTACTTCCACTTTACACAGGACACCAGCAAGGCTGAAAAGGCTCATTCAGCATTCCTAGAATCTTCTGCAACACACTTGGTGAAAAAGATTCCTTCAAAACAGGAAGTTTGAAAACCACTGTGTCATATGCCAATATCAGGATAGTGAAGAATTATTCCATTAAATAAGTTATTTTAAGTGGTCCTACTTTCTCCCCCATCCTTGGATAGTTTATTACTTGTAAATTATTTGTCACGTTGTTTTAATTCTATCCAGATCCTTAACTTTCTAATCATGTTTCTTTTATGGGGTCTCTTTTAAAGAAGCACTATAATTACATGCCAAGGGTCCCTGTAAATTTTATCAGGCTGTAAAATATTATACTTTAATTATTTGGCAGGGGAAAAAATTGGAAAGGTTCCCTCTGCAAGGCTAGGCAATCAATACTGCAAAGAGTGTAAGGTCTCTCATAGTTTTGCCACTCTCCTTATGGTATCTATCCACCTCAGAAGGTTTCCACACTCACACACAACATTTAGGAGCATAGGGACTGGTTAATAAAAGAAGAAAGTGCTTACTGTAGGATTTAGCAAGGGAAGGATTTACTAAGATGAGGAGATTGTGAGGGATATATCCATGCTTCCATTTATAAAATGCAAAGTTTGACCTTAGCTTGAATTGGGAGACCCCAGCATTTCACGGAAAGTAGAATATCAGAGTTAGGCATGACCTTTTTATTGGATACCTGTGCTGTAAATTTGTAATACATAATCTCCAATGTAAATTTATTATCACATAATAGTGGTGGCATCTAGTTGCTGTCAGTCTGACTCACAATTTCTTTTGAAAGCATTGTCCTTAATTTCACAGAAATTGCTTCCTGACAGATGAAGACACGAGGAGACAGTTGGGATTGGAGACTTGGGTGATAAATATGATGCATAGCTGCTGGACATGAACATATCAAGAAAGCTTTTCAAGGGATGGTAGAAAAAAACCAGTAGCACCATTTAGCTGGAATACTGTACAGTAAATCAGACTTCAAAACATGATACTGAAACTGGGCTCTGTTATAGAACATTTAGATTAACAATGAAGTTTTACACGTTTATGCCAATAACCCTAAAACTGGATCTCTTTGAATATATGTAGAATTGTTCTGAATATTAGGCAAGATCTGATGGGAACCAAGGGATGCTACTCTTTTCAAAAATAAAAAATAAAAAATGCCTGGCTTGATTTCTTGCAGGAAAATAATTCTTGATCCAAAGAATTCACCCTTAAAACAGACCAACAAAAAATCTGCATCAGTAATTGCAGGCAAGGCCATATACAGATGAGGAGGCATGGCTGAGTTATTTATTTTACTTGACGTAATTCATTGCCAGCATACAAAAATGCTGGGGCAAACCAACCTTTTCTCAGATTCATAAAATCTCAACCTATTTTGTGAATTTCTGTCCAATAGAAGTTACTCCTGTTTCCAATTAACTTAAATTGTAATCAGATTTTAGGTTCATATCTATATATATTTTTAAAGAGATTTCATATATACTTCAGTCATGCTAATACCACACTGTAGGAAAGAGCTGCATTTATTGCCAAACTCATCTCGTAGTCACTAGGTTTGGTTATGAAGCCAGCTGGGTGACCATGAACTAGTCACAGTTCTCTTTCTGAGCTCTCACAGCCCCCACGTACCTCACTGGTGTCTGTGGTAGGGAGAAGAACAGAAAGCTTTGCCAGCTGCTTTGAGTCCCCTTAAATGGGTGAAAAAAGTGGGGTAGAAAAGCCAACTCCTCCTTCTTCTTCCTGTGCAGTCACTGGCCAAGATGTCTCACTCCAAAATTGAGACAAGGAGGGCACCTTCTTTCTATGATATGTCCTCCACATCTCTGATTGGAAGTTGAGATGTCCATCTAGTTTGAGTTAAGTAAATCACTTTTAGCAAATTAGAAATGAACAAGGAAAGAAGGATGCTGAGATAGTTCCAGAGTTGTAGTATAGCTAATGAATATGAAAAGAAAGAATGGGCCTTTCTGCGTGGACCTTAATATGGATTAAGGATCTGAATATTAAACTCCTAGACCTCACAGATCTGCACATTAATGAGGACCTATGAGACCATGTCCCCACTGCATTAGACAGAGTATGAACCAGATTAAGGGAGACCTTAATCTGGATCACAAGTAGTCCCATTTATCCTACCAGTGGAAAAGCATGGCCCTGATCTGATAGATGGGAAGTATGCAGATGACATTCATCCTGTGGTCAGTATGGTGGGGGGGGGAGAGATTTCAGTCCTGTTCCATGGTGCATTCCCCCCAAAAATACTCCCCAAAGGCCTTGAGGCTAGGGACTATATCTTCAAGACTTTGATGTGGGCTGATTCATATCAGTGTCATCAGTGCTGACAGCCCTGATTCAGCCAATGCCTTCCCACTATCCTTCTATTCTTCTCACTGGGCTGGGCTATTCCAGACAAACTGACTTGGAAATAAGGCAGGTAAGTGCAGAAAGGACAAATTAAAGAAAGAAAAAAAATAAAGCAAAGAAAGCCTTCTTAGTGGCTACCTCAGTAATGTGAAAAATCCTGTCCACTTCCTGTTTTCCATTTAGTAAAAATCTTTAGATGCATTTTTTAAAAAGTAGCTTAAAACTAGTTTAGATGAGGTAGATACTACACACACTAGTGCCATACAATTCCAAAGTGCATTTTCTGGCCTTTAAAGTGAATTAGAGTGAGATAGGAACACTACCATCCACATGCTATCACTTAAACCAATTTTGAGCTGCTTTTTCTTTAAAAGTGTATAGGTTTAAACTCTTGTCTGTATTCTGAGTTGTGTATCTAGTGTATTCTACTAGTCTATTTTACTGCATGTTTGTGTATTTCATTGCATTTCATGACAGTAATTTTAAATAGCAATCTAATAGTCACTGGAATCATGGAACAGGGACTTTTGTTGCTATAAGAACATAAGAGAGGCCCTGCTGGATCAGGCCACAGCCCATCTAATCCAGCATCCTGTCACACACAGTGGCCTGCCAAATGCTCATAGCATCTCAAACAGAGAAAAGGACAAACCTTTTTCTGCTCTTGAATCCCAGCAAATGGCATTGGAAGCGTCCTGCTTCCGCACCCACCCACCCCAGCCTGAAAGATGTACCTAGGTATTCATTCTAGTAGCCACTGATACATGTGTCATCCATAAATTTGTCTAACCCTACCCTGAAGCAATCTTTTTTTTTAAAAAAAACTTGTTGTGGGAATCAAAGCCAATACCATTTATGATGGTGCTATTTGGACAGAATTTGGGATTCCTTAACACAACCAGTGAACCAATGAAATAATACTGACTTACTGCACATAAGGTCAAATTTACTCCAATTGTTACCTACTTGTACAATTCCTATTCCTCATCAAGGTGATGTCTCTTCCGTCAGTCTTCTTTGGTTCTGAAGTCCCTGTGTTATCCACTTCCACTATTTTTCTCTTCTGCTGCCCTGTATGCACAGCCCTACATGCTGGGAGTGACAGCAGCTAAACCTTTTGGGGCACATTAGCAATGAAGCCAGAGGGCATTCAGTGGAAGGAAACTAAACAGGCTACAGAGCTCTAGGGATACAAGTGTTGCTCCAGGCAGGCCAAGAGCGACAATTCAACACAGAGAACAGTCAAGAAAAGATGCTTCATTCCTTGTAAACTTTGCACTTTGGGATTTGAGGGGTTGTTTCAAAAGCTCCTTCTTCAAATCAAATTTAACTTCAAAGAGGATGGAGAAATATACATTTATCTATAGATACAATTTGTGTTTTTTTCACTGAACATTTTTATCTGCATTTACCTCTCAGTTTTATTCCTTGATATTTGACCATTTATGCTCATTTTCAGTCTTTTAATCCAATAATAGTTTTAAGTGATAGACATTAATATATGCCTAGAGGATATGGTCTCTTCAGGCTGATAATAACATAAAGTTGAAGAAGGAGCTGACAGGTAGGTCAATTTCTATTTTTTTTCTCTCAGTTCTGTCTTTTGTAAAATGGGAAGTGAATTCATCAGTAATAAATCATTTTATCTGCTTCTCTCCATCATTTAACACTTATTTTTCTGTCACTGGAAGTCTGTACTTCAGTTGATTTCTTCATGTCAATATTTCCATACACATCTAGGGTCAGTAAATTATGTTGTTATCACACACACAAAAAAAATACTGATTAATCAAGCATTGGTTGTTGCCTTTAGAGTCTTTATTGATTGGGGACAAGGTTATCATACAAAATACCTTCTTCTGTATTTTCTTCCTTGACCACATGCCTTGGCCGCTAGAAACAAGGTGGGTGTCACACTTACCATGAAACTGCTCTGCCAAGGGGACCAGAAGGCTACCTTCCACATTGTAGACCAGTTTCAGGGAGGCCTCAGCCCTTGCTAATATGCCATCTGCAGTAGATACAGCATAGATTGAACTAGGTGGCACAAAATTGTTGCCTAATCCACCATACTGCTAAGACTTTTGAAAAAGGTCTACTGGTGATCTAGCACCTTGTAAACTGGACAACGGAGCTATGTAATCATGGCATGCCTCATTGTTCTGGTCTACTAGGGGACCTGTTGCAACAAGGTGCACCAATGAAATGGATCCCTCAGGGGTTCTGAGGGGAACTTTTCTATCTGGCAGCAAGAGTTTGCACTCTAAAGATCAAAGCAAGGTTTGAGGCTGGTTTTCAGAGGCTGTACCAGAACTGCTGCCCAAATGCAGATGCCCTTATTCTGGGACATTTGGATTGGTTCTTCAGGTGGATAACTGCAGAAAAAATGGATTAAGTGGATTGGTACACCTCACCTATGTGCCAAAAGGGTCTTAGGTCATTTTTTTTATGTAAGACTAGGGCCATGATCACACATTACTGAAATAGTCTGTCCTGTTAAGAAACTGAGCTGAAGCCACCATAATCCTGCTCACACCCAATTCCTGATCATCAGTCCTCAGATTGTCCTCAGTTTGGGCTGCTGTGCTCACACCTTTTGTGTTATTTTCCCAAGTCTCCTTTACATGATTCTCTAGTTCTCCACCCCTCTTGATTGGATCAACAGCACCATCAATCAATAGTGCCAACCGGGTTTGGGGTTATGTGGTGCTGATGGCAAACTTGATGCTAACACAGGGTACTGTTAGGATAAGGAGAACATGCTGCCAAACAGATGTAGCTGAGGCATATCCCAAACAGCATTCATCTCCACTTCCGTAGCCATTCCCATAGAAAAATGAGATTCTGCATACAGGATCTGTACACATTTGTGCTTATAATGCAGAACGAAAGTGGGATGCATACAGGATAAAACGGTATACATACAAAATGTGTACAGATACGTATAACACATATGAATGTTGTCAACATTCATATCTTTAAATACAAATGTTGTTGACATTCGTATTTTCAAATTCGTATCCAGCATTCAAATGAATAGTTTCAAATGTAACATATTCAAATTGTTTTTTTGCTGCTTGCAGATTTTAAACATTCTAATCAAATTGAATGTTTTGACATTTGATTTGGCTCAAGTTCGAATGCAAAGAAATACATTCATGCACACCCATAGTTGTAATTTACTCACACATCACAATTTTTTACTAATTTTTATGAGTGAACCTGTGGCAGAATCTAGACTGCCTGAAAAATGGCCATCTCTGTAATGGGAGTCCATAGCCTATGGTCCTATTGCTGTGCATGAACCAAGCTGTGTACATGTTCACCACCTCCCTTGACCAGAGATTGAAAGACAGTGAAATGAAAGTTCTGCAATTTCTCTCTCTTTCTGGATTCTGGGCTTCCTCATCTGCAAGTTAACACAGATCAAGGGGGTCACATTGTCGATTGTCCATCTCTGTCTGCACAAGACAGATCTACATCCGTACTAAGGGGCCTTTAATCTGGATCTTTTGTAGTTCCATTGAATTGTGTCTACAGACAGATTAAGGCCTTGTTTTGGATAATCAGAGGTGTGTTCTGGATAACAGAAGTTGGCACACCTCCATGATCTGGAACTACCAGGAGGTGGCTTTCAGTGGTGTGCCATGGTGTGTCATTGAACCCCCTCCCTGGCTCCTAGGCAATCAACTATTGTTTGTTTGTTTGGCTTGTTTGTTTGTTTATATTTATATCCCACCCCGTACCCGTAGGTCTCACGGTGGGTTACAAGTTTTAAAACAGCAGGTTAAAACAATAAAACCCATAAAAAGACTTAAAAGCATACAAGCAGACAAACAAACAAAAATCCAGCATATTTTAAAAAACGTATTCTGAATATTAAAAGTACTAATAGCTACAATGGGGTGGGGGGATGGTCACATTAGCCAAAGGCCAGGGCAAAGAGGTGTGTCTTTACTGCCTTCCTAAATGTATACAGAGAAGGGGGGTGATGAACCTCAAAGGGGAGACTATTCTATAAATTGGGGGCCATTACCAAAAAGGGCCTTTCCCGCGTGACCACCCCCTCACTATTGAGGGTAGTGGAACAACCAGGAAGGCCTCACCTCCAGATCTCAAGGCACGGGTGTTCCTTTAGATATTTGGGGCCCAAGTCATTTAGGTCTTTGTAAGTCAGAGTTAACACCTTGAATTGGGCTCAGTAGTGAATTGGCAGCCAGTGCAACTCTTTTAAGACCAGCACGATGTGCATCCAGCTAGTTGTTCCGGTCAGCACTTTAGCGACTGCATTTTGCACTAGCTGTAACTTCCAAATGATCTTCAAGGGCAGCCCCATGTAGAGTGTGTTACATAGTCCAGTCTAGAGGTTATCAGAGCATGGGTAACTGTGGCCAAGTCGTCTCTGTCCAAAAAAGGCTACAGTTGATGCACCAGCCGTAGTTGGAAGTAGGCACTCCTGGCCATGGCCTCCAACTGAGCTTCAAGTGTTAGCGCAGAGTCCAGGAGTACCTGTCCCTTCCAAGGCATTGCAACCCCATCAAGGACAGGGTGTCTACCAACTACATGAACCCGAGACCCTGTGACACTCAGCACCTTTGTCTTGTCTGGATTCAGCTTCAATTTATTGGCCCTTATCCAGCCCATTACTGCCTCCAGACACCTATCAAGCACTTCAACTGCCTCTCCTGATTTGGATGGTACAGACAGATAGAGGTGGGTATCATCTGCGTATTGATGACACCTCACTGCGAATCTCCTGATAACCTCTCCCAGAGGCTTCATGTAGGTGTTAAATAGCACGGGAGATAAGATAGATCCCTGGGGAACACCACAAGTGAGTTCTCAGGGTGTCAATAAGAGTGGAACCAATGGCAAGCACTGCCTCCAACTCCTCAACTTTGTAGCCTTTCCAAAAGGATACCGTGGTCAATGGTATCAAAAGTCACCGAGAGGTAGCATTCCCCCTGTCTTTCTCCTGGAGGAAGGCATCAACCAGAGTGACCAAGGTGGTTTCTGTGCCATAACCAGTTCTGAAACCAGATTGAAATGGGTCTAGATAATCAGCTTCTTCCAAGCAGGCTTTCAGTTCAACAGCAACAACCCTCTCCAGAACCTTGCCTAGAAAGGTATGTTAGCCACTGGGTGATAGTTGTTTAAGTCTTCTGGATCCAGGGAGGCCCTCTTCAGGATGTGGTGCACCATAGCCTGTTTCAGGAGTGGTGGGACTATCCCCTCCCTCATAGAGGCGTTCACTACTTCCTGGATCCACCCGGTCATACCTTGTCAGGTAGCCTTTATCAATCAGGAAGGGCAAGGATCTAGAGAGCACGTTGTTGGCCGCATCCCCACAAGCAGTGCCTCCACATCCTCAGGTCGCAATAATTGAAACTGATCTAAGCAAACTGGACCAAACAATTCTCTTGATGCCTCAGTTGGACTCTGTCCAATTGTGACATCTAATCCACTATGAATCTGCGCAACTGTATCTTCAAAGTGCTTCGCAAATTTGTCACAGCAGATATTACTTGGCCATGGCTCATGGTTCTTTGAGCTTGATTTTATCAGGCCATTTACTACTCTAAAGAGCTCTGCTGGACAGCTACTTGAGGATGCAATGGTGGCAGAGAAAAAAAAATTGCCACCGTCACCGCCACATGGTAGGCATGATAATGGGCTCTAACCTGTGTCTGGTTGGACTCACAGCTGGATTTACGCCACCTGTGCTCTAGCCGTCGGCCTTTCTGTTTCATGGCCCATAGCCTGTTTCATAGCCTTCAGAGTGCACTATTTTTTAAAATATTTGAATACATTCATATTGAATCAAATGCAAGAATATTCATGTTTATTCAAATAAATCCCTTCAGATGTGGCAGGGTTCAAATTTGGTACAAATGTTCCATACAAATTCAATACAAATGTTAGATATGAATCCCATATGAATCCCATACAAATGTTCACACAAATGTATTGAAACATTCACTTCAAATTCGAATGTTAATCTTCAAATGTGCCAACATCAGGTTCAAATTTGAATGTCCAAATTCAGCCAAATTCATACAAATTTCAAATGTTACAAATATTCATGCACATCCCTAATTCAGAGACATGGAGAGGTGGTGGTGGCTGTGACCCTTGCACAAGCTTCACTGCCTCAGGGAGGCATGGGCCAGATGAGTACTGTCAGTGCAGATGGCCTTGATCCATCCCTCACCTGGCTCTACAGCTCTGAATCTTAATACAGGTAAGTGCAGAAAATGGCCCTAGAAATGTTTTTTTTTTGGGGGGGGCATAACATTACTTAGCATTGTTTCATATTATTATGGATCCCAAAGCAACAACTCCATGTTATGGCACATGTGAAGAGAGGGAACTCTACAGTGGATTGTTTACTGCTCACACAAAAATCCAAGTAATTTTGGGCTTAGCTTTATAGTTTCTGATCATCAAAATGAGGATGATTATTTTGGCTCACATTTCTAATGCTAACTATATTATTAGGTGAAATGGAAAATAAATATAGCCAGTTGCTCCAAAGCTTTTTTAACTTAATAGCTTAGATCAACTTGGAATGGCTAAAAGCAATAACACTTACATATTCCCTTTGATTGTGTGGTCTTGGGTGTCCATTATAAAACCATCAATATAGCTTGAAGTTATTAGGAACGTGTATAATATCTGGGGAATTTCCAAATGATACCTTTCCTCTCTTTTGGCTTTAGCACACCTCCCTTCCTTCATCTGGCCAGGACTTTGATTCCATAAATGGACACCATTTGCATCAGCCTCAGTAAAGTAAAAATGTACTAAATTATAACATTAAAGGAGCTCAGAAAATCAGAATGCTACTATGAGTCCATACTTGATGGGCCATTCAGTTCACTTACAATAATACCATAACTCTGAGTACTGTATTTGCCTTGGGCTGTTTCCCTCAATATCATGCTTAAAAGAAACATTATATCTGTGGACATTTATACATACTGACTTATAACTGAGCAAGTATAAAATGCTATCTTATCTCTCCATGAGAGACGGATCAGAAAGTCTCAGTTGGTTGGGCAGCCGAAGCAGAAACTGATGGAAATTAGCATTCACTACAGAGGAAATAGCTGCACATCATTTTGCTGATGCAGCAAGTAGAAGCACATGGTGGCAGTGGTAGTGGGTTATATTTTGAGATCTAGGGGTGTTTCTGCACTGGCCCTTAAAACTCCATTAAGCACACAATAAGGATATGTATGGCATATATGTGCAAGGTACCTTCCGCACAGCAGGATAGATTAGGGCCCCTTCAAGGATGCTGCATCTGCACAGCCTTGTGCTAGGTCTGTCTCTAGGCTGTCTCTTCGGGAAGACCTGAAAAATTAGGACTTCAAACTGTTCCTGCTCGCAAAATCTGCATCAGAGGAAGATGCTTCTGCAAAGGGACAGGAGAGGGGATACATGGTGGGTGGGACAGGAAGTCACTATGTTGAATGAGGTGAGGCTGCAGGAAGTCACCTTGTTGAGTGAGACAGCAGCACCATGGCAGCCATGGGATCTCAGGCATGCTGCTGATTGGTGGGGAAATGAGCGGTGACTGACGGCTGAGTGCTCCAATCACATGGCTCCTTGGGCTGCAGGGCTGCAGAGAAGCCTGATTTTTCTGGATATCGGTGCTGTGGCATCCGCACAGCAAACACATGAAGTGTTCCACGCTATCTGTGCTTCCCATTCAGAAGCATTAGACCTCATTTGGATCCATCCCTTTTTCAGACGGATCTTCCCAGGGACAGATTTCAGAAATCTGGATTTCTTTAATCCAGATTTCAAGTGGTAAGTCTGGAAACAGCCTAGAAGTTTTTTGCTAAGACTCAGGGCTAATTTTGGACTAAGCTGGGGTTTGCCCTGTATGAAACCAGACATAGGCTTCATCTACGCTAAACAAGAACAGCACTCTGTGAGAGCCACAGGGGTCTGGCAATAACACATTGTTGCTTCCATTGAGCATGCAGCCAGCCCCAGGAATTGAAAATCTGCCCTTCAAAGTGTCCTGTGCATAAAACAATTCTGAGGTCAGAGTTGCATCCTCACTGCTACCTTGTAGAAAGATGGCAAGGGTGGGAACACATTACCAGGCAGTGCCAGACAGAAAATGACCACTTTTCAGGGTCACTGCCAACTTATCTTAAACCGTAGCAGGTAGAACAAACTGAGGAAACTGAGGAAAACAAGAGGAGATGGTGGGGAAGGCTTTTGACTTGTTTCAGAACAGCGTTTCTTCATATAGACCTTCCAGAATGGGGCAAATGGTAAAATGGATGTGTGGAAACATTGCCAGAGGGTGAACACTTGGTAGGACAATAGTGAGGAAACTGGTATGGCTCTTTGATCACCTCAAATTCCTTCTTGTATTCTAAGGATTAGAATGCAGTTTAGTGGAATCCAACATATTAGCCCTTCCAGATCACCCTACCATGTCCAATTTCTTAACAATTATTGCACATATGATGCAGTACTCTGTACTAGTAAAAAAATCTTCAAAATACTGTAATGTTTAAACAAGAAGAGTCAGTTGTTATACCCTACTTTTCTCACTCCTAAGGGGAGTCAAAGTGGCCGGTGAACTTCTATTCTCCCCACAACAGACACCCTGTGAGGTAGGTGGGGCTGCGAGAGCGCAAAAAGAGAGCTCAGCCAGCTGGGTTTCTGGAGGAGTGTGGAATCAAACTGGAAGACTACTGAATAATCAAGTCTTGCCCCACTGGCTGGCTGATGACTTTTTTTCATCAAGGGACTTTTTAGTTTGTTTTGATAAGATCATGATCTATATGTTACAAAATAGCCAAGGGGCATGGTGTGTACACAGCCACCATCCAGATTCTGCCACCTTCCACCACACAAGCCATCCAGAGTGGTGGAATAAATGGTTATGACAGCACCTCTATGTCTGAGTCATAACAGGCATGACCATTTTCTAGTTAGCTTAAGCCATGCCAATCAAAGATCAGAATACCAAGAATTTTGAGCCACATATGTGGTCCAGTGTGTATTCATCTCTATGGGTGGGATTCCACTTGCAGAAACATTCCAAGAAGTGCTGAGGGTCAGGATTGGGCCTTAGCTGTTGGTCCAAGGGCCTCACACTCTCCAATTGGTTGCATATACAGTGCATGCAGTCCTGCCCCATGCTACACATTTTAATACATAAGACTTGTTACACGTGAAAATCAAACCAATCACAGCAGGAAATTTTATCAAGCATGCATAAAGCAATGAGCCCGTTGCATGTTCTGTCCTGCAGTTCCGAAGGAAACATGACTGGACAAGAAAAATAAAGGACCAACCCAGTAAATTTTTGAATCCTAGGGATATTCAATCTATAGTCTTTCTCTGCTAAACACGATTTTAAAAAAAAATCACAGTGGGGGAAATGACTTTAAGTGTTAAGGCATAGAGTTGCTGACAGAATCAAGAGCCTCAGTTTTTGCAAGACAAAGAAAGAACTCAAAGGGGTAAGCTACTCTAATAAGAAAAAAATAATCATTCATCCATTCATCATCCTCATCATCAAATGGTTCTCTGGACTCGACAAAAGACCTGTTTTTTGCTATTTCTTCAGACAGAACAAAGGAAGTGCTGAAAACTGCAGTTAGGATACATTCAAACAAGCAGAGGACTAGAAATAGTTGTGCCAGTGAGATCATATTTACATAATTCTGCCAAAAGTCCACCTTATGCAAAAAGCAAAAACAAAACAAAACCAAAAGCCCATGATCAGGTGAACAGGAAATAGGAGACCTACAAACACCTTGGGTGTGATGAAGCAGGAGTTCAAGGGTCAATTGCATTTAGTATCCAGGAAGTTCATAAACTATAAATTTACACAATAACTGAATCCCCTAGGGAAACTTTATTCCATTCAGAAAGCAGCTGTTAAGGTAAGAGTAGACAGAGAACTTGTGTAAAAAGGAAAAAAAGTGCTTAACCAGATTGAGGAGGTGTAGAAAAAAAAGAAAGAAAAAGTACTAATTAAAGAAAGATGTTTTATACAAAGAATGAGCCATAGGTCTTAAGCACTACGATCAGCTGACTGATTAAGTGTGTTCTGAGCAGCTGGCCACCAGTTGGCAAACAAACAACCTTTACTCTATAAAAACCTACTTCAGTAACACTTTGAAAGCTTTGCCCAATGGTATTCCAGCTCACTTGGGATTCATTATAATCTCATTAGGTAGGATTATATTATTTGGTTTAATGTCAATTGCCTTTCCATATCGTGTCCAGTGGTTTTATGATGTGGACAAATATTCCACTAAGGACTGTGCTGAGGTCATCAAACTTAAAATTCTTTTCCTGAGTCACACTTGGCAGGGGTCCCCATCTCAGAGAGGCATTCAGCTTTGAAAAACCTCTTTGGAAGTAAATGGGGAATAAATTCAGTGGAGCAGGCACAACCTTACACCATCTGAAGTGATCGTTCCAGCAGTGATTTGTCTTCAAGAGTCATCAAAATCTGACCTCTTAAGAGTCTTGAGTTAAGTACAAAAGCAGCCCTTGAATTCCATTCAGTCAGTTTCAAGACAAGAGAGCAAGTCCTGCAACGAAGCACATGTCTAGGTCAGTCCTGGGATAGCCAGATCAAGTTACCAATAGGCAAATTTATGCTGGCAGGGTGAGGGAAATTCAGATTGCCATTGGCTGGGCTGCTAAAAGGATCACAGACCTAGATAAGGAACAGGGATGTGCATGAAGCTCATTTTACCCCTTCAATTTAATACAAATAAAAAAGGGGAATATTTGGCTTTGAGCAAAGCTCCCTCGCCCATTATTACTGGATGAAGAAGGCCTCTGCAGCTTCATGTACATTTCCATGAGGTCTAATTGAGCCTTGGAGGAGGGTATGAGGGCAAATGGAGACTGCGTGCATGGCAGCTGCAGTCAGATTTTAAGGTAACGTGGTGCAGCTGTGGGGGATGTAAGCCCAGGGGTGGGCAGATCCAGCCTCCGTCAAAGCTTCTGCAAAACTTTGACAAGGGCCAGATACATTTGATTCACAGATGAATGGGGCCTATGAGTGTAGGGCCCTTTTGATTCACCTGCAAATCATCGAAGCTTCGAATTCGATTGTGAATCCAAGGCTGGCAAATATTTTTCACCCACCTCTATTAAGGAACACACAAGAAAGCCGTAAAAGAAAGATGTTGCAAACAGAGGGCAAATTTGCATTTATTTCATAAGAGAAGAGTGGAGGCACTGCTGCATGCAGCATGTGCATTTCTGGGAACAATTACTGTTCCAGGGGTGGCTGCTTATATGCAGAGGCACTCCCAGAGCATGTAGATGTAGAGCAGTTCTATTTGCTGTACATCTATATACCATGCCACTAGGCCCAGACCTAGGGCAGGGTGACACAAGCACACTTAGTGTAATCTTGTCCTGTCGCAGCACCAATGGAGCTACATAGGGGTATGCACCAATTTTGTTTTGCCTTCGAACTTGAGTCTAATTGAATGTCAAAACATTCTATTAGAATCATTAAAATCTGAATACATACATATCTGTACATTTAAATTATTTGAATAATTCAAATGAATGGTTTGGAACATTCAAAATTTAATCAAATGTTTAAATTTGAATGTGCAGACATTCTATTCAAATCAAATGTCCCCATTCAATCAAATTCAATCGAATTTTGAATGTTTAGAACATGATCTCCAGAGTCAGCACTGAGCTCACTGTACTGGTTCAGCCTTCTGAATATGCAAATCTTGAAGTCATTTCTGCCACCTAAACCATTCCAGACTGGGTTGGTACTGAATGACCAGTACCATAATGTAAGTGTGAATGTGTCCACTGTTGTGGAAATTGTTATTGGAGAAATTCTAATGTTGGAGATACGTTGCACATAGAGATCTGCATGAATATCCATCACATTCAAAATTTGTGTGACTCCATACATTCACATTCAATTCATTCAAATTGAATGTTGGCTACAGAAATTATATGTGTGAATGTGAGGCAGTGGCAAATGGCTGCCCAGATTCAGAGTGGATTCAGAGAGTATTTGAAGCATGAAGATCAGAACTAATTCTGAGGGGATTCTGAGGGAATCCAGATGGGATTCAGAGGTATGCCAGGAGGGATTTGAATCAGATTCGAAAAGCATTTGAAGAACATTCACAGTGAGTTCAACTCCTACCACATTCAATGTCGTTCTATTTGCCCAAATGTGAAGCAAACATGAAGAGAAAAAAAACATGCACATCCCCTAATTTGCAGTTCAACCATTAGAAGAAAACTAAGTAAAAATAAGAAAAAATGCCTACTACTGTTTTTTGAAAGAACAAGCAAATGGAAGCCTTTGGCTGATCAGGAAGCATTTTTACTCTTTGACATGACTGTTTGAAAACCGGTTGATCTGGTTTTATCAGTTTTTTTCTCATTAGCTTCTCCCCTCCCTCTTACTGGTGATTATGGTTTAATTTGGACACTTGTACAAGTTAGTTTCAGTTTGAAAATGTGGGGCAGCAATGAAAACAAATAGGTGGATGGCTCAGCACAGTTAAGCATGTGTAGATCCCACTGGGTTTCTTCAAGAAGAAAGTCAAAGTAGAAACACAATAAATAATAATAATTGATTTCAGTGGGAGTGCCTATGACACCAAGCATAAGCGGAAGTAAGTCTTATGATACAGCAAGAGCATGGAATTATTCTGCATTCCATCAAATAAGTGGATATAAATGCCCACTATACAACTACTCTTGTTAGCTAAGATCTGTAGGATCAGAAATTTTAGTCTTCAGTGATTTAGCAACCTTTTTGGGAAGAGAGGGAGATACGTAAAGAAATTTCCTTCATGAAATTTCTTTGAGATTCTAATTGGGACAACTTTGTACCTATATTTGTCAACTACATTGTAAATTAAAATCATTTTAAAATAACACAGTAAGGCTGTGTCCCCAAGCAATTTATTTGCCTCTCTGGTTTTCCTCTACTGTCCCTTTATTCCAGCAGACTTTAAAAGTGCTGCTCAATTCCGGAATAAGTGTCCCCATGAGGTTTGGTAAAACACGCTTTTTAAACGCACCTACCACTCCCAAGGAAGCATATTTTGTTTGCCTGCATCTTTTTCTCCCTTCCCCCTGTCTGCTTAATAGGGTGCTGGGGAGACAACCCCCAACAAGTCCAAAAGAAAAATAGCCATATTTACAAGTTCTCTGTTCGTCTACCCTGCCTGCAAAACCCACCAGAGCTTGCTTCCAAAGATAGTGATTTTAATCACTGTAAAAATCCACCCCATACAGCAGCCTTTACACTGTAGCAATCCACCCACTTCACACCTGATAACAATGTTGCAATTCTCCACAATTCTGGCTCTTTAAAAATTCTGACCTTTAGAAAGGGAAAGGAAGGGAAGGTGCTGCTGTTCTGGGAGATGTGTGAATGTTTAAGACTGTGTGTGCAGGCAGTGACAGCAGCAGAGCCAGGGTGCTTTTTTCAGAGATCTTGGCCGCCAATCCCCACCCCTTTTGCCACGGAGCGTCTCCATGCACAATGTTGCTCGGAATACCTGCAGCTTCCAAAAAGTGTGCTGGTAGTCTTCTTTAAAGGGCAGTCTTTTTACCGCGCATTTTCCTCCTTTTGTGCCGCTGCTGTAAGCTCGGAGAAAAGCCGGGCATGGGTGTGCTCAGAGGCAAAATAACCTTTTTAACAGACTTTTTATTGCTTGGGGATGGGGCCTAAAAGGATACAGGATTATCTTGCACATGGAAAGGGTTTAAGGTGTCCTCTCTGAGGCATGCATGGGCAGAAACACATACACAAGGGTGGCAGCCCATAATTAGCAGCCAGAAGGAAGAGAAACACAGCAGAAGTCAGATGGTCCAAGGTCAGCAGCCAATGAAACATCAATACAGTGGAGGTAACACGATCTGGAGTCCATCTGTGCCTCTATGGTGCTGAATGAATCAGATGACACACTGCACAAGTACGCTGTTGCATCAGATGACCTGGAATGTGTGTGTGAGTGTGCAGTGTATCATTGTCCCAGTGTACATTCATGGGAATCTTGACCTTTGTCATCCATGGATGGACGGCAAAGTGCAAATTTCTCCCTGGTCTATCATTAGCACAGTTCTGCTCTGGATCTACTCTACCTTTATGCAACTCTGTGCACATGATTTATTCTTAACAGCTCCTTGATCTGGATTAACGAGTAAATGCAGGAAGAGCAAAGAAGCCAAAAAGTATTGCAGCAGTTCCAGGAACAATCCAAATCCATGGTCAGCAGCTGGTAAAAAGACCGGGAATCAGGAGGCAAGGAACATAAGTAGGGAGGTTGCAGATATCCAAGTAGAACCATTGTCAGCAGCAGCTTGACTGGAAAGATGCATCTATTTTAGTTTCTTAGAATCAGAGTTCAACCAGCCAGTGGGGCAAGACTTGATTATTCAGCGTCTTCTTCACAGTCCTTCTGATTTATGAAATACTGATTTCTCCTTGCATTGCTGTGACAAGGAAGGCCTTTCACCAGAGTCATCTTGTCTTGTCTCAGATTGCACATCTGGGGAGCCAGCCTCTGGGATGTCTCTGCTTTTCTGGCATTAAGTTTCCAGTTGTCTGGCCTCTATAGGAATAATGGCTATCTCAGATGTCAGTTCCAAATAGGCAGATTCATCATCCAGGCATCGCTAACGTACTCCACATTATTTGGATAATCTAGCATAAAGCCTAGATAATCTGGAATAAAATGTGTTTTATGACAGATTATGCAGAATAATGCAGAATAAATAAGTAATGTCTGGATGAAGCTTCAGATAGCATCCCTGTCCAAAACAGTTTGTGGAGGGCACCTCACAACATTAGATATTCTTTAACCTTATGGATATATTATTTGAGAATCATGTCCATTTCTCAGCCACACTCCACCATATATTGTTGGATGAAACTGCCAAAAGGTCATTTAAAGGAAACACAAAGCAAAAACAAATGAGGTACAAAGGAACATGCTTTTAAAGAGCCAGACTTTCTTTATTACTTCTCCCCCATATACATTCACTTTCTTATTCACACACTCTTCATGTGTAGTTATTATCCTGCTGCCCCTTTCCAAGAAGTCTGAGTATAACCTGTGAATATTTTTTTCTTATATGTAAAACAGAACACATGCATTAAATTGGTATCTTATAAATTCTGTGATAAAAACAATCCATCCTCATGTTGGTGTCAACAGCATTTGTTAATAATCATACAACAACCACATGAAAGACAACAGGCTTTTGAGAGGGTAAGGCTGTATGCCATATTGCTTGGAGATGTTAAACAAACAGGATTGTATAAAAGCTTTGAAAAACTGCTTCAGATTGGATGAATGGGTATCATAATGCAAAACTCTAAGCAACTATAAATTGTTTGCACACTAAGAACATAAGAGAAGCCCTGCTGGATCAGGCCACAGTCCATCTAGTCCAGCATCCTGTCACACACGGTGGCCCACCAAATGCTCATGGGCATCTCAAGCAGAGACAAGAACAAACCTGTTCCTGCTCTTGAATCCCAGCAAATGGCCTTAGGAGCGTCCTGCTTCTGCCCCCCCCCCAACCTGAAAGATGTATCTAGGCATTCATTCTAGTAGCCATTGATCTAGAATGCGCTATACATGTGCATGTGTGTATATATACATTCTCTCGCTCACAGAGAGACATACAGTGATGGGATATGTAGAAATCTGTGTTGTGAATTTTGCATGTGGCTTTTGTCTGGGCACTTATTAAGTGACCTTAGAATATTGTAAAAAGATTCAAGTAACAGTAATTAAGATGACCAAGAGGCTGCAGCAACTCCTCTATGTGATTCTAATAACAAGAACTAGCTTAGAATTATTTTAAACAATAAAAGTTGTGTTTACTACGTCTTAATTTTTCACAGAATTGAGACCCTAGCTATTGATAAGTCTTATCTCCCACTATAAAAGGAAATCCACTTGAATTTCATACATAGAAATAATTGGCCAAAAAGAACAACACATATGCAGTGCACTTATTTGTACTGGGCTGCTTTTAAATGAACAACCTCTCCTGAAACCCAACGGTCTAGTGAAAAAGAAGGAAGAAAGAAAGAAAACAAAGTGTAATAAAATACCATAATACAATAGCAAAATTAGAATAAAGCAACAAAATGTTTTATTTACTTAATATAAATACCTCAGTAAATATGTAAGCTTTGATATGATAGCAAAATGTGGATAGACATAATAGTGAGTGCACATTAAAGAGAAAATCATTCTGTGGTCTAAAAAGATCTATCTCCCTTTTAGGATCATCGTTCTTTTTGTAATCAAATTATATAGATGACCTTTGAACCAGATTGATTTTTTTTGTTTCGAATTGAAGTAAACAAAACAACAATTATTGCGGTCCTGTGCCATGTAGAACTTTAATGAGGGGTCATAACCAGGAGATCAGAATGTGCCCAGAAATCAATCTGAAGCTGGTGCACATGGGCAAGAACTGATCTTATGTTCAGATTTAACTTGTGTGATTCTTCTCTAGCTGAGATTTTTTGGAAGCTTTGAAAAACTATCCCCAATACAATGAGTTATAATTTCTATAGGAGGTTGCACTCAACAGGACCATCAATTGAAATTGATGGAAGTGACTCCAATCCATACTCTAACATTCTAAAGCTAAGTAAAATTCAAAGATCCTTTCTGCACGAGGCCTTAATTCAGATTAAGGGCCCACATAGTACATATGGGGTGGTTCCGCACAGGGGCTAAAAAACCCGGATCTCCGGCACCCGGATTTATTAAAACCGCCCCCCCGGGGAACCGGTTTTAATAGCTCTGTGTGCATGGCAGATCTGGTTTTGCGGAGTAGATCTGGATCTACCCCATGCCCCTGCCTCCGCACATGCGGCGCTGATCCGGATTGGAGACGGGTGCTGTGTGGAGCCAAGTATGGCGAGCCGGGGGACCTCACTGCTGCAGCTCGCTCTCGCCCCAGAAGCGGCGAATCACCCCTTCTGGAGCCAGGTCGAGCCTCCCAAAAGCCCGCCCTAGCCCACCCTTGGGGGAGTGCGGCAGTTCCCCTCCTTACCTGGACGCCGTCGCCCCAAAACTGAAAGCAGGCGTGCCGGACACAGCGCGCCTGCGTCCTGCGCGCCGCCTGAGTGGCTGGAGCTGTGCCTGGCAGCCCCTGCCCTCAGGAGCGCTCTGCGCAGGCACGCTGCCAGGACTTGCATGCCGGCCAATCAGGCGGTGCGCAGGACACAGGTGCGCTGCGTCAGGCATGCCTGCTTTCAATTTCGGGGCAACGGCGTCCAGGTAAGGAGGGGATCCGCTGTGCTCCCCCAAGGGTGGGCTAGGGTGGGCTTTAGGGAAGCTAGCCCTGGCTCCAGAAGTGGCAACCCGCCGCTTCTGGGGCGAGGGCGAGCCTAAAGGTAGGAGCCCCCCCAGCTCACCATGCCTGGCTCCGGGGAGCCAATCATGGCGAGACGGGTGTGGGTCGTTTCTTAGCACACTTGCGCTGCGCAGCCGCACCCGAAATGGATGCGGATTCACAGAGCAAGACCACTAAAAATGTGGTGTGCAAGAAACACCCATTAAGCACGGATTAAGCACGGATAGGTGCGGACACACCTACCGGAAGTGTGCTTAATTGCCCCTTCTAATGCAGATGCGGCGGAACCAAAGTGGTTTTGCCACCGAAATCCGGATTAGAAACGGGCTCACTGTGCGGACACGCCTCGCCGGAA
>MTQE01003428.1:18086655-18101514 GCA_014337955.1 Aspidoscelis marmoratus | reverse complement strand
TTGCAAGGACCTGGAGTAACAGCCACAGAATATTCCTAATACATGCATTCTGATGGTACATGCACTAATCCAATGAACTTTCTTTTTCAAGCTGAACTAAGCATTTTTTAAACATGGATGCACTAATGTGTGTGCTACATAATTTGATATTCACCACTTCCTTTGAAAATCTCTATGGGGACATGCCTTCCATCTTCAACATTTCAAGCTTTTATGTCTGTGCTTGATGTTTTTCAGGAAGAGGACATATCTTCCACTGAGAGCCAGACAAATTTGTCTTCCAAACCAGAGAATTATAAGCATTGGCACTGCCAGGTTCACTGTCTGTGAATGTTCCTGGAACTGCTGGCAGAAGAACCAAGCAAATGTGCTCTGCCAGCTACATCTGATCCTGAGGAACTCTGGCCTGGTAATGTTAGTGTAAAAAAGTCCAGAAAGCGTATAGTATCCTGACTACAATGGATAAGGGCAAAGAAATAAAGTATATAAAAAGTTGCTAGGATCAGTCATCAAGAGATTTGGAATAAGGCACTATAAGTATGTGGATAACAACCAGTTCTACATGATTGGTTCCATCTGAGACAGATGAAGTAGTTCAAGTGCTGGACCAGGGTCTGAAAGCAATGATGAACTGGATGAAGTCCAATGGATTGAAGCAGCATTGAGACAAAATGGAAGTACTGTGTGTCCCAGGTTCGTATGTAAGAGAAATGATGCCCCCTGAGCTAACAACTGGGATACATTGCTTTTGGTGTGGGATAAGACTATCTGCACTGGAGTCGTTCTGTTTTGGAGCTGGGCTAAGGGGTTTCCAAAGGTTCCAAAGATGCTCCTGGGAGAGAGAAGGGTCCCTAGTGATACACTGGAGGCATGCTGTCCACACACCTCTATGTCTGGTATACTACCCCTAGATTGCTGGTAGACTTCTATCACAGTTTACTGATAATGATTAGTGTGTCGTTTTGGGTGCCCTAGCTCCATCCATGCTCCATAGTGTGTGGGCACAGTATATTACAAAGAAGCAGGGTCTCCTCTAATCCACACTAGTGCATAGAAAGGAGGCCTCTAGATTTCTTTCTATCACTGTACAATGACCCACGTGTAGAGATCCTTAGGAGTCTTCATGAGGCAGGGAAGAGTGAGAGTGATCAGAAGAGCTGCCAGTGCTCTTCATATCTCCCTGCTGTTATAGTATTTATGGGGGAGAAAGTACTTCCAGGACACAGGAATGTAAATATCTTCTGCCCTGGGAGCAAATGTATGTCTTGCAACTGGTATGTAAAGAGATATGGCTCATGGATCCCATGGTGCAATACCCTTGTGCAGATATTGTCTAATATACTTTTCAAACTGGAACTTAACTCTGCCTTGTGTATCTTCCACTGTTGTAGGTATTAATATCTAACTGTTGAAAATAGTGAGGAAAGAGTAGCTGAGAAATATCTGTAATATGAATGAATATTTCAGGGAATATAAAAGTCATATTTGCATTACAAAGAATCCAGTCGAAACACTGCAGTCATCATGTCTGAATGTGCCCGTAAGCCCAGGTGCAGCCTCACCCTCACTCTGCAATAAGAGAACATTACTGGGAATCCTCTGAAACTTCCAGTTGTCAAAATAGCAAAACCAACCAACTAATAAAAAAATAGTTTATATAGCATAAATCTATCTGTGAACAAAAGTTCTAGTCTCTTCCAACTTCATCCACATCCAGACTAGGGATGCGCATGAATTTCATATTATTCATTATTGATATAAATACAGCCATTCAGATTTGAATAGAATGTTGATACATTTCAAGGCTTGAATCGAATGCTTTGGAAGATTCATATGAAGCTTTGTTACTTGGGAGGTGGGAAAGCAGCTGCCCCAGTCGCATCTCCAACAGAGCCAGAGAGGATTTGAAGTGGATCGAGAGCAGATTCAAACTGGAATCAGGGCGGATTTCACGCACTCTGAGAGGATACATTTGGGATATGTACAGGATGCGTATGGGATATGTATGGGATTCATATGAGATTTATATCTACCATTCGTACGAAATTCATATGGAACATTTGTATCAAATTGAATCCTACCACATTCAAAGGGGATCTATTCAAACAAATGCTAATTTTCTTGAATTCAATTCAATATGAATCAAATGCAAAATAAATAAATAAATAAAAATTGTATACTTCCCTAATTCAGACATCACTTATTTCACTCTATTTGGATATTCCAGAATAACATGTGGATATGATTTTGGAATATTGAAAACCCTGTGTGTGTTCTTCCAGAACTTTGGGAAGCCTTTACTTTCTAAGCAGGACATTCAGGCCATTTATTTCATTCTGATATTCCCTCCTGCTGAGGCTAAGAGGGTACCACAAAGTGCCTGGCCTCTTTGGAGGCAGCTTTCATTCCTCCCTTGTCTTGACAAAAAGAAGGGTGGTACCATTGGATGTCTGGTTTTATCTTGGCTCTCTCGTTCACCTTGCAGAGACTCAGTGTGGTAATGCTGACTGTCCTGTGCAATCTGCTTACTCATGACTACTTCTACGTTAAGTAACTAACAAGCATGAAGATATTAGTGTAAAATATTGAGTCATGGAGATGATTCAGCTTAAATGTACATGAAGAAGTTGAAAACCAGGCTCTTTTCTCATGAGACATTGGTTTGTGATAGGAAGGGGTCTAGAGGCCTTCCTTCTGCACACTAGTGTGTATTGCAGGGGCATCCTATCCCCATGCTTGCCCACACAGGACAGATCATAAACTTGGCTAGGCGTCAAAAATGGCACCCTAGTCTGCTTTACCAGTAGATCTCAATCTCAAAGTCTACCAGAGGCCTTTTTCCATGGCACATTCCTGATATTTGTAGGATTAAGAGGTCTCTGTGCTGGATCAAAAGTTGCTGAGGATCTCAGAGCTGGTGCAGGGACTGGCATGAGACCAACCATCCCAATGCACATGGTCTAGTCCTGAAATAGAAACAACCTGTCCCAAATTGGGATGGGTTGCTAATACTGGGATAGAGGCTGTTGGTGTGAACACAGTCCCTGTTAGACCTCATCTGAATATTTTTAATGATATTTCCCCCCCATCCCACCACCCAACATTTGCAAAGAGACATCAGAATGCGAAAATATTTGATAAACAAATGAGCTGAGTCAAGAAAGCTGAGCAGGAATGACCATCACATGGTCAGATTTCCCACTAAGTAGGTATTTGGAAGCTAAAGACTGTATGATAGAAATTTAATTCTCAGGGCAACTCCTGTTGGGGCAGATGGGGCTGGAAGCTCCTGTAGCCAGTGAAGATGGTTGCAATCAGGGACCCAGAAATCTGAGTCAGCAACAGCCAATAGGGGGTGAGCATTTGCTGCTACAGAGGTGCTGACAGATTTTGGGACAAAGAAACAGCAATATGAGATATTCTTGTTTGATTTTTTTGGGGGGAGGGTACTCAATGGGCAGTTGAAAAATTCCCTGCATGACCCCATCCTAGGTTATGCAAATGAGGTGCTAACTCTTGGGAAGAAAGGAAGAAACAGAAATCAGCTTGGTGAAAATCTTAGAAAATCTTGTCAGAAAACAGAGATTAATTAGAAGATTGAAAACTTCAACATTCACAGTAGGCTTCTCTTGTGCTGCTTCAGAAGCTTAAAAATGTTAATAGAATGTGAAATTTCATGACACATGTTGATATGCAGGTAATCGAAAAAGTGTCCTGCAAAGATTAAAACAATAAAGGAATAAGGTGCTTGCATCTGTTTATAGTATTTTCTGTTTTAAAGAATTCTTGAGGCAACAGTTGATGCCTCTGCTTGTGAAAGTAAGTGTGGCCAAATCCTGTTTTTCTTGACCCAATAGAATGCTGATTGAGCTCTGTATATGCAAACAGAAAAAGTTCAGAAAATATCTTTCTTTGAAAAGCAAGTGACTCCTCAGAATGCCCAAAGTATGCTTTCTTTTTTAATTTTCTCACTCTGGTCTGATGCCAAACATCTCTTCCTAAGAAACAAACAACCAATGAATCTGCCCAGATAAGTACATTCAGCTAATGAAAATGTATGTAATTGATATTTTATAAGAGAAGGATTTTCTTTAAAGACTTTAATGGTATCGATTGAGAGAGAGAAGCCAGGGAGACATTTCTCAGCTTTGGTGCAAGAAGTTTAAAGTGCCTTCGACTCAAGAAATGTACTCACTATTTTAAAATTCGCCACAAATTTCAACGCCATTTGCAGCTTTTCAATGCCATTTCACAACTTGACAATGAATCATGAAACCACTTCTAATCAACTACCAACCAACATCAAGACCTCCCACTGTGACTACTGATCAACATTAAGAATTTCAGTGAAAAAACAAAAGAAAAAGACATTAGGAAAAGAACAGAACTTTCTTTTGTGGATGTGCAGCCCTGATCTTGCTACACAGTCAGCAATACTTGTTTGTGTGCAGTTCTGACCCATACTTTATTCTGGAATATCCAAATATAGTGAAATAAGGAGCCAGCATCAGGGTACACCTATACATTTATATCTTGCTGCTTGAGTTACACTTGCCATTTGTGTATAATTCTCAATGCTGATCTGTTACTTTAAATAAATAGTTTCCTTTGCTTCTTATGGACTTCAAAGAAAAGTCACAAATCTGCATACAGACCTTCCAAGACACTCCCAGCCCTGGCAGCTATTGGGGTATCTGCCAATGGTGATGTGATTCAAAGATGGGAAATGTATAAATAAAATACAAACATACAATCTAGTGCAACAAGAACAGCTTGTGGATCAAGTTCAGAATTGGTACTCAGCAATGTTCTTGAAAATGATCTTATTTCAAAAGTGCCCTGGGCCTAGTTTGTTTGGGGTGTTTTGTTTTTTGGTGCACCTGGCAGATTCTTCTATTCTTTTCCTTGTGCTTAATGTTTTCCTCTTTTGTTTGTACTTCTGAGCATCTTCCCAATGGATACTGAATGACAATATTCTCATTTCTGTCTATTTTCAATAAAGATACTCACTTTTCTGTGGCATGATGTTTCAGCAATCCACTGTATACCATGAAAAACAAAACAAATCTTGAATGCACAGCTATTCCTGAGTCACTTTTGTCAACTCTGCCATGGTTTTATATAGTTCGTTGTCTATATGAAGCTGACTTTTTCTTGCTTTGTTTTAGACCATTGAGCAAGACACAATAGGTTGTGTGGGGGGTTGTTGTTGTTTTACTTCTTCTGATATGAAAAACAGATATTTTTATTGAACTTCTCTCTGTAGATTCTCCAATTTTGCCTTTTTGGGGGAGGGGAACAGGGGAGAGGTCACTAGTAGAAAATGAAGAGATCAGAGATGAACATGATCTTGATTATGAGGACACACTGATGATTTATAAAGGAACGTAATGGCAATTCCTTTCATTCTGTTTGTTTTTTGATGGCTTTCCTGCAGTGACACTCCACTTCCAAACTTCAAAGGGACACTGAATTTCAACTCTTTCTGTCCAATAAATCAAATGTTATCTTCTTAGCTTTTATCACCTGCAAGGGAACCAATGATCAGTACAATATATATATATATAATAAGCAGTCTTGCTGTTGTTAATTTTGTTTGTTCATTAAAGGGTTCCAGATACAGATCAGCACTTTATTCATTGTTTGCTGTTTCATCTGCCCTGAACTGAGAACATATGATAACTTTGATAAGCAGATGGAGTGATGTCTGGTTTTAATAGACCTTCTACATAAGTATTCATGAGGTATGTCTCTGTTTTTCATTTTTGGTTCCACGTTAGAGAAATATGAGTCTGACAAGTAATAATAACTTAATTCTACATTACTCACAATGAAGATGTCCAGATTTTGAACTACAACTTCTTTCAGTCCCAGTCAGCAGGGCCAGTGGCAGAAGATGATAGGTTTAAGTAGATTAGCAACATATGAGATTACACGTTGAGATTTTTAGCTATAGGCTGTAATCAGATGGGATTTTTCAATCCACCCCTCTTCTTGCCATTCTAAGATAGAAAGGGGGAATTAGAGGAGCCTGGAAAAATGAGATCCACACACTGTCTCTCTAAGGCACATCTTAGGTGCTCCTTTTGTTATGTCTGAACACAGTCTTAAACAATGATAATAGACTATAGTAGAGAAAATGTCAAAGAAATTAGGACTCCTTATTCCATGGTGTTATGAGAAGAACTCAGAACATGTGTCTAGCAGTGTTCTCACATTTGGTTCGATAGATCATACAGTTGGTGGCCATTCCTCAGGGAAGAGGAAACGATCAGCCAATGTGAAAATATTTAACACACATTATGAGGCACACAAAATAACCTGATTGCAAGCAAATAGGAACAATGTCAAAATTGTGAAAATTGTGTCAGTGGTGACAGCAACTCAAAGTAGGAGGTGGAGGTTTTAACAGTATCAAATGAAGAGGTTTTAGCACCAATAATGGGCTTTTTTGCACCTTCTTCTGGCATGAAGTTTAGCTTAGTTCTAAAATGCATTGGGCATCCACAGTTTGAGATGCTTGATGCATCCAAATCTTACCCAGCAGTTCCCTGACCACTGGGTAAGTGCGATCATAGTGATTGCTTCCCTGCAGCACTGGGCGTGCATAGCACCATTACTATGACAGCTGAGCAACATGGTGTGCAACTGTGGCTGTGAAGTCCCACTCCATATTCCATTGACCCAGAACAGGTGTGAACAGAAGTTGCCAGTATGTGGTTACCAGTGGCAAGTACAGCTTGGAAGACCTTTTAGTACTCTACAGCTAGATGCCTGGGGCACAGCCCAACATGGGCAGAGTCACCTCTGGTACAGAAGCAGCTCTGTGCAGTGTGGATGTTCTGTGTGAGAACATCCCCTGGCTGTCCCACCAGAGGAAGTGGAAAAAAGGGGACAAGAAGACTCATAATAAATTTAGTGTGGAAGTTACGAGCTCTATTCTGTTCCCTTGCCAAATTTAAGACAAGGAAACAGAATAGAAAAAAAACAGCCAGGTTAGGGAGACAGAGAGGATTTTGCAACTAATCAGAACTTTTTGCTAGGAAAAGGAGGGCAGATTAGAGGATGGGAAGTCAAGGGTTCAATGAGCTCATTTTTGCATCTGGGGAGCAGTAACACTGCAGTTTGTGGTGCTTCAATGTAATGAACTCATCCTCTGTGATTCTCCCAGTTCAAGCCTCCCATCAATTGCTGTATACACATCCCACACACAAATGCCATTTGTAACCCCCAAGATGAATTAGGACAACCCAATCAAGCCACAACTCTGCTTTCTTACAGCAGGAGTCAAGCTTTTAAAAGTTTGAAGAGTGAGATGAGACAAGGAAAGAAGTGAAAGAAATGGCATGAAAAGAATAGATTGGAGGGCTTATACCTTTCTCCTCTAATTAAGGATAAAGCTTCACCACACTTCCACAGGTGAGTAGGCTGTCATGCCTCATGTCCTCTCTGACTCCTCAGGGGCCTCAGGGGTCAAACTTGGAAACTGCTTCTGTTTCCCCCCCCCCGCCCCGATGGGGATAGTTTGGACTCAGACAATACAAAGAATCTCCTTGGCAACCCCCAACTCATGTGCATCCTGATTCTTGACCCCTGACTGACTTCCCAAACTTACAAAGATTCTCTTGTATCCCAACTCCTGGCCTGTTTGACTCCATGTACTCTATTTGCCCAAGAACTCTGGTAACTGACTTTTGGCACGTGCATTTGGGAGTGCTTTTTTGTTACCTCCTGCTCTGGATACGACATAGGCTAAAAATAGGATCAACTGGGGCCATGAAAGACTCAGCTTAAGAGAGGGAAGTTCCTGGCACTTCGGAGAACTTTTGGATAAGAATAAATCAAAGGCAGAGATTTTCTTAGTCAAAGTCTGTGGTCACAAAAGCTGTTGATGGGGCATCTCATTGGCAGAAGATGAATCTATAATAACTTCTGTTTGATGTCATTCCAGGTATTGACATTGCCAGAGTCCCCTTTCCTGGTTATTGGCACAAAGCTGCAGTCAGAACCCTGGCTTTGAGACCCAAAAATGTGGCTGGAACTCAAGTGACACCTGAAGAGCAGGATTTCTTCCTTCCTTCCTTCCTTTTCTTTTCTTTTCTTTTTTTGTGGCTTGTGCAACCCTCTGGAGCCTTAGAGCAGAAAATGGGCAGCACTAGAGCATGTGAAACAAATGGGGGGGGGGACTCTTAGGAAAGTGAGTTTGGTCTTCTAGTTAAAGAATCCACAAACATTTTATGTATACTGATACCAAATCAACTTTCCTCAATTTATAGCTGGGTCTCTGAACATTAGCTGCCCAGGGTGCACCAGAAAAACTCCAAGCTGTTTTATTCAGCTTCTTTGAAACCTAAAATTGCACAGGGAATCCCGCTTGTTGTCATATCAAATGAAAAACTTCTTTTTATCTGCCCTGAAAATCAGTCTTGTAAGTTTCAGCATAGTTTTCCAGCCTAACCAGATTGTTTCAAATTTGGATTCAGTCTTTTCTAAATGTTGGATTTCTCTCCAAGATATGTAACCAATATCAGCTAAAGACAGCTTGGGCAGATAAGAATTTCAGGGGTTGCATTTATTACAACTGGTATAAATTATGCAAATCAGCAAGAGCTGAGGAAGGTTATACAAATATACTCAAATCTAATCATTTATACAGGTCATGGACTGTAGCTTTTCCTCATGTAGAAATTAGATTATTTGGGTGAAACAGAAGAGACTCATAGCCCTGATAATATACATCTAAAAATTCCAAAGGTTATTTATTTTAGGGCAGATATCTGTGGAAGTTTTTTTCCTTCCTTCCTTCCTTCCTTCCTTCCTTCCTTCCTTCCTTCCTTCCTTCCTTCCTTCCTTCCTTCCTTCCTTCCTTCCTTCCTTCCTTCCTTCCTTCCTTCCTTCCTTCCATGCCCAAGCTACAATTTGGATTGTGTCATGCAAACCTAATGTTGGAAGATGTTTGTTTTTACAATTCAGTCATTTAATGTGATAACATTTAAATAGTCAAATTATAATTATGCATTTCCAGTTTAAGTCAAGTTCCAATGAGGAGATGAACAGGGCCATTTATATTAACCTGGCTTAACATGGGCAAAATGTTTGACTCCATA
This sequence comes from Aspidoscelis marmoratus, assembly GCA_014337955.1. Taxonomy (NCBI): domain Eukaryota; kingdom Metazoa; phylum Chordata; class Lepidosauria; order Squamata; family Teiidae; genus Aspidoscelis; species Aspidoscelis marmoratus. The sequence continues at coordinate 18,092,407 of MTQE01003428.1, read as the reverse complement.
TACCATCAGCAGTGAGGCCAAAATGCTGCTCAAATAATTGTGACACAAATGTGGTGTTGATTTTTAAAGAATCCTACATCTTTCAAACTGTATAGCAAAGTCAAATGTTTCTGAGTGCATCCTTTGTACTAAAAGAAGTCAACCAGAAGCATCTGAAATACTTTTACTCATGGTAACATGCTATATTCCCTGGAGATGTAAACCCTATGCAGCTAAAATGTGAGAACCCCCAAACTATCCTCTTACTATAGAAAAGACATGGTAAGTTGTCTGCAACTCAACAGAAAAGAGATCATGACATAACAGTAGAGAGTTTAATGAAAGTGTTGACCCAGGGTGTGCCAATAGTTAAAAAAGGTTGAGATAATAAAAAACTATATTGAAAATAAAACTGCACCTATGATAATACCCTTATACAAATTACGAGTGTACCCATAATGGGAATATTGTGTATAGTTCTGATCACCACATCTCAAAAGGGATACAGGGAAGTTAGAGAATGTTCAGAAGGGGATAACTAAAATGATCAAGGAGCTATGAAAAAAGGTTTTATATCCTCTTTCATGTCCCCTCTCACTAATCCTTTCTAATCTGAAGCACCAAAAGAGATGATTGACAGGGACATGAAAGAGGATATAAAATAATTCCTGGAGTAAGCTAAGGAAAAGTTTGTTTTTCTACTTTCTCAAAATAGCAGAATGAGGGTGATCTAATGAAGCTGATTTGTGGAACAACCAGGACAGGCAAAACGAAGTATTTCTTTAGTAATGTGAGCAATGTACTGTATGTTTTGGCAACCAGATTGGCTGCCTTTAAAATGAATTTGGAAAAAATCATGGAAAGTAGGGCTACCAATGGCTACTAGTTGCAATAGCTGAATGACTGCCTTTAGAGATAAGCTTAGAAAGGCCAATTGGTGCTCACAAGTCCTGCTTGTAGACATACATGTGCAAATGAAACAGGTTGCAGGCCACAGATCCTATTCAGAAGGGCAATTCTTATATTCATTTCTTTTATTAAGTTCCCCAGACTTCCCCCCCTAAATTATTCCTTTCCACTTTTACACATTCAGGTTTGCTACTGGGTATAAAATCCTAATCTTAACCAAAAGGCATCTCTTTATCAAGGAGTGACCCATTTGTAGATGCACTAAAAATAAGCATGCTACACAATATAAAAATAGGCCTCCTATCTCACATCATTGGCATCTATGTCTCACATCATCACCTTCTGCCCTTTAATTGGCTACTGTCAGCCTAATTTTTTATGGATCAGATTGATCAGTAGTCATAGTAAGCTGGATTGGTTCAGGAGTCTTGTAGCCTCCTACCCCATCTGACTCAAACCCTCTGAATCTCCCCAGAAGTCATTATTTCACATCTGCAAAAGTTGCACACAGACAGATTTCTCTGGACATGGTAAACATATTTTTAACAAAAGTCCATTTTCTCCTTGAGCCCCAAATTTGCCCTGGGCTGCCCCTTTTCTTCTGTGTAATTGCACCCTTAGATATACTTCTCAGATATCTTTATTTTACGTCATGTACAAAAGTTATACATAAATATTGGCTCTTCCAGTTTCTCAAAAGACCACAATGGGCTGTTTCTTTAGTAATCAAAGCAAAGCAAGAGAATGAAAGATGTCCAGGTCTCTGCCATGTATTATAATTCCCTGTGAAAACCAAATTGCCTTTATCTTTTCTTTTCCTTTTGTAACAAATTTATACCAAAAAGAAAATGAAACATCCCCTTAAGGAAATAATAAAATGGTAAGCATAACAAGTACGTGCGTATGTGTGCTCTCTCTCTCACACACACATGAACAGGAATAATATGACATGTTTTTATTCTGTTACTACAACTATTGTTACACTGTTGGTAAGTACTGTGAGAAGTGCTGTTTAAATCTCCCAAAGGCTTCCATTGGGGATAGATTTCCACCCCAAACATTTTTCTCTATGGAAGCCAAACCATTTAGGCTAATGAGCTGATTTTTGCAGAGATTGGTCTCCCAGGGTAACCTAGAAATGACCTAAAAGAACATGACTGTAGGAGTAAAGGCCAATACTAATTTTCCCTCAGAATGGCCAGGAATGGAAATCTACCTCTTAAATCTGAACGAGGTTAAAGTCTAGATTTTAAGGAGAGCTAAGGATACACAACCAAAATTGAGTAAGTTTATGCCGGTAAGGTTTATCTGCCTGCATGCACCCTGCATGAATAATTGACTTGCTATCATCATCATCATCATCATCATCATCATCATCATTTATTCATTTACAGTCCAGGACCAACACTACAAAATATATTTTTAAAAAGTACCTTCAATTATATTCTACCATTCATGAAAATCACAACAGTATATTTCAGATGGTCTCCCATCCATGCAATGACCAGCCTCTAGTCTGAATCATGATGAAGAATAAGACTTAAAAAAAAAGACTAACAACCAACCTTCATAGGAGAGATCCAGAATGATACAGATAATTGAAGTCAAATGAGTACAGATGTGTACAGGACCCATATATATATAAACAAACATCAAAAGGACAGATGTTGGAACCAGTTTCCATTAGTTAATAAATAACTATTCATAAAATGAAGAGAAGGAGTTTGGGGGAGTTTGAATCCCTAAATGCTAATGAAATTCCATCCATAAAACATCTGGGATTGGGAGGAAAAGGGATGAACCTACAGCAGCTGCTGCTTGAAGTCTGAAAATTATTATGGAATTATCATCAAAACACCCACCCATTTTATTTTCTTTTTCATAAACTGATGAACTCATGTGGTCCCCCATGGATTCTGTAATTTACTGACAGCCCACCACTATAGTCTTGTTAGGTAAGTTAACATTAAAAGTTTTGAAGTTGGTTTCAAAATAGAACAAAAGCAAACAGACCCAAAATCTGTTAGCTTCAGTTTAAAGATAGTCTGCCATTACAGAATTTCTTAGCAACCAAAGTTCAGTACAAATGCATACGGATGTGGGAAAGATGCAGATCTTCAAATACGCATCATGTGTGAGCCCATACACATACAAATGTCTGAATAATTCAAACAAATAGATCCGAAATTTGAAATTCGAATCGAATCTTTAAATTTGAATTTAAGGACATTCAATGTGAATTCAGATGTCAAAATTCAGTCGATTTGATTGAATTTTGAATGCATTTGAATACTCAATCACATCCCTAGCCCCCATATAGCATTGCAGCATGAATGCTGTATCTGGGGCTTCACTGATAAAGTCCTAGGCACTCCCAGGCTGTGTTCACACCTAAATTTAATCCAGCTTCAGTCCATCTTCAGAACGGAAGAGCACACCAACAAAGTGAACAGTCATTTTCTTTCTGCTTTATCTAACTCGGAGGTGGATTTTCTGAGTTAAATAATGCTAAATGAAATCAGCTTGTCACTTTGTTGAAGCATTCTCTCATTATAAAAGTGGATTGAAGCTGAATTAAAACCAAGGTGTGAATGCATCCTCAATTAAGCTGTGAAACAGTTTTTACTGCTCAACAACTAGCAATGATCAGGGTAGCTCTCAGACACACTGGGATGGAGGTGGCACCATAGGGGGCATATGCACCATCCCAGAGTAGACAAGGCTGTCCTATCTGACCAAGTGTGAACAGGCCCTGGTTCTGTTTTTACTTACAGGTCTGGTACGGTATAACAATACCACGTCAGGCATGTGAGGATGGAGAACGGTGGCAACTATTCACACTGCAAGCACAGAACTCTTAGCTAGCCAGCAGTACTTGCAATATGAATGGCCGGCAACATCTAAAAATAGTACAAATCAACCTCCCTAGGAGGAATCCAGATGCTTCTGTGCAGTTTTTGGATTGCTTTTTAGCAGTGGAAAGTTGGATGGCTCTGGGGAGGGGTTATTCCACTCCACTGCAGCTGTTGCAGTGTAGAAGTGCATTTGGCCTGATCTGTGGGTGGAATGGCTAAGAGCTTGCAAGGCTGTCCCAATCTTCAGAAGTTGTGGAGCAGTTAAAACTGTTGCACAGCTTTACTAGGACTGCCTATGGTATAATGCCTAGTATAGCCCTAGATGCAGCATTCATGTAATTCCATATGTGAAAGCTGCATGGGAGCATGGAGGCATGGAAGCAGCTGCATATTTGTGCACTGTGTCACTGATCACTGTAGCAATAGTGTGCATGGCTGTTGCTATGGCAAGACGGATGATCTTGGATGTGATCCAGGTAGGGGCGGGTGCAGTCTGGGATGGGCTGTTACTTGCAATGCAAACTCCAGCCACCATCCCTGATTTTAACTGCTGTGGAATACTTTCCAATGGCAGTTAAGTGAGAAAGGGCCCAGAGTCTTTGGGCCATGGTGAATGTTTTTGTTTTTTATATATATTTTATGTTTCTCCCTTTGGATTCTAATTTGCTCTCAGGGCATCCCTAAACACGTGTCTCAAAATGCCTTAAACTGTCTTCTCAGCACTGAATAAGGAAAATATCTGATAAGCTGGCAGCAGAATCTGGTGGCATTTGGTGATCTCAGCTCTCACCAAGGATCAGCGGTGAAAAGACAGAGGATACCAGATGTAGAAGCTGGGAGAGCTTATAAGTAAATAAAACATAATTGATTGCGCAAGATATTTACAGCAATAAACATTCGTGAAAAACCTTATTCATTATTTTCAAAATGAAACAAAACTCCCTAATGTCATCAAATTCTCCTTTTATTTCTGGTAGCATAGGTGGCAGTGATGGAAATATAAGCACATTGTGAGGATAAAACATGACAAAGAAATTATGAATGAATTGATAGAGTTAGCAATAGTTATCAGCAGTTTTTATGATGAACATTTCAGTCAGGACTTTGAAGGATTTGAGAGCCAAGAATTCTGCTGGAAATTGACCTTATTCACACTTCCTGCACAAACACAAGGATGAAAATTTAGTAGTCTACTGGCTTGTGTTTGTTGTGAATATACCTAACTCTGAAAAGAGCATATCCAAACACATTTTAAAATGTTCATTTTGGGAAGAAAATATTTCTGGCAATATATATTCTCCAAGAAAAAAAAATTAAATTCAATTTTTTTTCAGTATATTGAAAACTAATTGATGGAATGACACAGAAATAAGAGATAATTAAGTTATTGGTAATTCCATACAAAAGGCAAAATAGAAAATAGATTATTTTGCTCATTAAAATTTTTCAGATGAACAGTTTCAGATACTGAAGATTTGAAGGCTGTATCTGCAGACAGATACAGATATCCAAAGGTGGCTTAAAGATGCTAAGATCATGATGCTAGTGTTTCCATCCTATCTGTAATTCATATGAAAGGCTAGAAAATGCACTTCACAGGTACATTTTCTGACTTTGTATGACATGAGACCACGGCTACCTCAGAGCTGGATCTGAGCCAGTATTTCTTCTACTGCACTGGCCAAAGCCATCTCAAACTAAAGCAGGATGTCTTGGCTTTCCATAGGCAACCCACTGCAAGGAACAGCTTGACAATATTTCAGGGTTGTTCACATCCTTGACAACCCAAGTTAGCTAAGCTCCAATGACCATCTTTGAAAACTGGCAAGGCTCCATCTTTCAAAGGCAGGAAACAGACATTGCTGGGTCTTGGAAATTCCCAGCCAGGGCTTTTTGGTAGCATGACAAGGAGCAGTACACTGTTGGGGCACTTTCTAGTGCACTGTCTAAAAGGACCAGAGGCTTTCCCACAGGATACAAGGGAGTAGGGATGTGCACATTTTTTTTTT
>MTQE01003428.1:18042186-18066782 GCA_014337955.1 Aspidoscelis marmoratus | reverse complement strand
TCATTTTGAAATGACTCCAAAATCACTTCAAAGCTGGGATTTCAGGGCTCTCCCCCCCAAGGGTGCATCCCCTCCCCCTAGCCTCCTCTAGACCCCATTACCTGTCACTAGTGGAAACAGGCTCCCTTTAATCCAGATTTTCTGGCTGAAGACCCCATTGTAGACCCCATTAATGGGTCTACAGAAAATCTGGATTAAAGCCCCCAAAGTACCTATATGATCCGGATTTCCCCAGTGGCAGTGGAAACAATTGGGTCCCAAATGGGTGCCATGGTGGAAATGAGGTCATCCGGCTCACACCCAAATGGGTCCTTAATGGGTGCAAAAGTGGGTACTTTCTGACAGTGGAAAACCACCCCTTCTCTCATCCCAGAACGCAATAGAAGAGAGAGTGGGCTTAAGTTACAACAAGGTAGGCTTTACTTGAATGGAGAGAGAGAGAGAGAGAGAGAAAACGTATCTTAGGTTAAATTAACATTTTGCCTCCTGTCACTGGGAGATGAAGTTCTAGAGTGTTTTAGGTGCTATGGCAGCCATTGAAGAACCCCAGTGATGGTGCCACCACTCTAGCTGGAGTTTCCTGGCAATGCAGCATGCAATTCCACCTGCACCACCAGTCACATGCATGACTTCCACAAGGAACATGTGCAGAATGAATGTGCAGGAATTTACTAGCCCTCCTATAGGCATGGAATAGTTTTTACTCCAGTACATACAGAGCTGGTACACATGGAACCATTTATTGTAAAGAAAGAGCTCCATGAAATGCAGATGCTTCATGTCAGAACATCCCGTGTGTGAGATACCAGAATAAGTGCAAAAAGGGTCTTGAATTGGCAGGATACATCCAATGCTGAAATGGTGCCATAGGAGTGCTCAGAGAGCATGGGGATTGCCCATTCTAACACCTATTATGCAAACATCCTGGCACAGAGTGAAGAAAGCTTTATCAGTAGTGCTTTTCACATGAAGTGTGAGAAAGCCCTGTGACAATGTTTACCCTACATTGTCTCCCGATCACCACAGCCATATGGTCTGTGAAGCACTTCCAGGAGTCCAGACAGCACCACTCTGTTTTGGAAGGCACATAAAATGGTCAACTTCTGGGTCAACTTCCTCTATCTTCAAAGAAAATATCTGGGCAGAAGTATCAAATGTATGAAACAAAAGTGTATTAAAATGCAGACTGAAAGATTATCTCCTGGAGATGTTTTGCTTTGGATTCTTGCAGGGACCCAGATGTATTAAATGGTTCCTTCCAACTCTATGATTCTGTGACTTCAATTGGATTTCACTCAGTCATTTCCAACTACTGCAGCCCAAGGATATGGCTGAGTCACTTGGCTCTGTCATTACTACCATACATGGCTTCAATCCATGCCCACTTCTGCTAATTATTCCTAACTGGCACAGGAGGGTAGATTGGATCCAGAAATGAATGGATTCTTCAGTGAGGAATGGCTGATTGTCAAATTCCTTGAAGGAGTTATTAGTTCATCTATCTTGAAAAGTCCAGGCCTGGAACCAACAGATTTCAACAACTGCAGCCTAGCAGCTAATGTTCCTTTCTGGGCAAAGAGATCAAATGGGCAGTTGCCAAATATCCTCAGAAATCTGGAGGTAATGAGGTTGATTCTCTGGGTCTATTCTGCTATGGTGATTCAACTTCAAAGTACTACAAGGTTAAGTTTCGTTCTGCATGCTTTTAAGTCTCTGTTTGAAAACATTAAGAGAGGTATCCCAGATGGGACAGGTGAGCTGCCATGACTAAATTCCTTTATGTATATCAAATGAGAGTAGTGTCCATCCCCCCACCACCACCACCATTGAAAAAGTTCTTTTTTGGCCAAATTATTCATTTTTGCCAGCAGGAGACTGATTTGTTCAGAACAAAGGTTTTGATATCCAAAAAAACAGATACCAAAAAAAAAAACCCAATAAAATTTTTAAATATCAGGTGAATTTTGCACATGCCTAGTCACAAGTAGGGATGTGTGCATGAATGGGATTTTTGACATTCAATTCACAATGAATTGGATGTTAGAAAATCCATATTCATTCAAATAGATACCCTTTGACTATAGTAGGATTCTATTCAATACAAATGTATTTGTACGAATTTGTATGAATATCTGATATGAAAAAAGGCATATCTGATATTAACGAATATGTATCCAATGCGAACAAATATGTATACTATATGAACAAGTACATATCCAACCTGTAACAAATCCGTGCTCTGAAAGAGTCAAATCTGACCTGAATCCATTTTTAATCCAGTCTTGATCCATGTTGAATGCAATCTGGATCCATTACAGATGTGTGGCACAGTCACTTTACCACTTCCCAGTTGAATGAATGTCCAAACTATTTGCACAAACATCTAAAACTTTCATACGAGTGTCCGGAATATTTGTATTTGTATGAATGTTAGTGCACAAATGTTGTAACATTTGATTTGTGTCTGAATGTCCAAATACATCCGAATTCATCTGAATAATGGATGTTATGAATATCCGTGCCCATCCCTAGTCACAAGCAAAAGAAAGGTGCCATAGAGATAAGCTGTTGACACAGAAAAAAAATATTCTGCCTAAGTAAGGTCACAAGTTACAGCTTCCAAAGTTACAGTAAATTGCTGTCCTAATAACTGACTGGAACAGGGAATCATTAATATGAGGAAAGAGATGATGGAAATGGGATAGTCTATGATAATTTGTATTGTAACTGCTGGTGTGAAAGACAAGGTATCTAAAGCACTTTCTGCACTGGGCTCTTATTCCAGATTATATACTGGAATATCGGCCTGCCACCTGCATGAATTTACAGACTGGTGAAAGCCCCAGGTCAGTCCTGTTACAGTCTGCAACAGCATACATATGGCAGGTCTCTGTTCTGGGAAATAATCTAGAATAAGGCCCAGTGCAGAAAGGGCCTAAAACAAAGCAGTATAAAGGATAAAAATAGTAGGTAGGACGCTAGCTGTGCCTCCATGGCAAAGGGGGGCTGCCAAGGCAGAAGCAGATGATTTCCTGTATCAAGAGCCACTTCTGAACCTTCTTCTTTGGCATGTTGATGCAGTGAGCAATGTGCTTTTCTGAAGAATGTGATATTATGCCATTCATCCTTGTGTTATGCTCCTCCTGTGGGTGACACATCTTTCACCAGATGCTTTATGCTACTGGAAGCAGAGCTGCAGTGAGCTTGCCCCATCTGGAAGGCTCCTAGTGAGCTAAGTGAAGACTGTTAACACTGCAGTGGATTGTGTGTGTGTTAGCAAACCTTGAACACAGGAATGAAAGGGAAAGATTATGAGCTCTGAGTGGGCTGTGTCACAGGCCGACTTGCCCTAATAGGCCAGCCAGCCTGATCTTCTGACCACTTTTATTATTATCTCTTGCAACTTGCAAATCACCTAGTAAAGTAAAATACTCCACCACTGCAAATTATAATAGAGAGCATGTACTTATAATTTAATCATTGCTTTAAATGTTTAAAGCTGTGGTTCTGTGTTGATTTTTTTTTTAAATCAAAGCATCATTTCCCGCTTTTCAGTATTATGGACTATGTTTATATTGCTATGCAAATTATTCCTTGTAGAGAGTTTACAAATTTCCCCTTTCATTATTAATAGTGTTGTGAGGTCTCCCTTCACCCCCATTCCTTTCTATCTATATTGCTTTCTGTAATGCATAATTAATGCTAACTGCTGTGCATCGGTCTCTGTGCCAGTTTACATTAGGATATTTTTCCTTGTCTTGTGTCTGTGGAAGATGAAAATTGGTATTCAGGGTGAATGAAAATGGGGTTTCTTTGTCCTGCCCTTTCCAGTTTTTCCATTTGCTTGACAAGAAAGGCACCTGGGAATTTGAACACTAGCTCTTTGCATTTGAAGATAACTCAATGGAGGCTGTTCTGCCAGTGTATTTTGTCATATGGGCGAGTACTAAACTTTGGCTATGTTAAGACATAACAAAAGGGGCACCTTAGAGAAACCTCAGAAAGACAGTATGTGGCCTTTTCTTCCTCATGCCTTCTATAATCCACCTTTTCTAGCACAAAATATTCATGAGAAGGGGAGGAACAGAGTGCTGTGTGAACAATATCACCTCAAAGCCTTCTCTAAGCTGTCTCAGAGGCTTCACAGATTTTTTTTTTCTGATCATAGTCTTAGCCATCTCAAACAAGGTTGAGGCCTTGTGATAGAAAGATAGCTAAGGATAAGGGCTTGAAGAATGAAGACTTTGAAGATGGAGGTTACTGATAGATGAAACTGACAGATGTTTTCCAGGCTTTCATTATCAGAGTTATTGTGTTTATTTTTTTTGTGTGTAATCCATTATTTAAATTTGTATATATTTCTGAGGTGAAATATGCAATTCGTACATAAAAATCACATTTTACACCATTTTGGGAGCTGGAAAACTGGATTCAAGTCTTCTGTTAGCTAAGAAAACCAATTTTGGGATATAGGAGGCTCAGGTCCGCTGGTAGTATGCCTTGTCTGTGTAAAATGGAATGTGATTCAGATTAAGGGGGCCTTGATTTGGATTACCAGACCAGTATACAGGTCTGCTGATGTACCAACAGACCCTGGTCTGGAACATAGAGGCATACAAAAGGTATATCTATAGGTTCCTGACTACTGGGGACTCATTTTGGTGGCACACCAAAGCTCACCACAAAAATGGGCTCCCTAGTGGCTCCAAGGTTAGCAAGCTCTGTTCCTAGTTCTGCAGAACCCATCCATGAAGCTTGTGTGGGCTTTGAGGGTGGAGCACAAACTGGTCCAAACAGATTTGGATCATGGCCTTTCAGTACAGATAGGTCATTGATCTCTCAGCTTAACATATTTAATACAACAGTTGTAAGAATGAATAAAAGGAGTGTATAGAGTACAATGATCTGTCTTAAGGTTTTTAGAAGAAAGGTTGTCTATAAATGCAAAATGCAATGCAATATTCACATTAGTTTTCATGCGGTATAGGCTGCATCTATATACACTGTTAAAGAAATAGCTAAAAAGCAGCTTAGAGATGATAATGTTCAGACATTAGTGTCCCTACTTCATCCTCTGATGTGGAATAAGGCATGAGCATGCAGATATTCCCACCTCTAAGCTGTTTTTGAGCTTCTTCTTCTTGTTCCCATAAAATACATGTGTAAGTGCTAAGCCAAACTGTGAAACCAGATCCTGCATAGTGAATAGGGACCCTTCATTTCATTGCCACCTTCTCCATTCTCTGCCCTAAACAACCCTTCTAACTTTCCTGCATACCCTGCCTGCTACCACCAACCACCATTCTCTTCCATTTCCCTTTTTAAAGGAAGGGCAGATTCTAGGGACGTGAAGGAAGCACATTCCACCACCCCTTTGGTTTTATTTGAATTGAAGGGGAATGTTCAGCCTTGTGCAAAGCCCCCCACCCACAAATATGGGGGGGGCTTTCCCTTTGTGTGTGCACATCTGTCAAATGTCCACACATAGACACAGGAAATGGTCCAGTTTCAGTGTGCAAAGACAGTCCCAAACGAAAACATTATAGCTGAAGAACAAAATTGCCATTGCTGTAATGTTCATGTAGCCAGCAGTGATGGTGGGCATACAAACACAATCCCAGCACTATCATAGGAAGGCTACAAAGGTAAACAGTGTCCTCAGCCCACTTCAGGAAGAGCACTAGTACAAAATCACACCGTTGTGCAGATCCTGCCAACATTTATTGGGCTACATTCATTGCCTCTAGACCGGTGATGGCCAACCTATGACACGCGTGTCACAGGTGACACACCAAGCCCTTTTGGGTGACACACATGGCCACCCTGGCACCTGGGCGTGTGGTGCTTGCTTGTTCTTGAAGTGTACGAAGTACCAACTTTCACTTAAAGATTTAGCAACAAAAGTCACTAATGTAAAGAATTATTTGTTTTTGCTTTTAATAAAATACATATATCAAAAATATAAATTTTTTACTAGAGCCACAAATATCACAAAATTATGGATATTTCTAGATGTGACACAGCGCCCGAGTTAAGCTAGGTTTTCTTGCAAATTTTGACACACCGAGCTCAAAAGGTTCGCCATCACTGCTCTAGACAATGGTCAGTTAATTGAAATGCCTCTCTGGTAACAAATAGAATAGAAAGATAGAGTTGAGTTTTAGCATATTAATTAAACCCAACTCCTGCTTATTGCTCCCAATGACTTCATAAAGATGTTAAATGGCATGAGAGACTGAACTAACTCACCTTGGAGCCCCACATTAGGGGTATGCCCGGAGCCAATTTCCACATTCTTTCCCAGCACTCCCCCACCCCTCCATTCCCACCCCCTCCCCACTTACCTTACCTCCTTGCCATCACCATCCACACCACTGTCATACTATCCGTGCTACCACCGCTGCACCACCAGAGTGCCCCCAAAGGTAAGGGGCATTGCGGAGGCAGGCGGGAGCCCCTGGGTGGCACCTGGGGCCTGTTTCCCAGCCACCTGGAATGGCAGCCAGGCTTTCTGAAAGAGGGAGGCAGGGCCTTCCAGGACCAGAAGGCCCTGTCTCCAGCTTCTGGAAAGCCTGGTTGGCATTCTGGAAGGCCCAGAAAGAGGCTCGTGGTGCCACCAGAGCAGGTAAAGGGGCCCCAGGGAAGGGGATGTTTTGGGTAGGCCAGCCCAGGGAGGAAGGCCCCAGGGAATCCAGTATCCTTAGAAGCTTTGACCGAAGCCTCTATGGATATTGGATTATCCAATTTGTGGATGGATAGGGCCCTTTGAATAGGGCCTATTTGATCCGTCCACGTATCTTGGAATTCGGACGTATTCATCCAGCTTCTGAATGCACAAACCCTACCCCACATATGAATTCTCAGGGTGTCAAAGAGAAGGTCTCTTTGGAGCCTGCAATTTTGAAGTCGTTCCAGAAAGGTACCAAGATCAATGATATCTGTAGCCCCCAACAGGAGAACCAGCAGGGTTGCGTTTCCCTGACAATGCTAATTTATCAAAGGCAGATTCTACATGGTCCCACAGGACCACACCAGCTGGGTTCTTAGCGTTCAATGTCTGCTAGGCATCGAGCATGAAAGGAGGGCCAGGGGCAAAGATTGCACTTGGTTCTCTCCTTGACATGGAAACAACATCCAGAAGTTAATTACAATAAATAGCAGTAATTCTTCTGTTGGTCAGAGATTGATCAAGATGTAAAAAAAAAAAAAGTAAGAAAGAAATGGAATTCAGTTTGATAATCATTGGAAAACATTTTTTTAAATCTGAAAACAGATTAAATTTGAATTTCCACTTTGGGGGCAACCCTAAGCAGACCAGTTTTCCCAGGTAGGCCTGTACCTTTGAAGAATGCTGGCTAGGAAAATTCTGACTCAGGAGATATGATATACATGAGTACGATGGTTTAATGTATATATATAAAAAAACATATATTCCAGACACCATCTATATGTGGCAGGAACTTTACATTATTGAAAGAGTTGCTGATTTAATACAGTCTTCACTGAATTGGGGTAACTGAGACATACCTCTCATTTTAGCTTAATCTGTCACTAGTCTTCAGCTATGTCAAAACTCCCAGCAACCTACTAGCATCATGTAGAGACTAGTAAAAAAACCTGCAACCCTAAGTAGAGTGCTACTGGTATATGATTTCCAAAATCTGGACTAAAGATAGTATAAGAAATCCTGGATTTTCTTTAATTTGTTAGCACATTATCAGAGGATCAGGCATCTGATCAGTGCTCCTCTGATCTAGGAAACTCACAAAAAGAGGGCTGATTATTTGCATTTCTCCACTGCAAATGCCTGAAGTTCAGTCTGGCATAGAGATGTGCACAAACTGACATTCAGGGTTTGCATCTGAATTGAACCAAATATCCTTGGTTCAGATTCTTTTTATTTGAACTACAGGCTGGTTTGTTTTGCACACGAACCATGTGAACCACTCAGTGAACTGGCCTTTAACACACTTCTAGTCTGGCACTGAGTAAAAGCAGTGCATGGAAGTGTGGCAGCCTATGCTGTGGAGAAATGGCAGATCCCTTTAATTTAGAATCATTTTACTCCAGTATTTGGCTAATTAAATTGGTTTTGAATAGCTATATAATCAGTTCTGGTATTTGAAATATTTAAAATAAAATCTTTTCCCTTTGTATAAATCATACAATGATAAATCAGATGGAAGTGGGTAAGATAATTTCCTACCTCTCCTTAAAAAACATTTTTTATTTCCAATCTACAGGTAACATGCCAGATTTCTAAATCAATCTATAAATCAATATAATTCATTTTGCCTTTTTAAATGTACACATTTTTAAGCAGTTTCCCATCCATGCTATGTTCACCAATGTACACTTGTTCTCTTCATGTCTGACTAGAATTTCTCAAACTAGTGTGATTTCAGTTGACATTTCAGGCTGTACACATTTTGTAAATTTGTATTTAGAAACAATTTAATACCCAACCATAATTTAGGTAAACAGCACCTATCTAACCAATACTCATGACACAAGGAATAATGTAGAATTCATGTTATCCAATAGCCTGCATCAGTTGTTTCCTATTAAATTCTCTCTCTCTCTCTCTCTCTCTCTCTCTCTCTCTCTCTCTCTCTGGTTTTGCTCAATTTACTACAAAACAAGTGCTTCCACTTCCTACCCTGAAGGGTCAAACAAGCTCATAAAAATCTGTCTGTCTCCCTGTATCATCACTAAGAATGCCCATCAGGCCAAAATCAGAGCGTGTTTCCTGTTGCCTAGCAATAGAAGATGATGTCTAAACTAGACAGGAGACAGACAGAGGTTAATCCCACAGGGCTGAGGGAGTGTTAGTGACATGTTTGAACTAGTAAGAAAAGCATATGCTGTTTGGATGCACTGTGAGTCAGGACAAGTGTCTGTTTTTTCTATATAAATAAGAAAGTTTTACAAGGAAAATGGAAGTCCTATCTGTAAGAAGCATTTAGGAACATTTAAGCCCTTGAAAAGAGACATTATGATCTAAATAAACATAAGAAAACCATGAAGATAGTGTAGCTGAAAACAGATTTTTACTGAAAGAGACTATGAACTGAAAGGAGGAATAGTTAGTTTGGACCCAAGATGTAGTCAAGGACCTAAGCAACAGTGGGGCATTCCAGTCTGTACATTTCTTGGTTTTCTGGTGGGTCATCATAGCAAAACACAGGCACTAGCCACTGAAGAGAGATTTCTCCATTGAGCCACTATTTCTTGTCAGAGGAGGAGGAGGAGAAAAAGAGGGGCAAAGTATGGTGGGATAGCAGTGAGGCTGCCTTCAGACTTGCAGTATAAATCCAAAGTTTAATCTAAAAGCACAGTAAACTCCCTGCTCAGGGAAGACAGGTAATCCCATCTGGAAGGTTGCTCCATATAGTCTCCTCTGTCAGAGTTGCGGGAGTTGAGGCAGTGCACACCGTCATGCAGGCTGAGTCAGCCAATTGAATTTTGAGCTCTACTTCCTGGGTTAGGTGGTGTCTCATTGCCATTTCTCACCTTCCTGCCTGCATTATGGTAATAATTCACCTTAACGCATACTGCACAGCAGTTGTTCATTCCACACACAGTCCCAATGGTATAATGGCGTGCCACAACGATCAATCTGTGATGGTTCGATCTGGACTGTGCATTCCATGTGCAGTATTCAGTGTGTCTGGATGCATCTTGAGAGTATCAATGACTTCTGAACAATATGCAAAAAGAAATGTCTCATCTAGGAATGAATGGATCAGCTATTTTTGTTCTACATCAGTTATGCATGTATTCAATTAGAAGTCCATTTACATCCCATTTCCTGCAGGCATTTAAGGTTAGAGCAGAAAGAGCATTCGATTTATTTATTTGTGATATTTCAATATCACCTTATACCATAGCCCTATAGTGGCTGAGAAGACAAATAAAACAAAAAATAAAATTAAGAAAATCAATTACGTATACTCTTGGATGCTTTCCTCAGTAAAATGTAGATTTTTGCACATGGATTTCAAAAGGGTGAAATCACTGAATTCCAGTCTGTCATAAAATATGATTTTGTAAACACGTTACTAAATTTAGAGAAGAGAAGTGCAGTTTGGCTGCTATCAGTATTCAAATCTGTTCAAAGTCTAGGGACTGCAATTCAGGCCAGTTAACTTTAAAATGATCCCATAGGAGATTAGTCCTTACTTGATGAGTCTTATGGGGTAGGTGTGCACAAATTTTATTGTGCATTAAATCAGACTTAAATGTGATGAAATCATACAAAAAAATGTGGGCTTGTGAGTCAAATTTCAGAGTATTTTTACCCAGCCTTCCAAGCAGATTGTTTCTCCCAACCTTTTTTTTTAAAAGGTGTGCCTATATTGGGGACTTATAAACTGTATTTTCTTTCCTTTTTGGAAGATACCAATCATTTGTGGTGTTACTGGTACTCCAACCCTTCACAGGTCTGTAAAAGCATGTCCAACATTCACCTGTGCACATAATCTTGCCTGGAATTGCTGGTGTGAATCAAGATAACTCCTGGAGCTTTGCAGCCTGCTTAAGACAAAGCTTCCAGACACCTGAGGCCTTTTCGCACAAGGGGTTTTGGAATGCGTCTACGACACATTGGGACACAGCATTGGCTCTTGTGGGGCGGCTGGATGCATTCCAAGCCGCCCCAAGGGTCGTAGAGGCGTTCCATTTTCAGAGCACTAAAAAGTGCTCTCCACGCATTCCAAATGATCCAGAACACCCCCAGCTGCCACGGAGGGAAAGCATTCAGACACTCTCCCTCCATGACAGCTGGGACTCTCCCCTGGCCTCCCCCGGTTGGCTGCCTTGCAGCCAGGGATGGGGAGGCCAGTCAGGTCCCTTCCCTGGGGTCCTGCCATCTGCATCAGCCTGGATCAGGCCCATGCAATGGGCAGGATCCCCACCCAGCACCCCCCAACCCACTCTGGCGCCACACACGCGTGTGAACGGCGCTTACCTGCTGCTGCCAGCTTGATTTTGGCTGGAATAGGCTGGCGATGTTCTGGGCATGTTTACGGGGTCGCCCCTCATTGGCTGGGCACCCACCTGGCCTCAACTGGCCATCTGCACATCCCCCTAAACCTTTGAAGACTCCTCTGAATAAACTTAGGCTGTGATCAGAAAGAGCAAAAAGCCATCACTGAGGCACCTCCAAGGCACTTTTGAGAAGGTTTTGTGATGGGAATGTTCACATACCAGTATGCACCCCCAAAACAGTGTGGATTAGAGAAGGCTTGGAAACATGAGGGCCACACACGGCAAAATCTGAGGCAGTCCTGAGGAACCTCTGAGGTACCGCTTTTGTTATGTCTGATCTGTACGGGAGATACCACCAGGTACCTTATGAAGAAAGACTGTGTTTGTGGTGCAGTAATGGTTGAAGAGCTTTTTCATATCTTCTTTACCTGTCTCCTGTATTCTCCAATAAGAACCACTTGTTTGGGGCCCCTTTCACACAATGTGTCCCACTGGAATGCAGAACGTAAGGTGACTTACCTTCTGCAGGGAGAAAATGTCCAGGTGACATATAAAGTAGGTAGCTGTATTTTTTCTTAAAGCTGCCTGACTTAAGAAATCATTCATTGACTTGAATGGGGTGTCTTGTAAGGGAGACCGGGACAAATAATGATGTTATTTTTATTTTGTTTCTTAATTTTACCCTTGTATCTTTTAAATGATTTTATCTTTTGTAACTTGATATGGTCAAATGACTAATCAGTAAAGTTCATTTCATTTCATTTACATCTCTGCACAGCCCCAGCAACTCTGTGCAGCATTAACAGGCAATAGGAAGTGGGGGGAAGCAAAAAAGAAAAGGCCCAGGCCAGAGTCAGGAAGTTACTTGTTTCTTTTCAGAGGAAGAGAATAGATCCAAGAGAGGCCTTTGTTGGCCCCTAGAGGAAAAGCAATACCTTCACTTTCAAGAGAAATGGCAGATCAGTCTCCCCTTACAGGTTCAGGTTAAAATGGAAGCTCTAAAGAACTACGAAAACATAATAATTGGTTGGCATAAAATAAAAATAGCTGTCCCCGTTCCTTTAAAAAAAAAAACCTTGTAGATGATGTATTGAGAATATGCCAAGCAAATGCTCATTGATATAGACACACACTAGGGAAGGATCATTAATTATGTGTCAAGATGTTATGCAATAAGCTTAATGTTGTGTAAAAATATCTCAGTAATAGTGCAATGTACAGGAATTAATTACGACATCCTCTCGAGCTAGCAAAATGGGAACAAGGAGATAGCTTTCTGTTTTTATTTTCAATTTATGCTGAAAGAGGGAAGGAGGGGTTGGATGGAGGAGTCAGCAAAGATTAATGAAGATTCTTTTGCATTCTATGGAACACCCCAGAGTGTGTCATAGTTTGCGGTCACTGTTCCTAACTTTCAAAGGTCAAAACGGACTGTGGTACACCAGCAAATCTAAAGACCTGGCCAATCCTGTGAATATTTTTCTTTTTGTCCTGTAAAACATACTGAAATGGTGGCATTGTTCCCTCAGCTGGATTGCTCCAGAGGCCTTTCTGCATTTACCTTCTTAGGCTGCTGTAAAGTAGAGCCAGGAAACTCCAGGTACAGGAGGACCATTAGCATTTGTGGCCAATGAGGGATGCTCCTCACTGGACAGAAATGCAAATGGTCCTCAATGGACTGGCCCGCACTGCTGCTGTGAAAGCCGGGTGCCTTCTCACTGGCTCAATTGGATGCCGCCAGCTGCATCACATGTTTTGGGATGTGCTGGCAGGCTGATACAGAGGGGCAGGACTGATCTCACTTATGTTTTGGGGTGCATGCGCCACTGCCCCCTGTGGATTGGTCCCTGGCCAGCCTGCTGCTATGGTGCTGGCCTGCGAGCACCTGCCCGAACGTGGCAGTGTTGCACCTGCACAAGGCACTGACAACCAGTCAGTGCTGGCAATGCGGTGACACCTGTGCAAGATGCTAGGAATAGGTCCCGAGTGGCAACGCAGCTGTGCATGCACAGACAATCCACTCTCCGGCCACTGCATGCAGCAAGCCAGTTGACATGCAAAGAGTCACACCACTGGATGCTTGCAGTAAATCTGAGGTAAAGTTTGGTGTAGCATATAGTGCACCTCTAGTGAGGGCAGG
Source organism: Aspidoscelis marmoratus (assembly GCA_014337955.1). Lineage (NCBI taxonomy): Eukaryota > Metazoa > Chordata > Lepidosauria > Squamata > Teiidae > Aspidoscelis > Aspidoscelis marmoratus. The sequence goes on along the minus strand of MTQE01003428.1, from coordinate 18,053,653 downwards.
CATGCTTCTAGGCTGTAGCAGCCCAGTGGGTATGCAAATGCTCTTCACCAGAGCTGCACTAATTGCTGACCAGAAGCCTAAGAATGAAGAGGGCTCTTTTCTCATAGAATTTCCCTCCATTTACTGCTTAAGATCAGTAATTCTGAAACTTGTATATGGATCTGTATCAAACGTTTGCACTGATAGTGTGAAACTGGATGCTTCTAAATTTACCTTTCAGACCAGGTTTGGTTTCTTGAAACTTTTGTATGAGTATTTCCCCTTCTTCAATGCAGTGTATATGTGCGTTATTAATTTCTTCTTCCTCACACCTGCTAACCTGATACTTTCCAATAGATGATAGATTTATTGACTTCTTTCTCTCTTTATTACTTTATTGTGACAGATGCCAAATACGAAATCGACTGTCAAAGACACTGGATATTTATTATGCATCATGAATAGCATCCTTAATGTTGCCATTACATGCCATTATCAAATGGTGAGGAGAAGAAAATAAAGTAGTCATTTACCACGGATAATAAATGAAATCTATGATGGCACTATGGATCACTTTGATACAGAGATATAGTTCTTTCTACTCAAAAGTCCTGACTGAAACTGTGATCTATGCACAGAAATCTCATTTCATTTAGATCAGATTGGGGAGAGTATTTGTGTTCTTTAAATGGTTATATAAAAACATTCCTTCTATGGTTTATATTTTATTCTACGGTTGGTCCTTTTACCTGAATAAATTTGGATTAGCAGATCTTCAAATCCCACGTGCAAAAGTGAATAGGGTGCCTCTTTGTGTATAAAGGTGTGTAGGTGACTTTCCTATTTGACCACTGGCAGACCTTTTCCTCTCAACACCTGCAAAATATTTCAGTTATATTGATACAAGGCATCTACATCAAGCAAATGACCATGGGATATAAATGGATATGAAAATACCATTTTCCTGATCATTTTAAGAGATAAAACAGGACCACTATTTTCAGTTGTTTGAGAAACAAACTATCCGAGAACTATATGCTTGTCAAGCCAAAGTTATTTTTGGCACTTCTTTATGGAAAGCTGAGGATTTTGTTTTGCCACATATGTTCCCTGGAGTAGCTTTTGATTCAGACAGAGCTGTTCAGCCATGCTTTGGGAAAAGAAGAGCAGAGGCTGGCTGTGTTTGGAATATTGTATTCCAATAATACATTTTCATTGTCAATAGGGGCTCTCCCTTCTGAACCCTAAAGAGTACTTCCAACAAATCCATGTGCATGCATGTATATACACAATTGCCAGCCCTGAGTCAAAGTTAAATGATTTGCTTTGCAGATGTTGAAAGAAATATCTTCACTGAGGATCTGGGAGGTAAGGAGTTAGAAGGCCATATCAAATGTCTTATTACTTTGCAAAGAGTAGGGTATGTTGCAGTATTCAGTAATTAGCACTGTCAGCTTTGAAAATGTGAGGCCAAAGTGAAGAGAAGAGGTGGGAGGGACCATTCTTTAATCAATTAATTTTTAACTAACTGCATCTTTCAGATTAGGGGTGTCAAGCTCATGAAGCCAAGAAAGATGCATCACACACCAAGAATTTTACACAGACAGATTATTGAAACCCAGCCCAGAGGTTCAACATAGCTAGTATAAGTTCCTAACAGAGGGTTTTGATTTCACTGTGTTTTTGCTTTGCAAGAACAGCAGTATGATGTAGTTATTAATATTTTTTCTTTTGCTTTCAAATCACTGTTTATGTGTAAAGTGCATATAAAAACTATGTTTAAGTTATAGCTATCGGTAATTACAGACTAACATTTTAGAACTATTATCTGCTCTCACGTCTTGTGAAAAAGAAAAAAAACAAAATGTACCACATTTCTTAGCATTTTGATGAAAAATAGCAGTCTGGCCACTTTTTTGAATACAGCAGTTATATATTAAATAAAGAGATAAGGAATAAGGAATAAGCAAAATATCACTGAAGAATGCACTTGTTATAATAGCCCCAAACCTACGTGTGCCAGTCAATACAAACAATAAATTATGATGACCGTGTATAAACCTAAATCCATACTCTGACAAGCACGTGGACAGTTTCAGATCCCCTGTAAACATGTATGAAGGCATGAAAGACAACAGGAGGTATCAAGAAAATCCCATTACTATTAATGCTAGTGTAATGTATATGATGGCAAGTATATGAAAGGCTAGGCTGCATGCAGATAACAGCCGAATTACACAGTAGCAAAGAATAATATGGAATTTTGATCACCTGCCATTATCCCTTGTTAGCTAGACAGCACTGGCTGTGGTCTTATCTTTATGTGTTTTAATTTATGTGTGCATCTGGACACCTGTACATCTGGGATATCTTCCTGTTTTGGTGTTCGCACTTACATGTTAAATGGAACAATGATGGTGGCTCTATGCAAAAGGTAAGTAAGTAGCCTAACAGTAGGCTATTACTAGCTCTGGGTTTTCCAGCAATAATATTTGCAGGATTTTTTTTGGGGGGTGAGGGAAATTGGGGCTACAATGGGGTTGTCCCATATACATGAGGCAACCCACCATAGGGCACCGTAATGATACTATATCCCCCCTATCTGCATGCAGTCTAGGAAGACATCAAATAACTTTGGCCCAGTCCCTCCTGGTCACTCAGAGTTACCCCCACAGGATTGTTCTGAGGCTTAAGTTGCATGGTAGAGAAGGTTATAAATAAATATAGACACAAAATGTTCAAAGAAGTATTCTGAACAAAGATCAATCAGCAAGGAACTATATCAATAGGACTGAAATAGTAGAAGTCAATGCAAGAAAGTTCAGTTCAGACTACTTCAATCATTTCCTATATTGGTTTGTTGTTGTTGTACATATTACTATTCTAAGATGGTGGTTTTTTACTGTTTTTACATGTTTTCTTTTTTAAAAAGACATGCAAACTTGGAAGGTACAAAATTTTCCAAGTGATTTTGTCCATCCTCTGTTTTAAATCATCCAGTGAGGAAGAAGCCAACACTTTCCAAAGGAATCAATTCCACTACTGAAGTGCTTTTACTATAGAGAAAGGTGTTTTGTTTGTTCTGTTTGCTTTTATGTTCAATCAACATCTACCTTGTTGAAACCTAAGTCCATTATCCCACATCCTACATTCTGTGGGGACAGTGAAGATCTCTCAATTATCTATATCACACACTTCTTTAGTTTTCTCAAGGGTAAACATACAGGATTATTTCAACCATCCCTTTAAGTTTTCTGGTTATTTTTTCCCCTTAAAAGTATTATTTCATTTCTATAGAAATGGTGTCTTTGCAAGTAATTTTGCTGTATTATATATTTCTGTTATTTTGAATTATAGTTTTCATCTATGGTGTCTACATTGTTAAAATCTATTTAAGAAAAGGTATGAAAAAATTCTACAAAGTTCAAATTTCTAAGGCAACATCTGTTCTGTTTTTTTTTAAAGGAAAGTACACTTATTCTGCTCTAGATAATATAATATAGAAATATATAAGAAATACTCTGGATGGGATCAATCACTCATCCTAGTCCTTTTTCCCCACAGTGGTCAATATGTTGAATTTGGATGCCCATTAACAGGACATGAGCAACACAAGTTATACTGCTTAGGATAGCAGAACAAGTGTGGCATGGAGTAGTTCAGGAGACAGCTTGCCATATGCTAGTCCGCACCAGTGAAGTCCCTGCTCACCTTGGTATAGTCTGTCCAATGTGGACTAGGCCATAGACTTTTCTTGAAGGGCATGCAGACAACACTCCCCTTTTATCTATTGTATCATAGGAGAGACATGCTATCAGTGCTACAGGAAACAGCACTGAAAGTGGTGCACCACCAAAAGGGGCCCTCCCTGAAACAGTGAAGGCTGGAAACTTTTATTCCTGGTTTTTGTTTTTAGACTTGATGCTGCATTTGAGGGCTCTTTTCAGACAGCAGCTGGGCTGCCCCAATGTGGATAGTGCTGTCCTGCTCCAGCAGCAACCTGTCCCTGGGTTGCTTATACCAGAGCCAGGCATCCCTCCTTGTCCTAGGACTGTGGGGTGGGTGGGTGGGTCCAGAGTATAGAAAGGCACATAGTCTCCAAATATGTGGCCTTTGTAGCCATATAATTTCCAGTGCAAGAGGCAATGCCTGCACAAGGGGCAGATGGACTCTCTGTAGTCCTGAATATAGATAGTGATTAAATTGTGGAGCACTTTAAAAATGTCTCTAGCTTTGTCCAGTACAGATGAAGCATGCTATGGAGGACAGGGGTTTGCATTAGCATGCAGTCAGAAGAGGACTCCTGCTCAGGGCAGAAAGGCCATAATCAAAAATGGGAGTTCCAGTAACAACCTAGTGTTTCAGGGTGGTTGACAGCTGAATATAAGAACTCAGATTTCTAATTTGGATTGCTCTGAATCTATCATGACTTACTGCACTGCATGCCTTTCTTTAGACACTTTTTAGATTTATATGTGTTTAAAGAACTAAGGTTGGCAAGAACTTGATGAAAGTGTTTCTATACTTCAGCCTTAATCATGTGCTTCCCTCCCCCTTAATTCCATAGAGGGAAGGGTTGTTCTTTCCTCTTTGTTTCCAAAACCTCTTTCCTGTTTCAGAGCCTGAATCCTGTTCTCCTCATCCTTTCTTTGCTATCTCACTCTCTCCAGTGCTCCATATCAAACTTCCTTTCAACACGTCAGCCATGCTGATGTTAGAACAATCAGACACTTATTGTTTTCAGGTCTTTTGGAGTTGGGCCTGGGATTGCTTTGCTGATAAATTAGCAGCTGTGTTGCATGAATAGTCATAATATGGCAGCATTAATCTGAAGAGGCCTTGGTATGTCAGAATGGAAGGGGAACTTTTTAATTTCCTGAAATGGTGCTGAGAGGACATTATGTTGTGCTCTTTCTTGATAAACTACTTAGCACACCCTGACAGGGCTGCTTGCAATGTTAGAAAATGCACATGTTAATAGAAGCTTCTCTTCATAAATGCCTGTGTTATATAGATAAAATGAAAATATTTAAACAAATACACATTTGATACCATTTACTGTGGGAGGAGGTTCACTTTTTATTTATTAAATCCATATTGCCTATAGCTGGAGATACAGTCCTAATGTGACCAAAAAATGCAACATTCGTGCAAAATGCTTACATTAGACAAGACACTAGATCTTGCACTGAGTTCTCTAAAAAGGCTCTTCATTCTTTCCCTCAATAATCTCTCTTACACACATACAGAGCGAGAGAGAGAAATGTCTGTTTAGAGGCTACTCTTGAGAAAAAGCTCATAAGGGAAACTGAAATTCAAAAGAATGGAAAGAAAATGACTAAGCTATTTTATGAAATCGAATCTTATCAAAACGTTTGGGCTGTTCTGAATGAACACACTCTTGGAAATGAAACTGAAAGCAGTATTCATGGGAATGTTTGGCAAAAGTAAAGTAGCTGTGACTAGAATAATCAGAAAAAGGAAAATGCTCAACAGGCAGTGGAACTTGCACTGAAAGATATTTGCTATAATTTTAAAAAATGTAAATATATATTCATTTAATATATATGTGTGTGTGCGCGCGCATGTGTGTGTTCCCTAGTGATGATTGATGGTCAGAATTTCTTCCTCATTATCATCAAGCTTATTGCTACAATACAAAAGAAATGAGGAGTATAGTAACATCTAATATACTTAATTATTGTTTTTATTATTAAATTAGGTCAGATTCTCTCTCCTTTTCAAATTTTGATTAATTTTACATAACCACTTTCTTCCAAGGTGATTAAGATACTGGACAAATTTGGGGCACCATCAAGGAGCAGTGTGGAGACGCTTCTCCCTGAAGATGTCCAAATCCCATGCCTCTTGAAGAGAAAAGCATCTGCAATAAACAGTGTGGTAAAAAACTCTGAATGTGCCTCAACAGACACATTCAGTGTTCTACTTAACCAGAACAGCATATTCCATTCTGCCACTCCTGGAGGGATAATGCCTGTCTAAGGGATGGGTTTTGATGAGAGTAAGGTGTATTCTCTATGTTACATTCTTACTTCCTGTGTGGGGGGGAAATAGAGCAGGGAAGAGAAGAGAAAATAAAGAGGGGATGGGGGAAAGAGGCAAATGTAATTTACATGTTCCTCTTGTTATTAGACATCCTAGACTTGTGTTAAAAATATGGGGATATTAGCCTGTCCAGATGCTACTCATGTTTGGATCATATAGTGTGAAGGTTTTAAAACAAAACGATGAATTGGCTAGTACTCTGCTAAAAATGCAGGCAGCAGGCAGAACAGACTCCAAAAGGCAGTTTCTTGACAAGGAGAACAGTTTTATTAATAATCCAGGTGCATGAAGAGGTTTTTGGGAATTTGATTCATAATGAATCAAATGTTAGAAAATTCATATTTGTTCAAATAGATCCTTCGAATATGGTAGGATTCTATTTGATACAAATGTAATAGTATGAATTCATACAAATATCCTATAAGAATGTTCACATATCAGATATGCATCCTTTATATGTATCATATATGTATGCATACATATCGGATACATATCCTGTACCAATGCATACATATCCAATACGTATCCCCAGTTTAACAGATGCTCAAACTATTCATACAACTGTGCTGAAACATTTGTATTCGTACGAATGTTAATATAATAATGTCATGTACAAATTTGTACAAATAACAAATATTTTGAATATTAGTGTACATCCCTAACTAATCAGTACGAAAAGAATAAAATAAATGCCAAAAATGGAAGGGCACTGTGCAGAGTGCTTCCAAGAGGTCCAAAACATAAAATAGAATCCCAGTAAGGGTAGGCACAGGCTTTGACCAGACAGGGTGTAGCAGCTTGGCACAGTAAAAAGTATCAATAAAAGGGGCAATTTAAAAGCACTTTCTTTCTTTCCTTCTTTTTGCAATTTAAAGATATAGAACAGGAGAAGGGAGAAAAAAACCAATTCTAGGGATACCCTATTAAAGCAGCTGGTTTTCGCCCATGATGACTTTTTCAGAGTAGGATACTGGATCAAAGAACAAGGTAACAGGAACTGTAGATCATCTAGCAGTGTGGTGATGAGAAGGTGGTGACCAGGGATGTGCAGAAATATTCATAACATTAGTTATTTGTACAAATTTGGACGAATTTGGACATTCATACACAAATTGAATGTTATGGTATCCATACATTAACGCTTGTACAAATACTAATGCTTCAGACATTTGCACGAATAGTTTGGACATTCGTATGAATAGTTCAGACATTTTTTAAAATGGGGAGGTGGGAAAGTGGCCTCAGCAGTCACATCTGCAATGCATCCAGAGTGCATTCAACATGGATCAAAAGTGGATTAAAAATAGATTCAGGTTGGATTTGATGATTTCAGAGTGAATTTCTTATGGGATACATATCGGATACATATCAGATATGTATGCATCTGATCCATGTGTCAGATCCATATCAGATACGGACTCATTCGTGTCAGATACATATCGGATACATACTCATTTGTATCGGATATTCGCATGAATTCATACAAATACATTGTATCATATGAATACAGATTTTCTAAAATTTGATTTGTTATTAATCAAATGTCAAAAAACCCATTCATGCACATCTCTAGTGGTGACGGGAAAGAGCCCATAACTCGCTAGCCTTTTGGATACCATTTTTCTGAGGTTCTAGGCAGGGAGACTACTCCTCTCATCCAGCCCAGGGGAAAGTGAAAGAGGCCAATCAGGTTTCTTGTGGAAAACTCAAATTCAGCCCAGAGGAGGAGTCTGTGGGGTAATTGAGGTGGCTAAAAGTGCTAAAATCATTATACTTTGATCTGGCCCACTGCATAATTGAATCAGATTTACTGTACTGATATCCTAATAACACATCTCTCAAAAGGCTTTCTGGAAGCTAATGGTTCCATACTGTGGTGTGATATTGGATTATGTAGATGACAGAAACTAATCAGCTCTGCCTTTCACAGGCAGATCTAAGCTGGAATCCTTTACATTTCTAGGAATCCCTGTCCCAAATTCTTCTGGAAGCATTACACTATTTCTCATCCTTTTATATTATTTATTTATTTATTTATTTATTTATTTATTTATTTATTTATTTATTTATTTATTTATTTATTTATTTATTTATTTATTTATTTATTTATTCATTCATTCATTCATTCATTCATTCATTCATTCATTCATTCATTCCATTTCTATCCCACCCCATACCCAAAGGTCTCTGGGTGGGTGACAATGAATCAACCAAGATTTTAAAAACATATTAAAAACAAGATACAGGTTAAAACTAGGTACATAGTTAAAAGCTCTAATTTAAGCCATGCATTCAGTGGTGTATTAATAATAACTGTAATTACTAATAACTGTAACTGAGAAAAGAGTGAATCAACCTTGGCCAAGGGCTAAGATAAAAAGATATGCCTTTACAGCCTTCCTAAATGATAACAAGGAAGGGGCATGGCACACCCCGGAGGGGACACCATTCCACAATCTAGGGCCTATTATGCTCTTATGTACCCATAACTCCTCATGTCCAGCCTTATGCCAATTAATAAGTGGCAATGTATACTTATAGAGCTGCCCATGCCTGGCAGGGTCGTGCTGGTCTTGCCATGGCTCAGTGAGGAGCGGATTCTTGAGGACTGCACTCTTGCCTAAGCCTAGAAATCCTCATTCAAAAGTGAATGTAGAATGTTTGAATCAAGTCAACTGGAAAAAAAATGTTCTTTTGGAGACAACCAATGTGTTCAATTTTGAACTCCTGATGATCCAACATTAGTGTGCTCAAACACTTGTATGATGATCAAACATAGTATGTTCAAGTTTCTTTAGAATACCCTTCTGTTTGGTTTAAATTTGAACAGGTAGGTTGTTCAACTTAAGCTTGAAATTCTCAAACACTTCTGTACAATTTGAGCCAGTTTGAACCCAAACCAGTTTGGCACATCTCTAGGTAAGGCAGGTGAAACTGAAAGGTGGGGAGTGGTCATGGATCAGTGACATGGTGGAACATAGAATTAAATCTTGGTTTTTTTTCTAGATTTTTGTCACTCACTCTAAACATTACATGACATTGGGTGTACATGGACACATTCACTGAGTTAGCTTTAAGTCTTTAAATCATGGCACCTAGGATGTTGCTGTGAAAGGGCTCCAGTCAGTAGCAGAGAATGAGCAAGATACATAGGCAGGATATGAAATAACAATTTCAATTTTTGAAACCTGATTTCTGCCACCAAGGGAATACTCCTCTGCTTTAGGTCAAAAACTGAACATTTTTAAAAAAGAACAACTATTTGATTTTCCAGTTGTTTCTGTCCCATTTATATGGATTTACAAACTCACATCTTTATTTTAAATGAACTCACAAATAATGAAAGCCTTCATTTTTACTAATTTTATACTGCACATAAAACAGATTGTGAAGATATGAATATTTTGCGTCTGACTTCTGTGAACAGATATAGAAGTTAAACTTTCAGAGCATAAAAATGTAGGATACTGTTAAGTATATATACAGATGTTATATACAGTACCCCCTCACCAAGGCCTGAAAAGTACATTCCAATAAAATTTTGCATGCAGCTTAAATGGATTTTGCAATCAAAGCACTTTCAACCATAGATCATGTTCTAATAGGTAAAAAATTCATTTGAAATCAGATGTCTCTTAAATTCTTCATCCATCTGATGTCAAGGGGAATGGACATACCTTTTCTAGATACGTACTGAGCTGCACCATGTCTCATTATTGTTGCAGAAAATGTTGGCTATCACATACTGCCACACTGCAGATCTCGTCTAATGTGAGTCATATTGTGGTGGTGGTGGTGGTAGTGGTGTGACAACATGACCAGTGTAAGACTCAGGGAATGTAGTCCACAATTGCAAAGTCGTCTTCTTTCTGAGACATAGCATATTCATCTATCTGGGTAGCCAGATTCTCTGCGGCAGTCACATCACACCTTGCTGCTTTTCTTCCTTACTTGTCATGGCATTACTCTGATCTGATTGAACAGCACTCATAGGGGGCTGGGATTGGTTCAGGAGCCTCACAGCTTTCCATAGCCCCTCCCATCTACCCCAAAATTACCCCTTTCACATCTGCAAAAAGGATGCACAAACAGAGATTTTGGGATGAGGTAAAGCACTTTTCTATATTTTCTGTTTGTTCATTTCAAGGGCATTCTTAATCTCATGTGTGAATATACACTTCATTGTACAATATTAGGCTGTGTGTTTTTCTAACCATCTTCAGATATGGAGAGCTGGAAAGCAATTGGAAAAGAAGTACATGACATTGTCAGTTTCACCTCTCTGACACTGCACATTTACCTTGATCTTACTACTTTCTACAATCTCAAACAGAGAAGAAAGCCAGATTCATGTCAAGTGTCCCACAGCTAACCTCTGCACTAATTTTTTATAGCCTCAGTGAGAGAGATTGAAGAAAAAAATATATTTATAGCTCCTGGAAGAATAGTAAAAAGTTTGCAAGCATTTAGGGCTTTTACTCAATAAACCTTTATGTGCCCTTCACGCACTTGTTCAAGATAAAAAAATAAAATGAAATAAAATAACACGAGGATCTTGAGCACTGACAGTAAGCTGAAGATCTCATAAATTCCACTATAAGCTTATGTCGATGGGTTCATTGAATGAATGCTGAGTTGAAAAAAAAATAAAGGAAGTTAGTTTCGCTAACATTTCTACTCTTCATGAAATGGCACTCCCCATTTTCTTTCCTGGCAATTCAGAATACTCATTTGTAATGTTTAACTTTTCACTGTTGTTACATGCCCTGGAACCCCCCAGTAAATGGCAGGATATAAATGCAATGCAATGCAGTCAGTCAGTCAATCAATCAATAGGCATGCAGGAAAGCTCTGTATCAGAAAAGAAGAAATATGCTACCATTATCAAGTTACTGACGGCTAACTAAACGTGCCAAATTTTAAATCCCCACAATTTTTCCATCTCAGCAAAGTTTGATTGATACAGTTCTTACACAAAAAAATAGTTTTCTCAAAGTTCTCATATTCATTTTTACACAAAATATTGCTGAAAATAACTTTTTTTTTGTAAATTATAATCTCTTAATACTTTTTACATTTAACACATGATGGTGCACCTATCTTGGAAACTGCATTACAACATGGAAATGGTTAATTTCTAAAATAATTTTATGTGTGAATGTAATAAATTTAATAAATACACATTTAGGGGTGAACTAGCCCGTAGATAACTATGCAGATTCCACTTTTCCTTTTGAAGTCCATCCAAATCAGGAAATTACACCATGTTCAGATGGAATGCTAAGAGAATAGGTTTTCATGAACTGATTCTTGGGGAAAACTATTTGAACTGGTTATTACAAACCTGCCTGAGGACCTCTCAACTAATCTTAACTTACAGTGCCTGACAAAAGTTCTGTTGCTTATCCATGTTGTTGAAACC
>MTQE01003428.1:18025329-18040535 GCA_014337955.1 Aspidoscelis marmoratus | reverse complement strand
TTTCAACAACATGGATAAGCGACAGAACTTTTGTCAGGCACTGTATGTGTCTACTGTTTCTGGGTTGTTTTCTGTGTTGTTGTTTGGATGTATGGTCTCTGGACTAATAAATAAATTCTTTTGACTTGAGTGAAACACACACACACACCAATATTTGGGATGTCTATAACAAAAAAAGAAGAAAAGAATCCCTGTTTGAAATTCCTTGCTTCCTCAAGAACAGAGGCCTAGGACACGTGGGGACAGATTCCCCATTCACACCTTGGCAGGTAAGAAATGCATGGGAATGTGTTCCTACCTGCCTACTTGTGGAAGGGGAACCTGTCCTTGTGTGTCCTAGCCTGAAAAGGCTGGTGTGGGGGCAGGACACCCCTCCCAGGCCTGCCCCTACTTGGTTAAATTCGACCCAGGGGTGGGCAGGCCTGTCACATTCCATCCCCGGTTCCTGTAAGCTCTAGGGGACTGGTTTGGGTCCCCTATAGCCCACAGGAATCCTCCCAGGCACCCACCTCCCTGGGCACAGGCCTACACGGGGACACATGTGAGAGGCATTTACCTCGTAGCTGTCGGGTTCTGCCGGCTCTGATTGTCTTGCTACCTACATGTGGGTAGCTGGCCAATCGGAGGTGGCAGGGTGTGCAGGCACACAATGCTGCCGTCCAGGCTTGCCACTTTGGAACCAGGCAGCAACAAGGTAAGTGCCTTGTGCACACATGCATCCTTGCTTAGGCCTGTGCCCTGGGGCTCCCTGGGGGCTGTAGGGGCCCAGATCCAGTCCCCTAGAACCTACAGGAACCCAGGGAAGGAACACAACAGGCCTGCCCAATGGGGGCAGCCAGAGGCAGGGCCCGCAGCTATCATGGAGGGAGTGTGCAAATGCACTCCCTCCCCAATAGCTGTGGGACAGCCGGGAACGGCCACAAACGCGCTCAGCCAGGTGTAGAGCACAATTTCATGCCTTACACCCATAACGCGAGTGAGCACCCTGGGGCATGCTGGGGTGGTTCTGAATGGAACTGCCAGCCCAGTGAAGTGAATGTTCCATCCCAGGGTGTCCTATACATGTTCCTCAGTCCCTCGCACAAAAAGGCCTCAGGTAACTTGAGCTGATTGACATTGATGTTCAAGGAGGGGAGAGGCCTATGTTTGGTAAATGCAGCTGCTGCCAGTAAATGATATTTTAATATAAAACAGTCCCTCACCTCATTTCCCAGCTGCAGTCAAGCCTTCCCAACCATTATAATCAGCTGCCAATCATCTGAAGTTACCTTCTCTTGAGAAAGCAGGTAACATTTTTTTAAAAAAATCAATACTTTTTCTACCTGGATTTTCCAAGTGGTGGAGGATGCTTAGTTTGTAGTCAGAAATCTCACAATATTTTGGCCTGTTTGCTTTCCACTGTTTATTTCTATCCTGTGATTCTACCATCCCACCCCTACTGATTAATTTTACTACTTCCGATTCTCCAATGGACCACAGTTGCTCCTTCATTGCATCTTTGTTTATAATCAGTCTTTGCTATCTTCTCACATTTACAAATTAGGTATAGCACTGTTTCTGCACAAACAGCATTTCTATCATTATTTAATCCTTCACTCTTGGCTCTAATTGGCTTTTTTGTGCAAATAAGAAGCTTACTACCACTTTCTTTGATGTCTCTTTTTTAAGCCACTGCTATAATTAAGTGCAATCCTGTTGAATGTTATTGAAATATTGGATCTGAGGCCTATTCACAATTGGGTCTCTGAATGGAAGTAGGACAGTCCTGGGACAGAGCATTCATTTTATGGGCCAAGCAGTTCCATGCTCCACACCTAGGCCAAGCCGTCCCCGGCTGTCCCAGAGTTGTCCAGCAAGGAGAGCATTTGCACTCCCACTGCTGGGCACCTCTGGAGCCCCACCTCAGGCTACCGCCATTGGGCTGTTATTGGGCTGTTGGCTGGCAGCATGGCCTGCTGGAGTGATCAGGCATGCGTGACAACAGATATCTGAAAATCAGTCATAACATAGACACCTGAGGCATAAAACGTTTTTAATTTTTTTTTTTTAAAGAAAAAGACAGAATCAAGAGGTGTTGCCGTCATTATAAGCTGCAACTACTGGTTTAGTTTCATACTGGCCATCTTAGACCCACAGGTGTGAGCTTTAACTGATGCCCAAAATTACTGCTCTGGCTGATTCACACTTGATCTTTTTAGCAAGTGTAAAGTGATCTGAACGAAGCTACTTGGTACATTAGGGCTGTATGCAGACATCTGTGGTAGTTGCACTCAGGGGAACTGTGGAGATGGATCCAGGGAGGTTCATTTATATATCTTCCTATTCAGATTCATACTGAAACTTGAGGCAAAGAACAGGGCACAGTGATGGGAAAACAGAATTTCCTGCTTTGATTGTGCCGTCCTCCCTTAATTAAAATTATAACACCCATCCGGATATGTAACCAAAATTGAGTGGGGCTGTGTGTACCTGTACAGCACCACCAATGGTCATGAACACCTGTAAAATCAATAATAACATAACTACTACCAACCCTAAGTCCATTTAGGTGTTGACCATGTAAATACCATCATAAGATAATGGAGCCATTCCTATAGCTTTGCCCCACAGGAGTGACCGCAGAACTCTGAATGCAGCTTTGTTTGCCTTTTGCAGGGCAGGAGACCATCTTCCTCTTAGGCAGGCTTACTAAATTGACAGTTCCTCAAAGCTGAACCTGAAGTACTACTAAGCTGCTCTCTGTGGCTGCTTTTGCTAACTATGAGTAGAGGCATTTTCGCACTACACTCGTTCCATTTGGAACGGGTGTAGGACAGGAAGCCTAAGACACTTCAGGACGCTTTGACCATTCACACATAGGAGCGCAGGAACGCGTGTAAACGCATTCCAGCGCGCCTGTGTGCGAATGCTCAAAGCATTCTGAAGTGCCTTAGCCGGCAAACACCGGCAAGGGGTGGGGAGACAGCTGCCGAGGCTCCCGCAGCCAGCAAGGCAGGCAATCAGCTGATTGTCAGCAAGCGCCAGCGGGGGAGGCGAGCCCACGGCTGTCAGGGAGAGAGAAACATGAACAAATGCTTCTCTCCCCGAACGGCTGCGGTCGCTTCGTCCGTGCCGGAATGGATGTAGAGCACTTTAAAGTGCTCTACATCTCGAACGCGTGCAAGACAGCTCCGGACATGTCGGAGCGCAAGCCCCGCTGCGGCAATGCGTATGCCGCGTTCGAGGCTGTCTTGCATGCGTTCGAAAACCCCGTGTGCGAAAACGCCTTAGGACTGGGGCCAAAACAAGCAGTTATTAGCTATCCAGCCTATATAGACATGCTGCTAGTAGTGATGAGCCCACCACCAAAAGGATGACACCAAAAGAGTCCACCACTTTGCAGGAGTCACCTTGAGGGACAATGAAGGTGAGGGTCACTTTCTGAGTCCAAGAGACTTGAAAACTCTGAGAAACTGCCCCACTCCTAATCATAGTTTGGGGGTTGTGGGGTAGGGATTAACTGGGTTAAATATGTTTTTAATACTGTTTTAGCCTACTTACCGTGTTTCCCCAAAATAAGACAGGATCTTATATTAATTTTTGCTCCTAAACACACACTAGGACTTATTTTCAGGGGATGTTTTATATAAGACTTATATAGGGCTTATATTTCAAGCATCCTGAAAAATCATGCTAGGGTTAATTTTCACAGTAGGTCTTATTTTGGGGAAAATAGGGTATTTATATAATGGAAGAGGGAACAATGTGTCAAGGCAGGGAAAGAGCAAGCAATTGTCACAAAGAACAACCTTTACAGTGGTGAAAAGCAGGGGAGTATATGCCATTGGCATCATTCTGAGAATGTGGGCAAGTTGCTTGTTGGAGTTTGGCTGACCACATATTCTCTCAATCCTTGCCCCTTTTGCTGGTAAAAGTTATTTGGCAGCCTATGTCCAGGTGGGTTCAGGAGGAGTACTTCCATCAGCCCATACAGATGTATTGGTGTACCCATTTAAAAGAGGTGTTCCCTAGATCCAGAAGAGAAAAAACTATTACTTGATAGTTCACATAACGTTTGAGGGTGAAGTATTGGAGAGGGTCATAGTCATTCAGTCATGATTGGAGGAAGCTAATTATCTAGACCATTTAGTGAGTTCACTGCAATTGTGTTTGGTATATATATATTTTTTGTTCTTTTTATTACCCATCTTGATATCACTGGGCGTAGGGCAGAATAAATATTTATTTATTTATTTGTATTTTTGTCTTGTCTTGTACCCTAAGGTCAGGCTGGCGTGCATGGGGTGACAGGGCAGAAATATCAAAAGTAACCCCTTATGCAGAAGTTATGAATATCAACATTGCCAACTATTCTTAGTTTGGAGTGGAACAATTAAAAAACTTCAAAGCATCTTGGCTGTCAGGATAATGAAAAGCTTTGACATTCTTACTTGAAGTAGGCTCTGAATCGTGATGACTACATGCTACCTCTGATGCTGGAGGTAATATGCCTCTAGAGACTAGCTGATGAGACCCATGAGTCAAGATAGTGTTGACACATTCATACTCTGCTTCTAGGCTTCCTAGAAGGCTCCGATTGACCCTTGCCACATGGCTGGCCAAAGACATTTTTTCTCTTGGGAAGTATCAGCAGAGTCCATTTTATAATAAATAGACATAATACTGTATCTAGAAATGGGGCCACAGTTCAGGTGGATTTGGAAGCAGAATCCCTCTCGGCCTCTGTGGAAGCATGATACAGATTGGATAAGGAGTTCATTCCAGGAATTCACACGCTTTTCCATCTTTAATAATGCTTGCTGATTTCCAGGTACGTGGTGGTCTGAAATTTCTTATTTTTCTTCATCATTCTTCCTTTTCTCAAGAAGTATAACTTCCTCCAAGCAGCTAGGAAGCATGCAGGGCTACTGGTGTTGCACATGCTTATGGAGTACTAATTAGGAAGTTCCTGTTTCTCCTGGGAAGGCGGGGATTTGATGTTGTTCAGAGATGTTTCATTCTCTCTCTCTCTCTCTCTCTCTCTCTCTCTCAGTATTTACAGCCACCTGTAAGCAGCCAGGAAGTGTACCTGAACTTTGTGACAGCTTGCAGGCACCTGTAAAAAAAAAAAAAAAGAAAGAAATTTTTATATCACCAAATCCTGCTGTTCTCCAGGGGACTAGGACTTCTTAATTAGTGCTCTTTAAACACACATGACAGTAGGGACTCTGCATTCTTGGCTTTGGTAGCAGCTGTAAATAACTTTTAAGGCAGAGGGGAAAAGACAGGGAAAAGGGAAGACAGCAACACAGGGGAAAATCAGCAAAAAGCATCAAGTTTATTTTTGGATCTGTACGTACCTAAGGGGAATAGCATGAAACTTTATGCACAAGAGCATTAGAGTATTTTACCCATATTTAATGTGATCCATGGAATCCAAATTGTTCTGACATGGGAGGAATAACACCCTGCAATTAACTCTTTCCCGCTTGTTGGTTGTGAAAATGAAAAAAAAAAAAGACAAACTAATCATTTCTTGGCACCCCAATCTACTATCAGAACAGATTTCTCCACTTTACATAATGCCAGCCCAAAATGAGCAGAAGCAACTAAACCATAAAGGTTACTGATCTGATGAGACATGGAAGTTTTCTGCACTTACCTCCATTTTGATAGGGATTGGTGGATCTGGATTAACCGGACCCACTGATTCAGCTTGTGTAGAGATGTGGGCTGGATCACAGCTGTCTGCACTGATCGTGCTGGTCTGGCCCATGCTTTCCTGTGGCTGTGAAGTTCATGCAAGCTTTGCAGCTGCTCCCCCCCCCACTCCAACAACCCCCTGGGGGTTGAGAGGGTGTTTTTCATCTCTGAAAAGCAACTCCTGACTAATCTCAGTTCACAGACGTAACTCTTGTAATCTGGAAGAAGGACCCATTTAAATGGGTTCACAAGAGATCCGGATTAAGGGCCTCCTCAATCTGGATCTAGTTTATTCTTATGCAGACAGAGCAAGACTGAGGCAGATCTGGCCTCATAGATCTACGTCAATGAGTGGATCTACAGTATGTGGCCTAGAAGTGTTCTACACAAACATCTTAAGGGTCTGTGCAGAAAGGCCTCTTATGTTCTTCTCTCAGAACTGATTAAGATTAGGAAAGCTTCTAAGTGAGGATAATATTGGGGTGCCCTTGATAGAAAACTGTTTAAGAATCTTTGGGCTTTCTGCACTACCTAGTTTTGGAGTGAGAGATACATCCATGAGAGCAGCCAAATGAGTTTCAGACTCCATGATCCTCCAAACTCTTACAATCACTTGGACTCCATCACCTGAGGTGTTTTCGCACTAAGGCGAAGATGCCTCAGGACGCTTCAGCCTGAACGCGTTGAAGCCACATTCCCATCTGCACTGGCAAGTAAAGGGCACGTTCCAAATGTGTCCTTTCCCTGCCTATGTGCGAATGGGAAAGTGGCTTAAAAGCGTTAAAGCTGAAGACCCTCCCCTGGCCTCTCCCTATTGGCTACCTTGCAGCCAGGGGTGAGGAGAACAGTCGGGTCCCTTCCCTGGGGTCCTGCCACCTGCATCGGCCTGGATCAGGCCCATGCAAGTGGTGGGACCCCCACCCAGCACCCCCCAAGCCACCCTGGGGTCGTGCACGCATGTGAACAGGGCTTACCTGCTGCTGCTGTCGCAATTCTGGTTGGAATAGGTCTGTGACATTCTGTGCATGTGTGCAGGGTGGTCCCTCATTGGCCGGGCACCTGCGCCTGCACAGATGGCCAGTTGAGGCCAGGCAGGTGCCCGGCCAATGAGGGGCTGCTCTACGCGCACGTGCAGAACGTCGCCGGTCTATTCCAGCCAGAATCGAGCTGGCAGCCCCAGGTAAGCGCATTTCACGTGCGCTTACCCCGTGGCAGCTGGGGGCATTCTGGATCATTTGGAAAGTTTGGAGAGCAGTTTTTAGTGTTCTGAAAATGGAATGTGTCTACGACACATTGGGACGCTTGGGGCGGCCTGGAACAGATCCAGCCACCCCTCAAGAGCGAATGCTGCAACACAACGTGTCGTAGACGTGTTACAGAATCCTGCATGCGAAAAGGCCTCTGGGCTCCAAGTGAAGGAGCTTTAGCTTAATCTGTGACCATACTGTACAATTGCTGTTCAGTTAGCTGGATAGAACGGATCTGATCAGATTTGACTTGCACCCATACTCCATGAAGAGTTTCTGTGCTGTTCTTTCATAGCATTTGGCTGTTTTCAAGTAATCAATAGTAAAAAGAATTAATTCCTATGCTAGTCATTGTACAGCTAAAAAAAGATCATTTATAGTGTGCCTGCACTTACAGAATCTGCCAAGCTGTCTCTTTTCAATGCACTTCACAACTTGCCTGAAGCACTGAATATTTGACTGTGTCTCAGAGGCAGGCATCCAAAAGGGTGTCACCTGCTATCTGCAATCAATCCTTTGCCTAGAGTGTCAAAAATGACCTCACTGGGGGGTCATTCTGCAAGGTAGATCCATTGCTTTCTGTTTGTCAGGGAAAGAAGTGCTTCACTGCCTTCTATAAAAGGGTCATTGACAAAAGCTAGCAATAATTTTTAGCTAGGTATATGGGAGGATGGGGGACCAAGAGAGAGTGGAAAGGAGACTGGAGCCTATGGCATTATGAGATACATACACCTACTCACACATATACTGCTTTAGACTGCATATTAGTGTACTGTGGGGACCATGGGGAGAAGGTTTGTGTAATATAGTAAGCACCTTTATCATCAGAGTGAGTTGCAGCATTGAATATCAAGGCTGGCTGAGTTGCATTTAGGAATTGAAAATGTACATATTGCACATTTAATCTATCTCTTGCATTTAGATTGTTGGACCAGATCAGCATTACTGGGGTTATACATAGAAGGAAATTGATAAATGTCAAAGAAAAATAGAGAGGAAATGACAATACGACACCATTAATTGCACCAGTTGAGAATAAATGAATCCCCTATGACAGATTATTTATGATGGTATCATGGTAATGCATTTTGGGCACGCTAAGCAGAAATGAGATTTTTGTTTCTTGCTGTTTGAACTTATGATAGCAATATCCTAACTTGTTTACTACAGCATAATCTAATTAAAATTAAAAGAATTGCAAGATTTTGAATAGAATTTGCATAACAATTATTTTCAAACCACCTTCTGTCAGTACCAGTACCTTTGGGACTGGTGGTTTGGTACCAAGAAATGGAAAGATAAAACAAAGGGTAGATAAAACACGACAGCTGCTTCTGCATTCTGCATATAGAGGTTGCTCAATGGAACTACTTATACCAGCATGTCTGTGTTTGCATTTGGCTTTATTCTGGAATATATCCTAGAATAGGGGCATTCTGTCCACATGCTACTTTAAGCTACAGCAGGTCACAAGTGAGATCTGCCAGAATCTGTATTAGCATGTGGACACCCGGACACCTATCCTGAGATATATCCCAGAATATGACCAAATGTGAACAGGCCCAAAGACAAAGCTGGGATGACTAATGGTATGGTTCAATATAAATCAGCTTATAGTGTTCCTATGTGTTGAACACAAGGTAAAGCACACTTTTTGAATCAGCTTTCACACTGCTATCTCTGATTCTGGGTGGCACAAACTTAGGTAGGTATTGCATGGTTTATAGCACCATAAGGGCAGAGGGCCCACATGACCTGGCTCCCCCATGGACTGGATAAGTGTGGCATCTGCATGGACCTACAGTCATCCAGCTCCAGTTTCCCATGCTGTCATAAGCATTCTGGTAGAGTGTTTCAATGACAGAACAATAAGAGATTTATCCTCTGTGGCTTCACTGAATACATGAAGTGGCCCATGCAGGGTGATAACATACACCTTGTGTTCTTCAAAATCACAGCTAAGGAAAAATAGTTCCATGTGTACAATGTTTGCAACTAGGAGCAGCAGATAGAGTAAAAATAATACAACAGCTCCATTTTATAAACAGCTCCATTTATAAACATAAATACTTTACTTGATTATGGAGAATAGGCGGGTCTAAATGCTCTTACATTTTGAATATAGAATGTGTCCAGTTTTTTCACTGGACAAAAATGATAGCAATGAACACGTGGCATTGTTTTTAACAGCAGAAACAAAACACATTATGAACTTTATGTCCTTAGATATTAATATGTATTCAGTACTTATATAGATTTATTATGTCCCTATCTTCATGATTAACCTTCGTAACAGTATGGCTTGGGGAAAATATGTGTTTTTGTTTCCAGTGAACCTATTGAATTTATGGCAATGGCCAATGCATGCGGTGGAAATTGTGATGGCCATTGCTATGGCAATTCAGACAGTCCCGGACAGACTATCCACACTGCAAGTGCATGTTAAGTAAGTTAGGGTTGGTACCAGTGCTCAAGTGCTTTCAGAACCATTTAAGTATTCTGAAATGTTATACCATTCTATGCAACTGAATGCAAATACGGCCATCTCTAAGCTGTTTTTTTGGCCGCTTGTTTACCTAAATATTTTGAAGCATTTCAAATATGTCAAATGCCAACAACAAACAAACAATTCAGAATACTGTTAAAATTTGGTTAAAATGGAAGAAATCCCTTATCTTAAATCCATCTTCCATTCAACCCCTACAATTATATGATCATATATGATGTCACTAACTTACTGTGGCAACTCAGCCAACTCCTCCCTTCCCCATCCTCCACAGAGTAACGTGAGTTGGAAGCGAGCTGCTAAGTGCCCCAGTCAACTGCCAGTTCCCTAAGGGCTTTATCCTAAAAGTTCCCTCATTGGTGTCCTGCTTTATATGCCTAATGTAAAGGCTCCCTTAAAGCAACAGACTGACTCCTGGGTAAAGCAAAACACTTGAAGTTTATTGTTAGAGAAAACAAAGAAGCAAGTTTGAAGTTTAGCTTTAAAGTCTTTTGGTTGCTTGAAATGAAAAATGTCGCTTTGTTAAATTTCCTCCCTTCAGTCAATTGCTCCAGCGTAAGCAAACAGTCCCTATAAGACTCCACATGAAAGCCTAATAGTCCACAGCCCCTTTTCTCGGGCCTTTCCCTCTCGACTCCGAGAGGAGAGTTCAATAATAAGCACACTCAGAGTCTGTAGCAGTTCCTATCCTCCTGGGCGAGCTCTCCTTCCCTCTGGCACCAAGAGAAGAGGCCTACTGAGCACCTTGGAGCAACACTCTGTGATCCCCCTCTAACCTCAATGAGATGCGCATGAGAGAGAGACCCGAGCTGCTTTGTCTGCTGTCTTTTATAGTCCAGGATCTGGCAGCTCTGATTGGTCCATTTTCTGCAGGCTGGCATGGCTTCTGATGGTGCTCTGCCCCTCCTGTCAATCACAGAGCTCTGAAAGCCTGCCAAGCCGTGGCTCTGCTGCCTAGCCTTGGCACGAATGCCACATTTACTGACAAATGAATAATGGAAATCCTTAAAAGATGCAGGGTTTTATGTAAAATTAATTCTGTGCTGATGTTCAAGAGTTTATACATACATACAAAATATGGAACATAATAAACAATGATGCCAATTTATTAATTTTATAGAATTCAATTTTTATATATGTTTGCTGTTGATAGTATTTGTTTGTTGTTTCACCCTTTGATGAAAGGGACATTATAAACATGATCATGATAATGATGGTGATGATCTGTATCTATTAAAAATAGTTAAAGGGCAAAATGCCATTGTCAAAGAATTACAGCTCAAACTATGTATTTAGCTTCTGGAAAGCCTGTTTGTGGTTCCGGAGAGCCAGGGCACCACTGAAGCAGGTAAGGGGCACTGGGAAGACCCAGGAGGGAGGGTGGCAAGGGAGGGTGGCAAGGGAGGGAGGCCCTGGGGCATCCAGTATCCATAGAAGCTTCAACCAAAGCCCTATGGATACTGGATTATTTGATTTGTGGATGCATAGGGCCCTACGAATAAGGCCCTATTTGATCCATCCACAAATCTTGGAATTTGGACACATTCATCTGAATTCCAAATAGCACAAATCATTCATGCACATCCCTAGTCTGGAGGCACTCAAAGTCTTGTCTTTTTTTCACACCAGTCTGAAAGCCTCTTTTGGAGCTTAGTAGGGAAACACTGGAGTTTTTGAAAAAGGCCAATATATCTCCCAGTCATTTAGAGAGTGCTATAGTTAAATTACAGATTTCTCCATAAACAGCTGCCAGCCTGGATAGTTTCAAATAAAAAGGCTAGATAAATTAATGGGCAGTAGAGCTATTAAAGTCTGCTAGACATAATGGCTGAGTACTAACTTTATTAGTTGAAGTTGCATGTCTCTGAAGATCAACTGCTGGGGGCCATAAATGAGAAGAACTCTGTTGTCCTTTCTCAAGACTTGATTGCGTGTTCAGAGAAAATCCTGATATTTATTTATATGCCATTTTCCACTAAAACATTATCTCACAATGGTGTACAAAGAATAAAAACAGCCAAGATCATAATAGTGATGTAAAAATGTAATTTAAATCAAGGATGATGGAACAAGCAAACAAGTATTCACCCTGGAAAGATCTGGGTAAAAAGATAGGTCTTCAGTGGGTGCCTCAAGACGAGGAGCGTCAGAGGGGAGACTATTCAATATGGGGGGGGGATGGGAAAGATAATTCACAAGATCCAGAGGAGGTGCTGTAGTCATTTTTCCATCAGTGCCCAAAGTTGGGCAGGTGTGGAAAGAGTCTTCCAGTTGTAAAATAGAAACAAGATCACTTTACTCAGCATTCCAGGTACTTTACCATGTGATCCCCTATTTACATCTGTAAAGGCTACCCCAATTGATAAAAAAGTGGATCATAAATAAAATACTTCCCCAGAATGGGCAATTCAATTTACTGTAATTCTCTACAGCCGCCAAAATTCCAAAGGAAAAAATCTCACTCTGACTTCATTTGACTCTCAGACCAGCAATGCAGGTGAAGAGGAAGAGAAGTAAAGGCTTTATGTAGGAAGAGATCCAGCTACACTAGAGCCATGTGTACCTACAGCTGTGGGTCTATCTATAAAGAGATGCTAAAAATCTGAAGCACGGGCCACAGATGTTCCTGTCCTTGCTTCACCAGAGTTACAGCTGTTGAACTTTGAGCTTCAGTCATTTTTTAATACTAGTCTGCAGAATACTAGGGTGATAATTTTGGATCCTATGAGATCACCATGGTCTACAAAAGTGTATTCACACAATGTCAGGCTCCCTACTCGCCATGACCATTTTAAGAACATGCAACATCTCCAGATACGTCTATTGGCTGAATCCAGTGGAGGACTTGGGATTTTTATCTTCTTAAACTTCACCTTCTGAAACATCTCCACATAGCTGAGGAGGAGACTGAAGATGAAGAAAAAATGTGATCACTCAAGTACGGAATGAGGAGCTTGGGATCATTTACCCTGTGAGCATGGTAAACAAAACTGTGAACTCTTAGTAGTGATAACCCTTAATATTCTGACTCATAATCTCTTATAATCCACAGCACATAGTATGGGAAATTCTGTGTTATCTTTACTGTTCCACCTTGTTACTGGATGATCAATCAACAGTTGCACTGGAAGAAACTTCTGGGACTATACTTCATGAAGGGGGCAGGGAGAGAAAAGAAAAAAAAGCTGTCCTCAGCAAGATCCCAGAAGTTGCTTCTAACACATTGCCCAAGGAGCCAATGCATTTCTAGAGGACCATGTTTCAGGGAGGGTCAGGATTCTGTAAAGATCTGATGTTTTCCTGTGCTGTCCATACAGTCCCAGGAACTTTGAGCAGTCAACTGAAACTCCCCCCTAAAGAAGTTTGAGCAACATTGTTTTCTCTGGTATCAAAACACAAATACAGATGTAACCAATATTTTTTGTAGGTAGGAATTCCACAACTGGGATGCCATTACAGATAAAATGCATTCTGAGCACTGCACAGCAGATCACATTTCCAAATAAGCAATGGAAAAGGATTCACTTTGCCAATGCCAGAGCTTGAATTAAATGAAATGGAACAAGGCACATCACTGAGTGCATTGGTCTCATTTATGGATTTACACATCAGTAGGCATAGCTTATTGGTAGAGCAGCTGCCTAGAAAATAGATGGTCACCGGTTCAATACCTAGTGTCTCTCAAAAAGAAGACAATGGCAAACTACTTTTGTATCTTTGTACTTGAAACTGCATGAATGTAGTCACTTGAGGTAGACAATGGATTGATGATACTTAACAACAATAACAATAACACATCCCTAACCACTTCTTTATTGGCTCAGAGTCAGGTTTGCCATGCCATTCAAGGATCAAAGATGACCAGTGAATCACCAGTCAGCTTTGCCTCAGAATCCTTGGTACTGCTGAATTTTGCTTTTGCCTTTAATTTGAAACATTACTAATATAAAGTATAATCCTATGCCTTTTGAAATTTGATGAAACTTACTCCCAGGTAGGTATTCATTGTCAGAAGACTGAGTATGCTGTATACAGTTAAACAATGGCTGCATGTTTCTTCTGAAGTTTATAAACTGAAGGACAACTGAAGTCCATGAATGTCTTATAAATGTGCCAGCATTTTCCCCTCCTCCCCGGTATGAATAAAGATGATGTCAGTTGGTATGGGGTTTCATGAGGAAAGTATTCTATGTCAGGCTTTTAGCTATTTCTATTGCCCTTCTAGTGACATTCTTTGAGATGATACCAAAAAGAGACTGCTTTCATTTTGTACTGAAAATTCATATATGTCAAATAGGAAATCTGAGAAATAAAATTCATTGCTTATATCTCTGAGACTCAGAATGAATTTCTTACAAATTCTTCTGAAAAGGATATACATTTATTTAGATATAGAGGTAGCTTATTTTCAAAAGGCAGCTATGTATTATTTCTACCTTGATCTATCCATATGCATTTTTTTTTTTTACAAAAAATCCACAAGACCCGTAAACCACTCTGGTAACTAATTTTAGGGTGATGAGGAAAGGGGGGGGGAAGTCTGATAAAAAGTATAGCAGTTTGATTATCGAAATATAAGCTTCCAGTGGAAATTAACAGAGCAAATAAACTAAATATTGATGCCCAGCAGTTTTGATGACTTCAGCAATAATAAGTGATGAAGTACCTATGAAGATCTCATTATTTTTGTAGTTGCCAAAATTTATTAACTGCTTATCTTAAATGAAGACAAGATGATCTCCATATGGACATAACAACAACAACAACAAAATTGAGTTAAAGTCACTAAATTCACTGCGAGACCATTGTGTAAATGTGTACAGTGGCTCAGGTTTATTTATTTTATTTATTTAAATTTTTATCCCACCCTATACTCAAAGGTCTCACTAAAAACCAGGGAACATATAAAATGAACATTAAAACCATAACAATGCCTGAATATGGGGAGGAAAGCCATTTCCTTTTTTACCCAAAGGCCAGCGCAAATACATGTGTCTTCACCACCCTCCTGAATGTATAAAGGGAAGATCCCTGACTCACCTCAGGATGGAGACTATTCCACAATGTGGGAGTCACCACTGAAAAGGCCGTATCCTGGGTGCACACCCCTTTTGCTACTGCGGCTGGTGGTAAAACCAGGAGGGCCTCCCCTGCAGATCTTAAAGCACAGATTATGAAAATATAGCCAGAAATGCAGCTGCAGTTACTGCAAAGGATTACTGACAAATGTCTACAGTCCTCCTTTAACAATTTCAACTGCATTTAGGAGTAGCCCTAGGGCCATTGTCTCCAGTTCCTCTTGGACAACAAGCTATTCACCCCACAACTAGGATCCTACACCCATGTAGAAGCAGTCAAAATCTGTCTATTTATAAAGCAAGTGATAGTCAGTTGATCATCTCTAGGGGAATGTTAGCTTGCCCATTCCTGATTCTACAGGCCAACAAGTACCAAGAATCTGAGTCATCACTCCACATCAACAGCATATGCTTGGAATTCTTTGGGCTCTGTATACCTTCCACATGAATCTTGTCATTTATGTATTGGATGATAGCTGAAGAGTGGAATATTGATTGAAAGAATCAGAAACAGTAAACCAGAAGCAAACAATGTGCTTCATTAAACAGCCAACAGAGCAGTCATGGGGAGCCAGAGCCAGACACACTCCTCTCTTCTGCTTTCAAATGATGTGATCTGGGGTGGCCTCTGCCAGAGAGCTCCATGCGTCTTCATGGCATAGTTATCTCGAATTCAAAACGTTTTGAGTTTGC
>MTQE01003428.1:18010458-18024158 GCA_014337955.1 Aspidoscelis marmoratus | reverse complement strand
CGAATTCTTTAAACTGAAATAACACATGCCATGAAGACGCGCCCCATATCTCCAATTCAGTTGCTAGTGTGCCACATATCTATATTGTTCCTTGGTCATCTCTCTACAGACCATACAACTTTTACAGTTTTTGAGTGCAATGGAGAAACCTGTACTTTCAACTACCTGGGAGTGAGGAAAGGCTATCCTGTCCTTCTACTCATTGTGCCATTACAAAGGGAAAAGGGAAGGGGATGGATTTCATGTCAGCAAAGGAGATAAGTAGGTATCCTTCACAACGCAAATGTTGTGTTCACATGTAGCAAAGAAACCAACCAACCAAAAACCCACTCAAAACATTTATATGTGGCCTTCATATTCTCTTCCCATCTCTAGTCAACCTTTTTCAGCCTAGAATAATCATGACAAAAGTCAAGGACAGATGTTTCTACCTTGGAATCATCTCTAAGCATTCTTGGAGGAACTTTTTATTGCAAATGAATGAAATCTTAGTTTTATCCACATGGGGATACTGTGTTTGGGATGGTGACTCTCCATGAAGGCATTGAACCTATTCTTTTGGATATGGTTACAATATTCATCTTCAGAGATCCTACTGCTAGACGAGTCCAATGCAATAGATGGTCTCATGGATTTTGGAGAATGACTTAGTCATTCTAAGTCATTCAAGATAATCTAATTATCCTGTTTTACTGGTGGCTGTTGACCATGAGTTGTTGGTCCTTTCTGCTTGTTGTCCATTTTCACAGTGAGAATTTTGTGTGAGCTGATGCTATCTGGAAGTAATTTATGTGATTCTCTTGGGAGCATTAGATCACATGGTAACAAAATTTTGAAGCTGTAATGTCACTCTGGGGCTGCAGAGATGATAAAACCTGGAGTATCAATCTAATGTATAGACAATGCATACTCACTTCGGATGTGCTTTAAGCCAGTAAACTGATAAATTGAGGAATAAATAAGTGATATCTGGAAGCAGCCTAATACCACTAGCAGAAGCTGATTTAATTGTTTCACCATCATTGAAGTGGCTACAAAATCCTTTATTTCCCTTTCCTAGCCTTCACAAAATGAATATGTTTATGGTGCACATATTTATACTGTTTCATCAAATCATTACGCAAAATAATGTCAGCAGTAGAAGCAACAACAATACTCCTAGCTCCCAATTGCAACAATATATAGGAACAGTTGCTGCAACTCAGTAACAAAAAACAGACAAAAATCTTATACGCAAGTGCAGATAGGGAGATATACCCCAAATGACCTTTGTACAAAGTTAAATTGAATTATATATTTGAATGAGGGGGAAAATTTATATCGCTAAAAGAACTGACAACAAGCATTTTAGCCTTAGTGCTTTCTTCTTGAAAATTTCTCATTTTAGCATCTTGCTTAGTTGCCAATATGTCTTTGATTGAAAGTGCATCAAAGTGCCACACACAAGAATTGATGGGTGAGATCCAGAATGCTCAATTATACTATTCTGGATGCCATTACAGGAAAGAAAGAAAGAAAGAAAGAAAGAAAGAAAGAAAGAAAGAAAGAAAGAAAGAAAGAAAGAAAGAAAGAAAGAAAGAAAGAAAGAAAGAAAGAAAGAAAGAAAGAAAGAAGATTAAACCACCCCAAACATTAAAAGGGATTCCTCATCTCCACCTCATCTTCAGATTCCAACTGCCCCAGCTGGAAACCTTCTAGGCCTTTTAAAAACAGGATTAAAAAGGCAGTTTTCTGCATTAGCACAGCTCAAAAGGATAACCTCAGCTCTTTTCTCTGCCAGGCAGCTTTTTAATCCCGAATCACATGTCACTTCAAATTATGAATATGATTTTCACGTCCCCCTCGGGCCTAAATTTCACCCAAGTAAATCCTCTCATTCAGCAGCTGGAGAAATGTGTCAAAAGCAGTGATCTTCAAGTGCCGAGAGAGCTCTGGGAGAGATCAAACTGTCCCAGCCTGAACTCTCTTCAGTGCAAGCCATCGTTTTCTCTCTCGCTTATATTTGTTGACATCCCCTTCAGTTAGAAAGGCTGAAAGGGCAGGAGAGACGAGAGAAGCTCTTTGCTACTCTGAATTCCTAGGGTTGACTTCTTGCTTCCTTCACACACACGCCCTCCCCATTTGGGAAGGACTGGAAAGTAGCTCTGAGGAGACCAGACATAAGATAGCCTGACAGATCTCTAAATACTTTGATATGTTTTTACAGTGTGCTAAATGTGTTCACCCAATCAGATTAATAGACAGGCCAAATGCTTCAAAGCCGACCAGAACTCAGAATGTGAGGATGGTATTAAGCCCATTGATCTGAGAAAACAGCATTGCACCTGCAGCAGACAAGTTGCCCTGAACAAAACACCAAGCAAAACAGAACTTCTGTATTCATAATGTCTTTGAACTATTCCTCTTCATATAATGACTATTGCTAATGCGTATTCAGAAAGCTGAAAGGATTTTTTATTAAAAAGTCAGAAGCATTTTAGCTAATATGCATTTCACAGTTGCACCAGTCCAAGAAACAAGCAAACAAACAAAAACCCATATGCCTTGTTAAGCTACAGTCCATACTAGTAATATATATTATATTTTTAGTTACTG
The DNA here is from genome assembly GCA_014337955.1 of Aspidoscelis marmoratus. NCBI lineage: Eukaryota > Metazoa > Chordata > Lepidosauria > Squamata > Teiidae > Aspidoscelis > Aspidoscelis marmoratus. The sequence goes on along the minus strand of MTQE01003428.1, from coordinate 18,021,563 downwards.
TTTTTAAAGGGCAGTTTTTAAAAATGACTAATGAACAACTAAATAAAATAAACAAAACTCATTTCCATTACATGTTTTCTCTAACATCAGCAAGGCAGCCGTGGCAGCCATCCTAGTTTATCCCAGCATAGTGTTCAAAGGTCCACTGAATACTTGAACATAAAGATCCCATTTATCTATCACAGCTAAAAGCTATTGATAGAATTACTACTTCAACGGTGCATCAAGGATGAAATTTACTTCTAATAGATATGGAAGTAGCTACCAGCTCAGATGACTTGGGGCCAATTATCTGATAGGACACCTCTGCTAATACCTGCCAGTATAGCTATTAAGATATTGGATATTGGATAAATTCTCTGCGCAGTGCTGCCAGGTGAAGCCTGGGGGTGATGGCCTGAGACAGGACATTCCTATTTGGGACCCTATGTGGATCCTTCTGCCTTTGGAATTGAAGAAGAAGAAGAATTGGCATGTCTACCCCACTTTTCTCACCCATTTAAGGGGACTCAAAGCGGCTTTCTATTCTTCTCCCCACAATAGACACCTGTGAGGTAGGTGGGTCTGTGAGAGCACTGTCAGAAAAGAGCTGTGACTAGCACAAGGTCACTCAGCTGGTTTCATGGGGAAGGGTGGAACCAAACCCAGTATTCCCAGATAAGAGTCCAGCTCCCTGACCACCAAACTGGCTCCCATAGCTTTCCTATGTGGGACATGTGAAGGATTATGGTGGGCTGGAAATTTTTATGATAAGAGAAAACTACAGAAAGAATGATTTGGGGGAGAAAGAGGTAGCAAGCCCCCAAGTTGTGTTCACATTAAGAACCAGTCTACTGAGAAGCCTGGATACCATGTTGGACCAGACTATGACATGACAATGACACCATAGCCTGCTCCAATGGAAGACCACTTGCAAGCACTCTCCAAAGCATTCCCTGGTGGTAATCTGGCCCAGCAGTCACATCACATGCAGATGGCAGCAAGTGCCTATCTGGTCCAACAGGCACAAGAAGCCTGGCACCATTTGACCCACAGGGGATTTCAGAGACTTGGAACTTTCATTCCCAACCTTTGAATTTGGGCTGGGCTGAGCTGTCAATAATGCAGATAGCCTTTTTTTCCCCTTTGACTTCCTCCGCTTGACCAACATCTGTCCATTTTGTTTCTCCCCCTGCTCCCTGAACACTCCTCGATAATTACCAGCTGACTCCCCCTTTACTACAATACCTAACCTATCTATGCCATAATCTTACAAACACTTATCCATTTTAGTCTTTTATAAGCACATAAGCAGAAAAAGAAAAGAAGAAAAAAAAGACATTCTAGCCTAAACCAAATTACTATAATATTGTAATCTATGACTTATGATTGACCTATCCTTATTTGATTTTTCCCTATATTTAGCTCTATTCCTCTTAATATAAACCCAACATGTCTATCATTTATATATTCTTCCACTCATCTCAAAAATACATTGTACAGAGAGCTATTTTTATCTAAACTAACATATTTGTCCTTCAATAGATTTCACAGTTATACATTTTCCCACTTTTAATACTGAATTTAACAACTCATCCTATTCCCCACCTACTATCTTCTAATACCGTTTCAATATTTCAATACCGTTGCATTGCTTCAAAACAGATAAAGATGCATATTGACCTCTTTGTTTAACATGTTCAACAAGTACATCCCAAGAGAGATGGCAGGTGAAATTCAAATAGGGGGTTACAATATGAACATTTTGACATATGAAGATACCATTTTGTTAGCTGAAAGTAAATATGACTTGGCAGAATTAATTATGAAATTGCAAACAGAAAGTGCCAAAGCTGGACTAATACTAAAGTATTAAGAAGTCATGGATAATATCAACCAGCATGATTAATGGTGAAGAGGTGAATGTCATCAACAATTATTTTGGGCTCCTAGGCATGTGTATGCAATGATTAACAGTCTGCTTTAGGGATGTACACAAATATTCGTAACATCTGTTATTCGTACGAATTCAGACATCTGTATACAAATTGAATGTTATGACATTTGTGCATTGATATGCATATTAATATGAATGTTTTGAAACATCTGTATGAAGCTTCGGAACATTCGTGAACCAGAGAGGTGGGAAAGTGGCTGCACCAATCACATCTGCAGCGGATCCAGAATGAATTCGACATGGTTTGAGAGCAGATTCAAAGTGGATTCATGGTGGATTTGATGCTTTCTGAGCAAATATGTTATGGGATACATATCGGATACGTATGAGTTCATATCAGATATTCGTATGAATTCATACAAACACACTCATATTGAATAGAATCCTCCCATGTTTGAAGGGGATCTGTTCAAATGAATATGAATTTTCTTACATTAGATTCAATACAAATGCAAAACAACAACAACAAAAAATAACCCACCATTAATGCACATCCCTGGTCTGCTTGAGTGTGAAAGTGGAGAAAGAAAGCTTACCTAGGACTATCTTGGAAGATGACCTGGAAGCTTCAGCTGGTCCCAAATGCAGCAGCTCATTTGTTAAACAATCATAACAAAATATGTTAGGATGATTGTCCCCACCTCCCACTTTGCTCACTGTACTGGTTACAGGTTGGCTGTTGGGTCCAATTCAGTGCAGCCATCCCTGGGACAGTAACTATTCCAGGAAGTTCAAATGATGTGTGTTCCCCAGGAGTTCCCCAATTGGGTAAGTGTGGAAAGGCTCACAATCTGGAATAAGGCCCAGAGCAGAAAGGTCCATAGTCTGCACAGACATAAAGTAGATCCAGATCAGAACTGCTAGGGGCTCACTAATGCAGATAAATGTGGCCCATATCCATGCTAGCACTCTCTAGCACACAGTTGCTGTTCTAAAGTACACTCAATGCTTCTGCTTATGATTGATCTGGATTTCGCTAATAAGGATCTGGCTAACACAGTTTAGCCAAGGTAAGTGCAGACAAGAGGCACAATAGATGGATGGAATCAAGGGATGATTGGAATGACCTTGGAAAAATTACAAAATGCTATTAGAGATCATGCAGCCCTAGGAAGTGAACATGTCTTGATGGTGCCCAACAATACCACCAGCAGCAATAACCAAGGGTGTTAAAACACATATAGACACACATACAGGACACATTAAAGACACATAAGGGGTGTTTTTCCACTGTCACTAAAAGTATCCATTAATGGGCACGTAACAGCATTTTTGTACCCATTAATGGGTACTTAATGGATACTTCTAGTGACAGAGGGAAAACACCCAAGAGCTTACCTTCCACAAAGAAGGCCAGATCTGGGATTCTTCCTGGTGGCTGCTTCCACACAAGACCCAGCCCTAATTGGGTCTTGCCATTGAAGAATTTGTTGTTCATGAAGACTTGAAAATTAGGTCTTCAATCCGTCTCTTCGCTTTGATGCAGTCGGAAGCAGGACGCTTCCACACATGGACAGATGAAGGGACAGATGTCCCTGTGGCTGCCATCTTGGGGAGGGCAGAAGCAGGCCGGTTTGCCTTCTTCTGCCCTCCTGCCATGTACCACGCGCCACCAGAATTGTGTGGTGACCGATAGCTGCCTGCTCCAGTCCTGCAGCTCCGTGGCAGGGGCGGGGGCAGCGGTGCAGGAGGTCAGATGCCCTTTGGAATGGGTGCTGTGGGTTCCATGCAGCATCCAGGTGATCCGGCCACCCAATCTGGCCTCCCTGCACATGTGCAGATGCACGAGGGCCCTTCAGATCTGTCCAATATAGGAACAGATCCTCAGGAGGTTGGATCACCGAGAAACGGCTCTTCTTAGTGCCATTTCTCAGTGGCAAATGCAGAAGCACCCCAAATGTTCTTTGTCAAAAAAAGTCAAATGTGGTGCTGAAAATCATAGGTGCATGATACTGCATAAATTAAACAGCAGTTGAGGAAAAATAATGAATTGTTATTGTGCATAGCTATTGTACGAACAAATAAATAGATAGATGAATGCATGCATGCATGCATGCATGAAAATACCACACTGATATGGCACCTTTAACAAACTTCCTAACAAAGCCACCAAGCTGTTTCTTTCTTTGTCTCTTGGTTGGCCATTTCTGGTACCTATTTCCAGAATGGTTATGTGCCCACCCTTCCTGCACAATAAATTGCCCCATTGCCAGCCTCATGCGGAATTCTAATAAGGTACAGAAATGGTAAGGTGGTACAAACAACATATCTGTTTACTTGAGCACCATTCCAGTATAGAGGTCAGAAAAATGATGATAGATGTCAGTTTCATAGTGGACTCTCTATCCCTGAATCCAGTGCTGCTGTCTGCTTTAGTTATTTCAGCAGAATCTTAATGGGACTGAGCAAAAGCCGTTCAGGATGAATGGCTCAGAACAAAATATTAGATAGATATGGTTTCTAGTCTGAATAGGTAGCATATATCAAAAAGAAGAAAAGGTTGATGGCACCATGAAGATTACAGTTCATTTGGAACTTTACTGCTTAACTGTCCTATAGTACCTTTGGTAGTGTGTCAGTAAGACCTCCCATAAATAAAACATGTTCAAATAATGTTGTTGGGTGCACAGCAGAATAAACAGGTGTGTGAACAGGACAAGTGAACAATTTCTCTTTTTCTCTACCTTCCCACAGTGAGCAAATCATGAGAGTTTATTAAAGGCCCACCACACAGTTACGTAAGAGAAGGAATAGTTACTTTGCAAAACTCTTGCATTTCTATATTTAGCATATTGAATTTTATTTTTCTTGTAAATTTGCATTTTCTGTTAAATAATCCAGCCTGTTTGGAGACAGAACTTGCTCATGAAAAGAGGGTTATGAATGTAGCAACATTGGGTTTACTTTCAATAGACTGCATGCACATTTGGCAATCCTAAAGAAAAATAATAAATTGTGTAAAAGTATTCTTAGTGTTTAAGCATTTTTACAAGCAATCACATAAGATTTATGATATTGTTTACTGCTGAGTCAGACTCATGCCACGATGGGTACATGCCCAGGTCCACACAGCTTTCTGACATGAAAACTGAAATGATTTTAGTCAAATTATTCTGAGATGTTTCTCAGCATTTTAGGCCAGGGGCCTGTTCACACTTTGCCATATTCTGGAATATATCTCAGGACAGAGGTCTGTTGTACACATGGCAGGAGTCCCTTACGGCCTGCTGTAGCCTGCACTAGCATGTCAACAGCAGGCCCCTATTCCAGGATATATTCCAGAATAAAATCAAGTGTGAACAAGCTCCTGGTTTGTTTGTTTATTTTGCACTTGGCCTTCCTCTGGAACATATCTCAGAACAGGGGACTAGTGAAGACTATGGCAGACCCCAGATGAGGCCAGCCATAGTCTGTATAAGCAAATGGACAACAGACCTCTGTTCTGAGATCTGTTCTGGAATAAAGCCAAGTGCAGAAAGGCAAAGGTCTCCATTTATCAGCTGATCCACCAGGATTCCAGGTAGATGGGGGAAGAACTCACAAACTCTAATGAAAAGAAACACCTATCTTCATTTTTTTTTATGTAGTCATCTTCTCAGGCACAAATGGAAGTGCATCTGTTCAGGGTGTGAAATTGCATTCTACAACAATGGTGCTTCTGTCCATGGTCATGCCTAGAAATGGGGCAGCATGATAATGGAGAGGCATCTTCTACTGCAGCAGCAGAGGGTGCCTTCTGAGGCAGTGGTGGGCACCTTAGTTGTTAAGTGGAGACATGGTGTTAGTGTGGTCTGAAGCATCTGGTATCCCAAGGTAATCCCTCATCTAGGTCCAACCTTGCTTAGCTTTTCAGCTCAGATAAAATTGGCTAAGGATAGTCTAAATGTTAGGGAAAGATTGTTCTATTTTCTATCAAAATACTCACTATTTAATTTTAAAAATTGTCACAATTTGAGAATACATGTTAGAATGCATAAAATATACTATTATACATTTATTTTAATCAGAATTATTAGAATCAAGGAATAAATAAATATAAATTAGGTTTGTGTAACAGAGCTTAAATGTTGACAGATAGCAGATCATGTGAGCACCCCTTACTTCTCGGATGGCTCAAGCAGAATACCTATGGGTTATCCTCTCGCGCTATACCAAGAATGACTGCTAGGGGGCACAGCCAAGAAATTATAAATAGCCCTCCAGCCACGCCCCCAGCTTGACTTTTCCTCAGTTGCTAAACAGCCAGGTGTTCCACTGGATTGCTGCTCATCTGGAGTTATGCCAAGGGCTCAGATTAAAAGATCTAAAATGCCAAAGGGTAGCAGCAGTGTACTAGCAGTGGGAGAGGCATTCCATTTTCTACACTACACTATAGAAGGGGAGATCTGCTGGTAAGGAATATCAGTCAAGCTGAAGAATACTGTAATGAGTGAATGGAAAACAAAGGTCATCTTAGGTTATGCCAGTCACTAAGCAATAAGTAAGAACTCTACATAAATTATTTAAGACCATCCCATCCCCATAAATATATTCTTAAATATTTGTCTATGGATAAAACAAATTTATCACCACATTTGTACAAAGCACTTTCCCATTTGCTGTCAAAACTGTTCATTTGTTTTGTCTGTTAATAACAGACTGAGGAGCCTATTAAGCCAGCATGGCACAGACAGTAAGTATATTAGTGAATTTCCACTGCTGAACGTGTCTTAGTTTGGCTCTAGCCAATAAGCTTCTAAAACATCTAAGCATACTATCACAGACTGCAGTAAGTTTCCATTTTTTGATCAAGAGTCGAATGTCAAATAAGTTTTCAAATGACAGCCTTAGGGGGTTGTTCAATTCATTTCTCTTCCACTTAACATTATTCCTCATCTCAGAACAAGGTTTGGTTATTGTATAAATTTGGTGAATAGCTCATAAAGTAATGAACTTTGCTTATGCTTGATTTTTCACAGCTAGATGCATCCAGTAATACTGGGATACCATTGGATCTGTCACCTTATTAATCTATTTCACAATATTACTGTACTCATTATCGTTTGTTCCTTAACAATAAATAATGAATTCCATAACTCTGGCATTTTAAGAAATGTACCTCAGTTAGACAGTAAGGAAGTTTACTGGTACTGTCTTTATTTTCCATTAACATAATGCAATTAAATTTCTGTAAGCTCCAGATATAACCCAGGTTATGTTTGTCATGATGTTCCCTTCTGTTTATTCTGTTGCTATTTGCAAGCTTGGCTGAGAAAATAATTTGAACTGGTAAAATGAAGAAGTGGTTTCTTTAAAAAAGAAAAAAGAAAAAGAAAAGAAAGAAAACAAGAATGTGATTTCTGAAGTTATTTTGTTTTTGTTTTTTGCATTTTCTACAAAACAGCTTGTAGCAAAGAAAGCAATTCTGAAGGGCTGGTACAAGTGTCAGCTTTCATGTCAGAAGTAAGGCCTATAATAAGCTTTATAACAATCCAAAACAGAGTACATGCTAAGAAACCTAACTAGAGCATGGTTCACTACAACTGTAATGTTTTGAATCCCTACAATTTTGGAGTGCTGCTAGGCATATTTGTTTCTTAGTAAGTGGATAGTCAAACATAAAAGAAAACCATAGGCAAGATCCACACAGGCAAAACAGGGAGCCTAGCAGGAGCCCAAGGAGCAGGAATTCAAGAGCAGGCGAAGGTTTTCCCTTCATCTTTTGCGTGATCCAGCAGGGTCTTCTTTCTTTCTTTCTTTCTTTCTTTCTTTCTTTCTTTCTTTCTTTCTTTCTTTCTTTCTTTCTTTCTTTCTTTCTTTATCCCATCCTATACCCAGAGGTTTCCGGATGGGTAACAACATTTGAAACCAAACATCATTCATCATTGATGAGCCTACAGACCAGCATACTCTAAGAGCTCATAACTTGCCTCCGAGGGTAGAAACTGCCCTTGGAAGTGATCCTTATGCAGAATGGACTGACATACCAGTGCCACCCACTGATCTAGGGTGGGACACAGAGCTGCTCCCCCAGAGGCACTGAGATGCAATCTATACTACACACTGCCCTAAATTTCCTAAGGTCCACTGCAGCAGCAGCAGCAGCAATGTGCTGTCTCCAACACCCTCATAATACACCCAGAATAACTATTTTGTGACTGCAGAGCAGACCATTCAGAACTTCCCCCAACCAACTTGTGGGTGGAAAGCTGACTGAATGTGTCAAAAATGTAGATAAACCCTGGCATGGGCAGGATGTTTAGCCAGAACTCTAGCTATTGGCTCAACATCAAGCTGGTTCACTGAATCAAATGCTAGCTGAGAATTGTTTTTGCTGTTTTCAGGTGGATGTGCCCTTTCCATGGGCAGAGCAGGACATAGCCTCACCATGAACAACCAAAAATCAGCCTTTAATCATTGTGTAGACACAGCCTGAGTCTATACATTCAGCAGCAAGCTTGCATACATGAACGTGTCTATTGAGAATATCATGATCCACTCTCAAGAGCTGAAATAGGCCGATTTAACATAGGTTACTGAATTGAAGAGAATAAAGCCTATAATCAATCCTGGAGCAGAACTAAGAAAACTTTTGAAAGGGGGGACAGAGATAAGTTCTTAAAAATCCATAGAGCAGCAAGAATCTACTTATGTGCAGTAAAATAATTTTTGTGAGTTGGCTCAAACTACACTGAACCACCAAAGCAGCAAACAGTTAAGTTTGGTAGTTTGTTGAACCAGTTTATTGCCTACAAATTCTTTAAAAGGCCCTTTAAAAAGAGCAAAAATATTCCCAAATCAATTCTGTTTATGACTGGTATGGCCCAAACCAGGGTTACTCAATGGGCTCGATCTGAACCTCCATTGGTTCAGTTCACATTTGAACCAAAGTCTAGAGCCAGCAGGAATTTTGGTTCAAATCTGAATCTTTTGAACCTGTCTCTGAGCCTTTCCGCACAGGCTCTAAAAATGGATTTAGAGCAAGGGGTCAAACTCAATTTTGCCGAGGGCCGGATTAAAAAAAAAAATACTGTCAGGGCCAGGGGGCTTGGCCAGGGGCGTGACCAGGGCACAGAGGAGGGGCTGGGGCTTGGCCGGGAGTGTGGCCAGGGGTGCGGCTAGGGTACAGAGGATGGGCTGGGGCATGGCCAGGGCGTGGCTGGGGCGTGGCTAGGGCACCGAGGAGGGGTTGGCTGTCCATGGCGGCGCCCGCGCACTCAGGCAGTGGAGGGTCCCGCCGCGCGCTTGCTCACCCTCGCCTCACCTCGCCTCGCCTCCTTCGCGCCCAAGGCGGCGGCGGGCGGTGGCAGGCGGTGGCGGGCGGCGGTGGCGGGCCATATTCATACAGCCAGCGGGCTGCATCCGGCCCACGGGCCGTATCTTTGGCATCCCTGATTTAGAGCCTGTTCGGGGAGGGATTAAGACGTGGCTTGCACAGTGGAGGCCATATTGGAGCCCCATTGAGGACGCTATGTCTGCATTTCAGTCAGCAAGACCGGTTTCTTAAACCGGTTTTGCCGCCAAAATCCTACCCAGATGTAAGACCTAAAAAATTAGATCTTACATCTGGCTTTTCCCCTGAAACTGTTTTGGAAGCAAACGCTTCCGCAATGGAAGGGGGAAAGCCCGATTGCCAGCACATGCCCAGCTGTCAAAGAGGGAGAGTGCATGCGCTCCCTGTTTGACAGCTGGGCCTGCCCACCAGCCTCTGCCATTGGCTCCTTCAGAGCCAGCATTGGGGATGGCTGACCAACGGGAGGCAGCGACCAGGTAAGGACCAGATCACATGCAGGCGACCCCAGGTGGGGTGGGGTGGGGGTAGGCCGTGGCTTTCCCTTGCAAGGGAAGGGGCCATCACCCCTTCTGCAAGGGGGAAGCCGGGGAAGCCAGCTGCCAGCTTCACAATGCCTGGCCCCAATGGAGCCAATCGCGGAGGCTGGGAGGGAGGGCCAAGCTGTCAAGCAGGGAGAGCATGTTCTCTCCGTCTTTGACAGGGCAGGCCCTCTCCAATCTGGCCCTGTCACTGCTGCCCCGCACAGGGAGAGATTATCGGAAGAAACATTTTGCTGGAAAAGGATCTTATAGATCCATTTTCCGGTGGCATGTGCGGAAAGGCCCTCCAGATCCTTTTCAAACTGGTTCTTAAAAGGACTGGTTTGGCACATCCCTAGATCTCCTTTCACCTATCAGATGGGAAAGACTTCATTTGACAGTTGAGAACAGTCAACACGAGAAAATAACATTTTAAAACTCTATAAAGCTACATATTTAACTATTGGAATTACAATACATTTGCACACTACATTTGCTATTTTTTATTTTAAAAATGCAGCTCTGTATATACATTTTTCACTTTTATATTGATTATTTTTATTCCTTCTCATGATTTGAATCTTGTGTTAGTCTTCACTTAGCCTCTGAAGTAGAAATGTGAAAAATTTGACTCACATTCAAAAATTCGATTAAACAGATCATGTTTGCAGATATCCACATCAAAAGGAACAAGCAGTTGTTTGCAGACCCCCCCCCCCTGAAATTATCAAATTATCCCACTTGTTATCAAATTCTCATATTTTCATGGTATTTTGCCCTTGGAAAGGGCTTTTTCCCTCTGCAATTGATGTGTAATGGCAGCGATTCACACTTAGCTGCCACTTAGTTATGCACTGGCTATGTTTTGAATGATCTGGGCATCTCCAAGTGTGGACATTCAAAGCATTCCAGAATTTTACCTCCCTAGAACGGGAGGAGAAGTGCAAATTTACCCACTTAAACAAATAGGGTTTTGCTTCGATACTGGAACATCCCTACTCCAAAGAGCTAAGACATGTTTCTCTTCTGTTGAGCCAATAAAAAACCCTTTAATTAGAATGTGTGCATAGTTATGCTTTCGTTATCAATTTTAATCTTTTCTTAAAGCTGATGTTCAGTCTCATACTTAAACTTACCAAAATCACTCTGTAACAATATTATTGCTTCTCCCTTACACAAGCTCACAAAACAAAAGTTCCCCTAACAATCACGTTTAGTAACACAGTGAAAGTTAGTTCAGAACTGTTTGTGGTTGAGAAAATGAACAAGGGTTTCTCTCGTTCCCTAGAATGCAAGCTTGTGTGAGAGTGTGTTTCAAACAACTATTACTTTGAACATAAGAACATAAGAACATAAGAGAAGCCTTGCTGGATCAGGC
>MTQE01003428.1:17973306-18008411 GCA_014337955.1 Aspidoscelis marmoratus | reverse complement strand
TTCAGAAAACACAGGCTCAGCTACTGGCATGTGTCTTCTGTCTTCCTCCACTTGGAATAAAGTGTTTATTCCAACACAATAAACAAGAAAATGGTTTCGTAGTGTATTTGCCTAATGATTTTATACTCAGGGGGGAAATAAGCATAAGTCCATACAATGTTAGCTTCACATTAAACAGATGGCAAAGGAATTATGACATTTGGGGAAAGAATCCACAGCATCCTTCAGTTTTAGCTGAGAGATCATAATACAGGTGGTACCTTGTAAAGGAATGAGATTTTGGCACAATTCTGGGTGTTACGTTTGTACTCCACTGGGGCCAATTCACAGTTTGATCATACTCCTCTTTTCTTTCTTACCACATGGACAGCTGGCACTATTAAAAGTCAGTAAAAAGAACTGTTTTCCAAATCCGCTAACCACTGCTATGTCTGTAACCATATGGGGTAAATTTGCATAGCATATAGGAAGAAAAAAATAGTCTGTTTATTGGTGATCTGCTTTTCCTTTCTAATCAGTATTTGTGTGATCATGTAGTGGTTAATGGCCCTCAGAACAATTCATAGACTGTAGGTTTATCTTCTTGTAAGTCACGAGCAGATGCAGTGACCTAAAATTCTTCAGACTTGGAAATATTTCTGTCATCCATAACTTGCCCACTTCCCATAAGCAAATATATAAACCAGGGATGATTTGTGGATTATGTTTTGTGTGTCAGGAGCGATAAGGTATGTGTTTGGAAAACTTATTTTCAGCTGACTAAACTTTAAGCCTATTTGCACCTTCATCCTCGGAGAAGTCTGGGTATGCCCCAGCACAGGGTGTACACACTTTACAGAGCTGTTTCTTTCTAAAGGTGACTCTACCAATGTCACACTTTTCCCCAGCTGTTGAGCAGTAGAGTTCTAAAAAGTGTTCTACCACTATACTAGCAGCTGGGCTGGGACAGCCCAGCTCTGTGAAGGTCTTCTGGGTGAATGGAGCTTAGGACCAGGCAGCACTGGCATGGTTATGTGATGCATTGCCCAGTCACCATGGCAACAGCACTGCCCATGCCTGTTGGTGCTACTGCTGTGGTAACATGAACACCTCTAAGACAGATATGAGGCATGTTTCACACCTCATCAGCCCTTAGGGAAATACTGGTGAGATTTGGGATTGATCTGACATCCCAAAGTGCAGATGCCTGATCCACCTCCCATCTTCACTTCCCTGGGATGATTTCTCAGGGAAGTGAAGGTGTGAAAAGCCCTCTGTAATGGTACTGCTGAAAGGACCAGAAAAGAGAGTTTGGGAAAGCTTAGCTAGCTTGCCTATTTTATATTTTATATTCACTACTTACCTGCAAGCTTTGGCCCTTTCTGCACCTACCATCATTAATCCAGATTAGCTAGATGTGGATTGGCAAGTTCCTTACTAATGAGATCTGGATCAGCCAGATCCAGATCCACAGGATACCACAGCATTTGCATTTAAGGTGCTTTAGAACGGCAAAAGTGTGCTAAAAGTGGTAGCACAGATGTAGACCACATTATCAGATCTACCACTAATCTGGATTAGTGAGCCCTTAGCACAGTTCAGATCTTGTACTTTACTCCCATGCAAATGATGTGTTTTTAGCAGCTTCTTGATCGGGACTGTCATATAGATGACCTGTTCTTAGTAGCACAAAGGGCTGTTGTCAAAATAAAGTGAAGAACATGCCTTAAGCAAACTCTTGCCTTGTTCTTGAATCTTGGCCTAGGGTGGTAATTCTGACAACTAGCATGCATCTTATCATGGAACAGTGTTCATGAAAACACTTCAAAGTTGAATGTGTTTCATGCCTTATGCACTGGGCTAGTGGGAAACTGTAACAGTCCCATGGCTGTCATGGAAACTGTGAAGTCCTGAGCTGGTCCTGAGAAAGCATTTCATTGTTCTGAGTTTCCCCAACACCTCATTAGTAATGATAATATATTGCTGGACAATGCTCACACATAAAAATGTGTGTCCTATGGACACACTGGGTTTACATGACAATGATGCACAGCAGCAGAAAGCTTAGTTTCCCTTTTCTATGTACACAGTATGACTTCTGGAGAGTGCCATGTTACTTCTAAGGGAAAACAGATGCTGCTAACTAGGGCTGCCGTTGAGTCCACTGTTCTTCCACCCAGTTAACCTTTTGCCTAGGCTTTAACCAAGAGACTTCTAAATCCCCATGCTGGTTGCTCATATTCTGCTTGTTTGCAAGGTTCGTTCTTTGGAAGCTTTTGATAGTAACATTACTAATGAGATGATAACATAAGAACATGAGAGGAGCCCACAGTCCATCTAGTCCAGCATCCTGTCCCACACAGTAGCCCACCAATTGCTTATGGGCATTCAAAGCAGAGGACAAGGTCAAAACCTTCACCTGCTCTAGAATACAAGCAAATGGTCTTTAGAGGCATCCTGCCTGCCTCCCCAGCCTGAAGGATCTATCTAGGCATCCATTCTAGTAGCCATTGGTACAAAACTCCAGCAAGATGTGAGCTCTATGGACAGCTTGACTAAGATCTTATTTGTAATCATTGTGTATTTTTGGAATGTGCATGAAGCCCATTTTCCTCCCTCAATTTGATACATATGGAAGGAGGGGATATTTGACTGCATGTGACCAACCCCTAACACAAAAATGTGACAGGTTTTGGCTTCTTGCACAAACATCCGGCAGATGTTCATGCATGAAGGGAACCCCCCTTTTCCCCACCTCATCCCCCACTCACCTTTTGCCACAGCTGTGACCATGGCCTCCTCTGCCATCATGCTCTTCTCCAAGGTTCAAATAGGCCTTCCAGAGATGCACATGCAGCTGGAGAGCCCGTCCTCCATCCAACAATCATGGGAAATCACATGCACCTCCAGAAGGCCTACTTAAGCCTCAGAGGAGGGCAGGATGGCGGTGGTGTTGATGTCTGGTTTTACAGGTAAGGGAGCGAGACATGGGGGATGCAAGGTGGGAGGTGGACAGATCCACCCCAACATCAAAGCTTTATGAAGTTCCCATGAAAGGTGGATACACTCAGTTCCCATGCAAATGTAGGTCCCTACAAGTGTAGGCCCCTTTCAATTTGCCTGCACATGTTCAAATTCATATGACTTCATATGAATGTTCAAATTCAAAATTGTATCAATTGCAAACATGACAAATATTATTCACCCATCCCTAATGTATTCAGTAAAGGGGATACTGGTAAAGAGCTCCCTCCCTCCCTCCCTCCCTCCCCTCCTCCCTCCCTCCCTTTCTTCCTTCTCATATCTTTTTTATATAATGGGATTTAAGATGATATACAAGACAATCACCCTTCCATTCTCCGAACCAAGAGAACACTACATGATTTCAGCAAGGACACAAAAAATCTAAAAGATCCATATTATGATTTCTAGCTATTAAAAACAAAGATGTTGATGTGACTTTGGCCACCTACTGTCCGAGGTGCCATTGTAGGTGCCTCACATTCATCATGCTACTTCATTTCCTTACAAAAAAGAAGAGAGAGAGTGATTGAAGATACATGATGGGTTACGGTAAAATACAGAAACAGAAATAATAATAAAAGACCAAGGAAAAGGTAACTTCTGATCTTCCTTTTGATGTTTAGATATGTATCTGTTTTCATGCCTTTCTATAAATATTACAACTACATCACTTTAGGTAATTCAAACTTACTAATAATCAAATATCATCAAATTGTTACTCGGAATGTTAATTCATATTAAGGATTAGATGAAAATTGCCAAATACAACAACAGTAATTTGTCTTTTGATATAATTTCTGTTTGCTTATTTTGAGTTGAGAAATACCTTACAAATTTTGCAGACACAATATCCAGAGGGATAAATGCATTCTGATTGAATTATTCATTCAGGAGATGTGAATTAGGCACCATTCACATGTAGCAAAAAAAAATGTGATGGTAACATGTGTCCCTTGTGTTCTCATTCCATTTTTAATCTACCTGATCTAGTCTAGAATGTGTATGAGAGGGAGGAGGTGCAGAATGACCTGCACATGATCCTACCAGCAAACCAATCCTAAACTGTCTCCAAACTGCCTCAGTGGTAGTTTCTTCTTCTGCTTGTAAAAAATGGCACAAAAGTGCCCTTTGGTGGCACTTGTAATGTCTGCATGGCAGGAGTGGACACTGCCACTACATCATCCCTTGGTATTCCATGGATTCATTTTAATTCTGTTAAAGTTCTAAAAAGAGCTGTTTGTTGTCCACTGTAAGCTTCCAAGAAGGAATGAAATGTAAATCCAATGATTAGATAGACTGAAAAAGACTCCTGCATATCAATTATAATTTGGCCATCAGAATGCCTTGAATTTTTTTGAGGATTTTTGTTTTGTTTTTAACAATGCAAGGAGATAATTTGAGAATCAATCAGTAACTAGCTCATCCCTCACTCCCACCTCCCCTCATTAATGACTTCTATTAATGGGGTAGGGGAGTCTTTGCCAGCATCTTTCCCTTGATAAAGCCTCACATTGTCATTCAGCCCTGTTGAACATTTGCTGTGTGTCCATTATCAAAATATCATTTTCAGCTTCACTGCACACATGTAGGAAATGTTGTTGTCTCATAAAGGAAAAAGAAAGGGAGAGAGATAAGATAATAAGCCCAGATTGTATTGGTGTAATTATCCTCCCTAGAACAGGCTTTGGTGAACAGATAGATCTAATTTTTTGTAAAGCCATAAATCTAAGGACATAAGTTGTCACTGATTAGATTAGTAACTAAACAATTGAAATTTCACATTGGGAAAGTTCTTGCTCTCTCTGTTTAATAAAGATGGATATAAAATGGATAAACAAAGGGAAAAAAGAGAGGTCATTTTCAGGCCTGTTTTTTTAGAAGCTGTCTAATGATCTCATAAAAAAACAAATGGGAAATTGAAAATTAAAAAGAAACAGGAATGTTGTTTCATTTTGCTTACTGAATGAGGTGCAAAGTCATCCAGGCTCCATGTAAGAAATTTTTCTCTTACCTTTAAAGAATGCTTTGTCTTTTGCTCTTCAATCCCTTCGTACCTTTGAAAATAATTTTCTAAGATCTTAGCTGGATTTGACAATTTTTCTAACAGAATGCAGCACTTGGAAATGCAGGAAAGGGTGACTGAGGAAATCTATTAAACAACATTCCCCGAAAGGCTCATTTTGCAATGCCTCTTAGGGATGTGCACTGCACAAGTTTCTTTGTGTGTTCAATTTGCTGTGAAGCAAATGCAAACAAAATTCACATTCACAGAGCCACTTTGAATGTGGTAGGATTTGATTCTTCTCTGAATATTCCTCGAATGCTGCCCAACTGAGCCTCCAAATCCCTTCCAAATCCACCTTGAACACTTTGAATCCTCTCTGAATCTGCTTTGAATCTGCTCTGAATCCACTTTGCCACCTCCCATGTTCACAAATATAATGAAGCTCCAAATGAGTGCATAAAAGCATTAACTTTGCATTTGAAAGTTGGTCTGTCTCACCAAAAAAATTCAGATAATTTTGGTATATGAAGGGTAGTTAAGACAAGACATATTAGATGTGAATCACTGACTTTAAGCTACATTTGACCAAGCAAAGATACAAATGGAGCAACAGCTAGAACTGGGCATAGGTGTTTAACAGCATAAAAACACATGAGAATCCCTTCTGGATCAAGCTGCAGCCCATCAAGTCCATCTTGCCCTCTATGAATTTTTCAAGCCATCCAAGCTTGTATCTAGTATCATCACCTACTCAAGCAATAAATTCTACAGATCCATAACCCATTGCATAAAAAAATACTTCCCCTTATCAGGTCTAACTTTCCTGCTCTGCGGCTTCATAGGGTGACCCCTGGTCTAGTGTTATGTGATAAAGTAATTTTTCTCTATTCACCTTTTCCACTCCATTCATTATTTTATAAACTTGAATCAGAGTCCCTCTTAAACATCATCTTTCAAAATTAAATAGGTCTAGACACTGAAGCCTGGTTTCCAAACCCCTTTTCTTACTTTCTGCCCTTCTGGTTGCCCTTTTCTTACTTTTTCCAGTTCGACAATAACGTTCCTGAGGTGTGGCAACCAGAATTGTACTACAGTGGTCTCCAGAGACAGGTCAGCATTTGTGAGCACACACACAAACACCATAACATCCCATACAAAACTGAACAAATCTTTAGCTACTGGATTTGACAGTCACACAGTCACAGTGTTTCCATCTTCAATTTCAGAATGTTTTTTTCCTCCTTCCAACCAATGATAGCCTAAAGGCAGCATTTCAGCACCCAAACATAATCTCCTGTCTCAATAATTGGTACTGAGCAACTCTACTATGACAATCAGACCCACAAATAGAAGTATTTCCTAACCAGGTGGAGCATGAGGAAAAAAATCATTTAAGTCAATCAGAAATATCCTAAGGGCAGAAGAGTCACGAGATCTTTTAAATAAAATCCTGTTACTGCCCTCAGCTGGGGATTGGTTTGGAGTCACTTTTTTGGTTTGTTTTTGTTTTAATCCATGCTGCATGACTTTATCCAGTTGTGCTCTTCACAAAGAAACATCTGGCCCATGGGAAGAGTTAACAGAGCTGGCCACTTTTTCACTTGAGATGAGCAAATTCAGTTTGAATTCCAACAGTTCAGATCAATCTGCTTCAAATCAGTTTGATTCTAACCGAACCAGCCCCTGTTTGAAAGGGACTGATTCCATTCGAATCAAACCAGTGCTGCTTGGTCAAACAAAATGGTTCAATTTTCATTGTTCAAGTTTGAACGCAACCTGCTTTTAAATAGAGATTTTTTCAATGGATTTCCATTGGATTTTTAAAATAATTTTTATCAATTTTTTGGAACCCAAACTTAGGATTTGAGTTCATTAAAGTTTCTATTTACAACAATTTGGCCTAACATTCAGTTTCCAAATAACTAGTGCTTTTGCTGAATTAACTAATTAGTTAGGATGCCATGTACTTCTTTTCTCTTAAAATTTGTTGCGTACTAATTTGTGACCGTCTATTTCATTTTAATTACCTACTTTTTACTGCATGCTATTACTTATTTTCCAGATAAATGACCTTGTCATTCCTATTTGATGCATAAGTTCAGACTGTTTCAAATGATCTTAATAAAACATCCCTGTACAATTTCCTTTTGAGATAAGACAGCCATTTATTTGTTTGTATTTCTGTACCTTAAGCTCTTAGGGTAGGTCACAATGCAATCAATTTTAAAACACAGTGAAAAACTGAACTCGCTAAGTGCCTTGCTCACCTTGTGCTTCAGAACTGAATCTGTTGTAATGACATTTGAATTTTGTTTCATGGGAGAACATACTGAAAAGACTAAACACACTTCAGGTATGTGTATTACACCAACACACTAAAATAACTAGGATGCAGGCATGGATCATCTTGCCTTCCCCCCACCCCTACCCCTCCTCATTCTAAACCCATCCTCAAAAGTCTTAATGATCAGAACTTGTCAGTCTTCTTGTTTTGTTCCTATGCAGAAAAGTCCCATAAAAGTCTCAGCAAATCCACATTTGTAGTTACAAAATAAAAAAGAGATGTACGATGGTAAGTGACCTGCTGTCATTACAGAAAAAAAGCATTGTGCAAAAAACAGAGATTACAAGGACTGTAATCCACATCTGCCACAATATCTTTCATTTGCGTGTCATTTTATTACAGGGGAAACTCTTCAAATCTGCTTTAAAATTTGTGGTAGTGAGACCCTAAGGGAAGATCCAAATGAGATTTTAAAGTAGCTGTGGGATCACTCTGAAGGTGCATTGACTGTGCATATGTGAGTACTGCTAGAATGCAGAATATGCATGACCCTGAAACCTGGGAGCATTTATTTTGCAGCCTTAGCACTCAGTTAAACATGCTAATGGTAAGCTATTGGGGGAGAAACCTGACAGCACTCCCCCAGCAGTATACCTGCACTGCATCATGTGGGCTCCCTGACTTGAGGCTTCTTTTTTAGTTAACACAGTCATTTCCTGTGCTCGCTAAGAAGCCTGCAGGTGTTCTCCAAGCCTGCAGCAGTGGCAGGAATGTAAACAACATGCCACTCCTGCTGTGAGAGATGTCTTGACAAATGAAGGTCACTCAAGAATTGATCTTTATTTACAGCACAGATTTTACCATTATGGAGAACCTGTCTGAAACAACAAATAACAGTATATGAAGGGCAACTCCCCTCTCAAAGAAAATTCATTTTTAAGCATTTGACCTTTTGCCTCTTCTCATTTCATCATACTTAAATATCATTCATGCACATTAAATCCAACACAACCATATTCCATATGTAGTGTGTCTTCTGTTCACTTCAGGGCTCAGAGAAAAAAAAGATTCCATAAGTGTGGTTTAGGGGGCATGCTAATCTTCTCTGTGTAATTCCTATTTTAGTATATACGCTGCTGAAGCAAGCACCGTTATATTTGAACTAATCCCAAGCACCCACATTTGCCCACAAAAATATTAAATGAAGGACATGTTTTTGTTTTTCATCTTGATGTCTTCTTATCCAGATTCTGCATTTTTGCATTGGCTTCAGTAACTGTTTCCAAGATCATGATGTTTTATTAATTCCTTAATTTTAAAACTACTACAATAAGTGCTTTCCCTCTTTTATTTTTGTTATATTCAGTAAGGTTAGGGTTAGGGTTAGGGTTAGGAGAGATGCCTGCCAGTGTAGTATTGGAGAACTCTGGGACTTTGATTCTGGAAGATTTTAATAACCATGCTGGGGATCCCAGAACTGGATTGGCTCCAAGGCTCCAAGGCTGTTGACTAATGGATCAATAGTCGGTGAAGGCAGTCTTGTTGCATGGTTGGATTATTTCCGGGTATTGTTTGGATTGATTGTTATTTCTCCCTGCATTAATGAGGAACCAATTGGAATGGCTTTCTCATTAAAAAACAACAACAACCACTTATGAAGTCAGAATGGTTTCTGCACTTATCTGACTGTCCTGATCCACCACAGCCAGGCCATTTTGGAGCAGTTCTAACAGCAGGAATGATCCCACTGCTCCCAAGCAAGCCATATACACTCAGAAAAGTATTCTGGGACAGCACCACACTGCTCCCAATGGTTGTGCAGTCTTCAGAGAGAGCTTCTGGGTTCTCAGTTAGCTAAAGTTCCTAGGCATGGAAAACCAAGGGGATTGATTTGGGTGTCACAATTTGATGAGCTACCAAAATGGGTCCCCCTGTTAAAACAGAACAGGGGTTTATGCATCCTTCTGTAATATCTCCCTGTTCCATTGTACAGGCCCATTATTCTGATCTAGGCAGTCATTTTGGCTGCCCAGATAGGGCTACACAGCATCCAGTGATGCAGTGTTTGAGCAGGGTGTGGACCCTCCTCTTAAGCCAGGCCACCATGCTCAGAGCAGGACCTTTCAGGTTAATTGCTTTAAAAACCTCAAATCACCATACAAAAGAAGGAAACAGACAGAACGCAAGCTTCCCAGACAAAGATTATTCAAAAACAAAGATAAAATGGTAGGATAGTTTATAAATAGAAAAACATAACATAATATAAAAGGATCTAACCTAACCAGTGCAACAACTCTAATTCATTTGTGGCAGGTATATTTTCACTCTTTTCCTTAAGGAAGACATGCTTCCTTAATAAGGCAATAACTTTCATATTACAAAGCTTTCAATGGCATATCAATCAATAACATTACCTAGCATGCAATGGAGATGTACAGTCCTTTTTAAGGTGTTTCCTGGGGTGGGGATAGGGGTGGAAAGAACAGTTAGTTGAGACAATACCTTTAAGAGATATCCATCAATCACTGATTTCACTTTAACAAAAACCTTTTCTGGAACTCTGATATGAGTCTTGTCAGCTCCACTGATTATTTATCTTAATATGGTTTCATTAGGATTCAGGGATAAGTTAATGTCACTTTCTCTGGGTTTCCAATTACCATTTAGTGCAGTACATTAGCGTAACCAGACCCAATTCACATTCATTTATCATACGAAATCTGTTCCTTGCCTCTCTGTTAAAAGATCTCTGCTGATCCTTCACAGCTCCTGAACTTTTCACACAAAATGTCTAGCCAAGCAGGAAGCAAGCTTTGCTTGAAGGCCAATTTGGTAAGCCAACCTCCTTCCCACCATGTTTTCTCCAAAGAGTACTGGTTTGGGGCTGGAGCCTGCTGTGGCTTTGCATCACTTATGGTCTCTCTGAGTCATACACTGCTAACAAAGGCCTGTATGTATGGTTCAGGGAATGATGGGAAGAACTGTGAATGATCTACATGCAGCCACATCTCCAGTGACAGATGATATAGGAACTCTCATTATGAGGTTTGTCTTTTTTTTCTCATGGAATTTGTTTATCTGATTTTTTTTTCCTTTCCTTTACTCCAAGGCCTTTGTGTGTTAGGATCTAATTTTAACTAGACTGGTTTTTACAGTGGGTTACATAGCATTTGTAAAGGGTCAGCTAAACTGAGTGGTTTTGCCTGGAGAAACTTCTATGTATACTTTAACAACAATTGGCTCTTTAAGACTGAAAAGCTACAAGCCCCTTTCATTCAAGTTACCTCAGTTTTAGACAAAGAATTAGGTGCTTTCCAGTTGGTAGTAGAACAGAGCAGCATAAGCCAGCATTATTAAGGATGCTGAGAGTTATAGATCAACAACATCAGAAGAACCACAGTTTCTCTATCATTTTTCTAGGTACCCCTTCCTTCCTTCCTTCCTTCCTTCCTTCCTTCCTTCCTTCCTTCCTTCCTTCCTTCCTTCCTTCCTTCCTTCCTTCCTTCCTGCTCTGGATAGAGATGCCTTTATCTGCTTCCGTGTGGCTACATGCACAGTGCCTCCTCCCCTCAGAAATTCAAGGACAACTTCCATTTGGTGTGCATTCATACTGTATATATCACACAGGCCAGTCTTGGCCCAATTTGAACAACATGGGCCAAGACCAGAGCAATGGCTGGGAGTAACACTAGAGCTGTCTACATTGTCATGACCTGGTCTAGCCCAAATACAGAGACCAAGAACAATTGTTCCTGGCCTCTGAAGTTGCCAGCCAGGACTGTTTTTTGCCAGACACACAGAAATGGCCCAGAAATGGTGCTGAACTTTCTGTTTAGGCTGGAATGATCCATCACTGGGAATGCTGAGGAGACCACTTTAAAGCAGACATCCCTTTGAGCAGTCTCCAACATGGTTTTCACGGGGGGGGGGGAGCGTAATCCAATGCTTAGTCCCATACAGAAAGGCTGGTCTCTGGGAGGCATGGCCTCTCACAGAACCAGTTTTGTCATGTGGATGTGGTGCTACGCATAGGTTGTTGGTGTGGTCCAGCTGCTTAGTGCAGAAACTGCCAAAGTTTCTACTAGGCCAAACTGGATGTGGCTGCAGGTCAGCCATTTTCTTTTCACCCCTTTATTATGCCAAGCAGCAGTCAATTCATGGACACAAGCTGTTCATGTGTTGCTGCTGAACTTACGGTATTGTCACCACAAACCAGTTTGTTTCTTTACCCAATGCTGAAAACTTGAAAGAACAAAGGACATCTTCAAAGCAATTTAAGCCCTACAGCTCCAGAGAGAACTTTGAAAGACAAAGCATCACTCCAAGGCTGTGTGAGGGCTGGCTATGTGCTAAGTTAATCTTAAGCAGCTTTGAATAGCTACTTTGTCTTTCATGGTTATAAACAGCAATTAAGAAAGAACATGTAACTTGCAGCCAACACTCTGAATCTGCTTTAAGGCTGTTTGTGTACTGTGAAGCTATGATCTGGACCAGCAGGTCTGGACCATTACAAGATGTGATCTGGAACAGTGCCATCTGTACAACAGCACTAGTCCAGTCTAGCTTCTGTGCCAGCCTCAAGAGCTTCAAAGTTCTGGGAATGAACGTTCGTATCCTTGGAGTTATCAGAAACACATTTTGGTAGAATGCTTTCTGTGCCACCAGAATGGATCCCTGGTAATCTAGAACCAGGGGTGTGCCTTCTGTTCACTTTCATGTTCGAGAATAGATCGTGCTGGTCTGGCAGTAGATCTTAATACTGAGGTCTGCTGCTGATCCAGATCAGCAGCATACCAGTGGTGGACAGGGCCAGCCATATTCTGCATTAACATGTAGAAAGGAGGCCTATAGTCATCTTCTGCAACCTAACTAAGGACTAGTGCATAAGGGCCCTGACTGGATGCATTTACTGAGCTTTGTCTTACAACACATCCAAATATATCTGAGAGATTAATGGGGGGGGGGGCAGAAAACAGAACTGGGAAGTGGTTCAGACAGAACCCAGAGGGTGTTAAATGGGTGTGCAGTTCTTCTATATGAGTGACCAGTACTTGCACAAACAGAGGGTTAGAGAAAATATAATGCCAAATGCAAGGCAAGGTGGAAATACATTGTAAAAAAATAAATCTGAAACTAAATTTAAAAATGCACATGCTTTTTATTTTCTATTTTTTAAAAAAAGTAATTTCAAACTGATTAGGGCAAGCCAAAATTTGATTGGTAAGACAAAAACATGAAAGAAGCAAAAATTGACAGACTCATTTATCTATCCCTTTTATTTTCCATATTCTCTGATCTGAAAAGTATGACTCCCATGCACATAGAAAGAACATGAAAGACATAATGTCCTCCTTATGTGATTGATTAAAATTTTACTTGCTTCAGCCAGCAAAGCTAACAGAAATTTGCAATGGAAGTTGAACCCGAAATCATTTGTTTTGTGGCTAGAACATCTAAAGATGGTTTAGTAATAGTTCCAAGTACTAGAAAAAAGCAGGTCACAGACCAACATTTAACCAATGCTTTTTTAAAATCACCAGCACTTAAATATTGTAACTCTGCTAGAAGACATTGTAGCTTTGCAGGCAAAAACTCTTAGATTCAATACTTGGAAGAAGGTTACTGTTGTCTGTCTCAGCAAGATTGTATTTGTAGAGTTACTACTGTTAAGTTTTATTTACTGTACTGTCTGCAAATATCAACTTTTGAAGGTGGGAGGCGGGAGTAACTCCACCATGAGTTAACATAACTTTTCAGTACACTTCCCCACCCCCATGCTTTAGCGTTTACTTGAGAACTTCTTGCAAGCTATTTATTCTTTGTTTTGAAAAATTGAGCACTTCACTAGTTTGATCATTAACTTTTTTTTTAAATCAATTTTGAGGAAGATTCTAATTTCCTTTCAGATATACTTGGCTCCATGGGGCAATTATCTCAGCAGAGTCACCTCTCCAAATTCTCCTACAATAAAACATTACTTAAATTTCAATCTTGTTAACTCTTTCAGAGCAACTTAACTCTTATATACTTGCCTCTGAATTAAAGATTTTGAGTCAGTCAAAGCATAATGGATTCTGTCTGGTTAAGTGGCACTTCTAGCAGTGAGTGTATGCACTTATATATTAGACTGATCCGTGACATGTTCTCGTAATGGGGTAGAAAATTAACACATAGCTGAAGAATTCAATTTCATTTTTCACTATCTGGTTGGAGATTTATCTCTTAGCATATTACCTATTCTATAAGTTTCTTGTGGTATTTTATTATTTTTAAATGACCAACTGGCTTGTTTACCTAAGTAATATTGTCTTCCAATAAATTTTATATTAAAAAGTTAGGGGACTCATTCAAGATTTGTCCGGATCTTGGAACTTACTCTCACATCCTTGGGAAGCAATGATCCAGATAATCTAATTATTTTGTCCTTATTGTTTCAGTATATGAGCAGTGCCCTAAAAACTGCTCTGTTTGGAGCTGAAAATATGAAATAGGATTTGCTAAATCTTCAGTTCAATTAAACTTCATTTCTGTATTTTGGATCACTTCTTGAACTTTTGGAGATTTGTGAGGAATATTCAGTATAGCCCCTTCTGTTTATGGTGTGTGTGTCTGTGTGTGCGTGTATGATCTCCTGTTCTTGTCACAGTTACAAATTTCTACACAAAAGCTGCATATATTCCAGCTCTCTTGCCAATGTCCAAGTAGCTCAGAGCTGCAATTTATTTAAAGTTAGCCTGAAGTGAACCAGTTAGAAGGAGCTGGTTTCCTGTCACACCTCATTCTGCCTTCTTCCTTTGAAGCCCACTTAACACAGCTCTAGTGTCCTGCAGGGACTTCAGTGGATTAAGTCAAGTCCCAAAACAATGCACAGACTGTTCCAGGAATGTTGCCCACACTCTAGGTTGAATGCAGGAAAGTAGGCCAAAATGCAGAAATGAAAGGAGTGGGAAAATAACAATTAATTGGGACATTCTAGGGCAAAATTAATATATCTAGCCTGATACTGAAGTGGAATGGCAACATCATATTATGTGAACTTTTGTATACTTGACAGTCCACTGTGACTGTATATCTGAAGAGTTCCCATGAGAAATGAGGAACAGCCTCATGTGATGGAGAAGCAATGTTCAGATCAAAGGCAAAATGCCAGAACAGGCTAGAATTATGACTGTGTATGTATGTTGAAGGGGAACAGCCCTATGGGTTGGCACTCCAGCAAAATATGTCTTAGTTACAGGCTCTTTCTGTACTTACTACTGACTCAGATTAAGGAGCCTCTTAATCCAGATCATGGGCTTCCTGGTCAACATATAAATGTCAGTCAAAGAGGCTCTTCCCCCTCTGGTTTTGATGTGGGTCGGACTGGGACTCACTGGTTTGGGGGATGGATCTTTAAGGTAAGTGCAATTAGCTGATGTGTACTCGCAAGTGTTAAGGAAGGGGTTTGGAGGCAAGATTAATACAAACCTGACAGATGTGGGAAGGATTAGGATGTGGCATCCGCACAGAGACTGGAATTAGGATCCCTTTGAGGATGCTACGTCCACACATCGGCGCACAAACCAGTTGCTGGAGGGTGGCTGGCCAATGGGAAGCCATGCTGGCAGAATTGGCCCGGCCACTGCCAGGTAAGCATGCGATCACGTGTGAGTGACCCGGGGTGGGGTGGGGTGTAGGCAGCGGGGTCCCCTGCAGCTTCTCAGGTGAGGGGGACCCCAGGGAAGCCAGCTGACAGCCTCCCCATCCTGGCTCCAAGGGAGCCAATGGGTGAGGCCAGGGGGAGGGGCCCAGCTGTCAGACAAGGAGAGCATGCACATGCTCTCCCTCTGTGCCTGCTGGGTATGCACTGGGAACCCGGCTCTTCCCTGGCCATTGCGGAAGTGTCCTGCTTCCAAACGGTTTTAGGGGAAGGGCCGGATTAAGACCTAATTTTTGTAGGTCTTACAATAGGGGCAGGTTTCAGTGTCCAAACCGGTTTAAGAAACCGGTCTTGTGCACCAAAATGTGGAAGCGCCGCTGGAAAGGGACCCTAATTGGGTCCCAAATGTGGAAGGTGCATTTAAATTTTTCTACAATCTGGCTCTAAATCCGTTTTTAGAGCCAGTGCGGAAAGGCCCTTTGTTCTCAAGGGCATATTTATATATTTATATTTGCCTTTTCTGAAAAGAAGGAAAAACAAATTAAGGGAGCAAATGGTCAGAGACGGAGGGGAAGGACACAAACAAGCAGAGGGTAAGGAAAAGGGTTTACCAATCCAGGGGCAAGAGGAAGAAGTAAGAGAGGGAATTTCAAAAGTCCCATGCTTGTATAGTCTTTTCTCTTTGGGCTGGATTAAGAGGGAGGAACAAAACCTTTCTGGATTTGTTACTGGCTAGCTGGGAAGGATTTTGGGAATGGGAGGAGGCCAGGCCCAATGGAGTCCAACAACCACATGGCTTTCTGTGAGCTGTTGTGGAACAAAAATGATGAAGCTGGAAGGAAATTCAGATGCTGCAGGTCATATTACTGAAGACCTGGATGTAATCTTTAACATATAAACAATAGCTAAGCTTAAGAAACAAAAAAGGCTTCCTGATGAAAGTAATCCAGATGTCTCAAATTACAGACAGAAGTAAGCAAAATGTTTACCTAGTTTTTTGTTAAACATCATAGTTTGCCCATAGTTTGAAATAACAAAAATATAATAATAATATATTATATAAAAATAATAAAAATATTTCAGTATTTTGGTAAAATTGTACCATTTGTACCACCTCTGTAGAGGCTTTCATTATGCTTGAGACAACAAAAGTTTTTAACACTGGCACATAAATGTGCTTTCTTGTAAACAGAAAGCATGGCTTTGAGTGACAGGAAAATTTTGCAATAGCTTATGCTTTTTCAAAATGGAGTGTCTTCTCCAATATTGGTTCCAAATAAATTTTGTTCAGTACCAGAATCCAGGCCATTGCCTGTCAACTTGCACATTCAGCATTTCATGTTGCTATGTTGTGCTAATATTTTATAAGCCCACCTTGACACAAGGCTGTTTATGCCTTATGTACCAAAGTGTGCATAAATTCACATTTAAAAAGGCATGAATTCCCACTCAGCTCCGTTAAAGCGGAATTTAAAAAAACAGATGCAAATGCACATCATTTGCGTTCCCATTGTTTTTCTTAATTCCGCTTTAAAGCAGAGCATGGCAGGAATGGCGGTGCAGCAGCAGCACCCGAAATGCGGGGAGGAGCTCGCTTGCCGGCTACTTTCCGTTCTTCCTTCCTACGCCTCAGGAGCACCCGGGCTGCTTGGCAGGAAACAGAGCGAGTGAGAAGGGCTGCAGTAGTGGGCAGCAGCAGCCACAGTGGCGGGGATGAAGCAGGTACTGAAATAGCAGGTAGGCAAGCAGACAAGCAAACATCTGGACAAGCAAGGCAGTGGCGGGCAAGCAGTAGGTGGACAGGTGGGCGGGTTTCTGCTTCAAAACACGGTTTCAAAACACTCTGATCCGAGTGGGAACACCCCTTAAACCATTTCATTAAAAAAAAAAAACCAGGAGTGAGAGTTGTTTAAAGGGGTGTTTTATTTAATTTAGTGTTTGCACTTTACTCCTGTTTTTAAGGTGAATGGCACTTTTGAGTCCAATCAGAGTGTTATGAAACCATTTTGAACACTCAAAAAAGTCCTAATGGGAACTGGCCCTGACTACAATTGCACTGCACAGAACCAGATCCAAATCAAGGAGGCCATGAATTTGGATCTGTTGTACATCCATTCCACATAATGGGGGAAAAGGTGAATAATGTAATGGGCATTTACAACTAAAGCAGTAATAGGTAATTAGGTGACTTGTGTTTGGGCAGTAAAAGAGGAGTCAGATACTTTCTCTCCCAATACTACTTTTCATACTTGTTTAGTGTTTAGAGATGTGTATGCTTTTCCCTTTCTTATTGTTAAGTTGTAACCGTATCCAAGATTTTTATAATTTGGAATTGTCAGCTCTGCATTAAAAATTTACTATCACACATATGCTATATTTCAAAGGAGGCAAGACATTTTACAATATTATTAATCCTACAAACACACACACACAAAATTGAGGCATTAATATGTCTTGGGTGGCACTTGAAACAAAGCTGTGTCAACAAAATCACCATTGGTCATCTACAAAACTCACACTACTCCGATCTGCATGCATTATACGCTGAAACATCATGACAGCTGAAGTTTTTGTGAAGAACTCAATGTGTGACGAAGACCAACTCCAACTAGTGATGTGGTGGCTGAGCTAAACTGTTGTTTTGTGTGCTGCATCATCATCATCATCATCATCATAGTGGTGGTGGTGGTGGTAGTAGTAGTAGGTAGCAGAATTTAGATTGGTTTACACCTTGACAATTTTAAACTTTGATTTCTTATAATTAAAAGGCCACTGACTGAATTATTTTGTCCCCTGACCAACAAATCTTGGTCAAATGGAGAACATGCAGAGCCAGAGAGCACAGGACTGAAAAGTTTTGTAGTGAAAACGGATGGTATGTTCTGCATGGACTTCCCCTTTTTGCCAAGTGAGAAAAGGCTTGTGACCCCTACTCTAGCAGCAAGTCAGCCCTTTCCATGGTCATCAGAGTGCAAGCTTGATTACACCCTCTACTGTTATACTTGCAACTCAAAATATGATCTCTTCTCATTTCTGTCACAGTACAATGGTGAATCTATATTCTCATACTATGCCCCCCCCAGCTACAGTCCTAAATACACATGCTAGAAGAACTCAACTTTCAACACATTAAAGCTTACTCCTAAGTAAGCCCAGATGGTATTGTTCCATTAGAAGGCAATCTAAGAATTTTTAAAGCCTGTGGTCTTATCAAATTTTCCTAAAAATCTCAGCAGAAATTTTGCCTTACACAACCAAAGGCCCTGTGTCAAGAACCTAACAAAATTTCTGTAAGACACTGGACTTCTTCTTAACAAAGTTCTGTTTCTCATTGAGAAAAATTAGACTAATTGCTGCTGAAGTATCTTCCTGCACCCAGCATTCAATCTTTCTCAGTTCTGCATTTGAACTTACTGTACATTGTCCTGTGATGTTGCAATCTGTCCGTTGCACTATTGGTAAAGACAGTCATGCAGAAGATTTTCCTTGAAAAGAGAAAACAATTCTTTCTTGGAAAGTAATTATAATCATATTTCTGAGAGTTTACACACTGACATTTGTGATTCTTAAGGGGAAACTACCAAAGAATGCCTGCATACATTGATTCAAACTCTTTATGGCAGATTAGATAGAATGGATAGAACTTGATCTCAGAAATTTGATGAGTTCAGTAGGATGTTCTGCTTGGCTTTCAATTAATATTTATGGTACTACTTACCACAAGAAATTAGGAATGTGCATGGACTACATTTTCCCACTTGTTTTGCATCCAAGTGAATGGGACAAAACTTCGCATTTGTGCAAAGAGAGCCACTTTGAATGTTCTAGGTTTTGAATTCGCTTTGACTCCCTGTCACCACTAGTCATGTGTTTGAATCTGTTCCAGATCCACTGCAAATCCAAATCTGCTTTGAAGCTCTGAACAAACCCACCAAAGCTTTGCTTCTACTATAACCAATATTTTATTTTGATGCAAAGTTTTCTGACGGTATTTTCACCCAGCCCTGCAAGAAATGAACGAAACAAACAAAAAACAGTAACTAAGGTCCAGTTTATGTCTCTCCAGGGGTATCTGATGGCATGCTGGGAAGCAAGATGTTGCATTAGGTAGAACTTTCGGTTCGTCCTACAAGGATCTCCCTATGAATTCTTAGATACCAAGGATGGAAGTTGGGATTTCCATAGTCATGGTATAATAAGCTCCATTATGTCCTCATGCCATTTATGTTTGTTTACCATGCAATGGTCATAATTTTACAATCCAGCTGCAATCTTCAGTTTTTGTTTTTAGTTATATGTTATAGTTAGTTATATTTTATTTATATATCACTTAATATTACAAAAACTCAAATGAAGTCTTATAAATATATAAAAGCATATATAGGATCTATATCTATGAGCCTTTTTGCACTTACATTGTAAGTGCATGCAGGGGATGCTTTGGACTACAGCTCCATGCATGGTCCAGCATCTGCAGAGCTGTCATAGAAGTGAAGCAGTTATACTAGTAAAGCCCTACGCTAGTAAAGTTAATTGTACTCTCTGCACGCTCCTAATTAGATGTTGCCTAATTGCATACTATGGGCTGAAGTGTGAATTCAGCCCTGATTTCCCTTACACTGCATTTATGTGCAGAAGCAATATATCTGGACCCTTTTCTGGAGCAATTTTCAGGTAGGTGTAGAAAGGCCCTAAATGACCAATAATGTCTGACATAGGCCTGGCATTGTGAGTCCTCACAACAGTTGCAACCATCTCCCACTCCAGAAAATGAGGATGGTTGTATTGGCCCTTCAGGCATTCCTGACCCTACCGCAGCAGAGACTCATTGTTGCATGGCATTAGTTTCTATTCAGGCCTATTTTGAAGGTGCCTTATACATAAAGCATCCTAAAAGTTAATTGTGCTGGGTAGGTGTGTTTTTAAGAGCTCTGTGATATAACATATGGCTTACTAGTTATCCAAAACATCTCCAACCAAATTCACAATAGGTGGCATGCAAAATTACGGTTTATGTCACCATAAACCAAACACAAAGTCATTCCTGCCAAGGGGGGGAAATGAAAAATAAAATAAAAGAAGGTGTGATTATACACAGAAAAGTCATGTGAAGGGTTTTTAAAAAATCAGTAGGTGCTTATTCTATGTAAAAAGATGCAAAAAGTCTTATTTGTTTGCCTTTTAACCACAGAGTATGTAATCACTCTGTAAAAACAAGGCACAGTTGAAAGTTGCTGAGAAAAAAACCTGACTATAAATGTATATTAAAACTGTAAAAGAAACAGCTATTTGATATATTAATGTTCATTCTTGGGAGATTTTGCTGAAAAACTGCTTACATTTTTTTCACCCATCAACACAGTGTTCATATAAACCTTGTAGGCAATAGAAGCAAAGGATGCAGTGTATATAACTAACTCAGGCTGTTTCTCCCTCTGGGAGATTTCAAGTGATTTGATTCAACTCTCTAACATTGTTCAAGGTAGACTTCATCTCCCCCAGCACTCATCAAACCCGCTAATAGGTACTTCAGAACTCATAAGGAAATGACCAAATCTTGGACATTGGGGACTCTGCCTCATTTATCTTCCACAGGCAGAATCAGATCTGATTTTTTACACTGCCTGCTCAGATGCTAAGGCACTGAATGGTCTCTGCCCCTTTGCAGTGCTTTCCCTTGCAATAGCAATCTGTTGCAAGAACACAGAAGTAGCAGGAAAAGCTTCACAATTTTTCCATCACAGTTACATCTACACAACAAGTCATTTAACTTACTATTTTGTAGCTAAACAAATAAATTATTTAAAGCAAAAACTCAACAGAACTCATACTAGTCTTTTACAGGAACAAATGAAAGAGAGAAAGAGAAAAAGCGAAAGAGCACAAAATGCCCAGTCTCAATTTACGGCTGCATATAATATATACACATAGTATATCCTTTTTGAAATATAGTTTCTAGGGACATGCACAAATGGGTTTGGTGGGGAGTGGGGTTGTATTCAATTCATATCAAATTGAATGTAAGAAAATTTTATTTGATCTAATAGATCCCCTTCAAATGTGGTAGGATTCTATTAGATATGAATGTATTTGTATGAATTTGTATGAATATCCGATATGAACGCATATGTATCCAATACGTATCCTGTAAGATATCCACTCTGAAAGCATAAAATCCACCCTGAATCCACTTTGAATCTGCTCTCAATCCATGTCAAATGCACTCTGGATCATTGCAGATATGATTGGCGCAGCTGCTTTCGCATCTCCCCAGCTCACAAATGTTCTGAAGCATTCATACAAATGTTCCAAAACTTTCATATGAATATGAATGTCAATGTACAAATGTTATAATATTCGATTCATATACAAATGTCCAAATTCGTCTGAATTCATCTGAATATCAAATGTTATGGATATCCATGCACATCCCTAGTTTCTTGTTGTCAAGGGGTTAATCTATAAAGTCCTGTGTGTGGTTGGAAGGTTGCAAAAACCACAATATTTTTGGGCATACACCATATATTCCTTATTCCTTTATTATTCCTCATTATTCTTTAATTTACATTTTGTTAGTCTCAAAAAACACAACAGGACTTCTTTAATACAATTCTTGTAGGACTGCTCTTAAATGTTGTCCATCCCATTTAGAATGTGGTAGCTAGGCTGCAAAGTGAAGCTGTCAATCATGAATATAATGCTAGACCAAGATTAATGGTTTTGTTTTGTTTGTCTATTCTAAGGTCCTGAATAATTTGGGACAAAGTTCTGTTAAGCAATGTTTTATGCAGGCAGGGGAGACTACTCCCGAACCAGTACACTTCCTCTAGCCCTGATGTCAAAGTTTCAGTGCAGATACATTTTTCTAAACAATGGAATGACCCAAGAAGTTAGCCATTTTGGGAACCAGGTGAAATGCCGCTGTTGGTCTTGTCACATTATCCCAGCATTTTTTCTTGCTCTGCAAAACAAGATGCTCCTGGGAGCAGATTCTGCCCTCAGGAATGTGCTAATATTTAGGAGGGCAGTGAAGACGCACCTCTTTGCCCTGGCCTTTGGCTAAACTATTAATGTTCCCTCCCCCAGTACAAACATTATCATTTTAAACATGTGGTATATTGTTTTATATGTACTGAATTTTTAACGTCTTTTAATGTGCATTCTGTTTTAATCTGTTGTTTTAACGTTGTAACCCGCCCAGTGGGTTACAAATATAATAATAATAATAATAATAATAATAATAATAATAATAATAATAATAATAATAATAATAATAATAATAATAATAATAATAATAATAATAATAATATTGTACTGACACTGTGTTCCTGGTCCTCTTTTGCTATGTAATCATTGTGTCATCCGTTCGGTACCATCTAAATGTACCATGCAGATCTTGCCACAGGAAGGTATAAAAATGACCACTTTGGGAGATTTACCTGATTCTTAACCAAGTGCAAGATATTAGTTTATGGAGGGTGTTCTCACTGAGATTCAGCTGATGACATTGTTGATGAGATTGGCTGGTGTGGGATTCTGTATTGTAATGATTCAATCTTGTTTTTATTATGCTGCTATTTGTCTAGGTTTCACTGATTTTCATTGATTTTTTTAAAAAAATCTTCATCTGGAATATTTTTTAAAAATCACAATGCAATTGTGGTGGTATAACAGGTATCTTGACAGAGATATCAGAAAGATTTCTGGCACACAGTATCTGCTTTCCTCTGACCCTTCACACCTAAGGGATGTGAATTTGCATAAAACTTGCATATAGCTTACGGATATTTCAGATGAATCTGAAAAGTGAAGTTCTGGTTCATAGTGTTCCTGGCAACAGAGAATATAGACAGACCTCAAAATCTGCTCAGTAAAAACCCTTGTTCATGAAGAATCATCCCAGTCCCCCAGTAGTGAGGACAGGTAATAAATAATATTTGCATTTTCTTGTAGTAACACAATTGATCTAAATCATATTAATTTGACTATACATATCTACCTATAGCAGATAGAACTTGAGTATGGATAGAGTAGAAGCCCTTTGTGACTGTTCAGGTGAATGGCAAGGCACCTAGGAGTAAGCGACACCATAGACAGGGCTGTGGTACATATCAGTGCATTTTGACACACCTGTGCATGACATTATCAGTTCTACACACTTTGTGGACTGTTCAGGAGTCATGTAAAGTAGCTCAAGGTAGCTGGGACTGCCAGGTAAAGTGTTACAATTTTAAAAATGTTTTTAAGCATCATAAGGAATAGTGGTTTCATACATCTTCACAGTGGAAAATGTACATCCATGCACACACACTGCAGACAATGAATAACAGAAGGGAGGTGGTAAGTGTGAACATTTCCCAATAAGTTAAAACTAGGTATAGACAAGGTACTGTGTTTTGTGATCTCTCACATTTGGAAAGCAATGTCACACAATTATGAATCCCTCTGTTTAAACGTGTACCTCAACTACTCACCTCCCTTTCATTGCTAACCGGAACTGAAGGACAAGAGGTTTAATTAAAACAAAAAACAAAACAAATCTCTCAAATTATGTTCTTGTTTGTACCCAATAGCAGCCACTTTTGTCACTGGTACTCCTAATACAAGTCTCTGTGTGGCACAACACCCACAACACCTATAGTTGTCATGGTATGTAGTGGCAAACCAAAAATCAAACAAAAAGAAATCAACCAAGAAAAGCAAACAACACAAGAGATTTATCGAGAAAGAAAGAAAAGAAAGAAACAGGGGGTCCTCAGAAAATAAAACCATTGTGGAGACAGCCACAATGTAGTGGATCTGGATACAAACTGAACAGGAGAATTCTAGACTTATATCCAATAGTCTTTCCAGCCAAATTAGTATAAGGAGATAATGCCTAATTGCTCAGAAATAATAGATCTTTGTGCCTTTAACACATACATCAGATTCTGGTTTTCACTAATTCATTACAAATTGAATTACAGGATTTATATCCATCTTTATTGCTTTCACAGAATGCCACAGCGGTGGCTTAAAAGAAGCAGAAATGGCTGGTGGGAGCTGTATTCACATGCAGTAAAAAAGAATGAGGAAGAGGAGGAGGAGGAGGAGGAATCTCTGAGGTATAGGGATCCTTCACATGCCAATCTATCCCTCCTCCCTCATGAACATTCTAATCTAGAAAATGTGGATAAGAGATGGGATGCAAGCCACTTTTTTGTTCCTTCTTGCACCTTCAGATATAGGCTTCACCCACATGAGCACTTAAAGCACTCCTCCAGACATCAAGGAAGCAGGGCACCCTCCCAAGTCAATAAAGTAACCTGTGGTAAGTCAGTAACAACCACTCTGGGGATGTTTGGGTCAGGGCAGGTCAAATCTTCTCTATGAGGTGGTCTGAAAATGGTCAAACTCCATTACACTTTCTAAACATCTGAAGTGAGTCTGAGGGCCTTTTAACACCTTATCTTCCCTGGGAAAGTGTCTCAGAGAAGTGAAGATGTGGGATGGATCCTGTGCTCCATGCCTATACTAGTGGCAGGGCTAGTAAAACCTACATGCTCCTTCTGCACTTCTTCCTGATGGAAGATGTGCAGGGGAAACATTTGACTGTTGGCACAGGTGCAGTTACATACTGTGTTGCCAAGTCCATCCCAGCAATGGTGTTGTGCAGGAGCACTGATACCATCAGTGGTACTCTGTGATGGCCACCATTTGCACTTAGCTGGCACTCAGTTAAGTGGCAGGAAAGTTTTGAATGCCTTGGGCATCCACAAGTGCAGATACCTAAAGCATTCTAGCACTTCACCTTTCAGTGACAGGAGGCAAAATCCAAATTTGCCTTGGGTTACTGAACGAGTCTAGGAAGGGCAAAATGTAAGGAAAATTGCATAACTTGCTTGGGCATTGTTTTTCCTTAAAATCAGGAGTCACTGCACCTATTTAATTACTTCTGTATGCTGTTTTGCAACATTCACCTGCTTCTAATGGTAAGTAGGAAAAAAAATTGACATCCAAATCATTATCTTCCCTTTCTTCTCCCTGTGATCCCTTGGTTGAAAAGTGTTCCTCCAAAACTCTTGCTGTATGGACACCCCTCCTTTTCTGTGTCACTTGACAGATCCTAGCATCAGAACAATACTCATTTACCCGATGAAGCAAGCTTTGTGCTCCCGGCACACAAATACGATGCTTCCCTGAGCCAAATACACCATCCAAGGCCTCTGCTAGCATTTTTTTGATTAAGAAGTAGTTATTATGGAGAATATTACGCAGACACTCAAGTCAGGTTCTCACTAATTTAAGCCTTTTTCGTTTTATCTTTCTCAGCTATTTTTCTGTTATGAAGAGCAAAGTAGCAATGTAAACAGTGTGGAGTTGATCCAGGAGGCTAGTTTGCTGACTCTGGTCCTAGAGGCAGCTAGTATACTGTTTGTCTCAATGCCCCTCTATCTTCCACACTAATATCAAAGCCAGGAAATGAAAGTTCTTTTGGGGAGTTCCAGCCTATTTCAAAAGGTACAGGACGTGGCTTTGGAAGCTGGGCATTTTCTACACCTTTTGAAATAAAGCTGGACAGAGTACTAGGAAGGAAGTGCTGCAGATAAGTTCACATGGCAGTGGCAGGGCAGTAGGACAGCAGAAAACACCATCAGAGGTGATTCCTCCCCCCCCCATGTTGTGTGTGCAAAGTGCCTCTCACAGCATCTCTGCTTCTCCACAAGGAGATGGTAGCCCTTTGTCTGTGGGACTGAGTGATGCTCCAACCTTTCTCCATGGGTGTTTTTCCACTGTCACTAAAATAACCCATTAAGTACCCATTAATGGGTACATAATGGCATTTTTATACCCATTAATGGGTACTTAATGGGTACTTCTAGTGACAGTGGAAAAACACCCCATAACACCATAGCACTAAGGCATTATACTTTCCAATGTGTTTGGAGTCCCAGAGGCTATGAACTAAGGCTTTCTTGTGGTTAGGGAGCTGGACTTTTATCTGGGAATACTGGGTTTGATTCTGCACTCCTCCATGAAGCCAGCTGGGTGACCTTGGGCCAGTCACAGGTCTCTTCTG
This sequence comes from Aspidoscelis marmoratus, assembly GCA_014337955.1. NCBI lineage: Eukaryota > Metazoa > Chordata > Lepidosauria > Squamata > Teiidae > Aspidoscelis > Aspidoscelis marmoratus. Next base: position 17,982,421 of record MTQE01003428.1, on the reverse strand, counting down.
AGTTTGCAGAGCCCCACCTACCTCACAGAGTGTCTGTTGTGGGGAGAAGAATAGAAAACTTTGTTGGCAGCTATGAGTTCCCTTTAATGGGTAAGAAAGGCAGAGTAGAAAAAAATGTCCTCCTCCTCCTTCTGATACCCTAGTGTTAGCCCTAGACTATGACCATGTCTCCACTTAAGAATAGAGACAGCTGTGTCCACAGAATGAAGGCAAGGCACCATGATCAGTCTCCAACAGGGCACATCATTGTCTGAACTTCAGATCAAGAGTGCATTCCTCAGAGCAGTGTTCTGAGGCACCTCTACTGGGGGCAGGGAAATCTTGCCCTCACAAAATGGTGTCTAGCCACATCTGCTAATGAGACAATGTGGTCACTGTGAGGTGTCTTCTGCCATCACAGATAGAAGGCACTTCTCTAGATGTCTCATCCAATAAGTGGATACATGCCCAACACGTTATTCTAGTTGTGATGCACAAATCTGCTTGCCCCATTGGGGCTGCTTGGTATTGACTCCTCTGTGGTGAAATTAGATTGATTCTCTGCCATTCCTATCACATGCAAAATACAAACTATTGCTACAAACTAGTTGTAGAAAACCCATCCAGTTCTTCTAGCTTTTAGCTAAAACTGTCAAATTGCTTATTTCTTATCTTGTGATACATGCTTTCAAGAGCCTCAAGCACCAGTTTCATTTTAAAATCTGTTTTTAAACAAACATTTGCTTGCCAGAATACTCAGCCTTTATGATTGACAAACTGGTCAAAATGAACTACATATGATATGTTGGCTTCACCTATTAGAAGGTACATGCCTGATGACAATAAAATGTGTGTTGGAACACACACACACACAAAGGGAGAAAACAATATATGAACATCGAAGCTGTGAGTCAACTATGTGGAAAATGTCTGAAGTCAGACTACCTCAGATCTTGTTTAGACTAATGATTTATACTACCCCTTGCTTTGCCACTGTACTCTTCTTCGCTTTTAATGTCAAAACTTTGATGTCTTTTTGTAATTTTCAAAACCCTATAGAGACTTATTTCATTTGACAGAAAAGACTGTCTTAGAAATGTTATTGTTGTCCAGATAATAAAAATTAATTGGTTTTTAATTGAGACTAGAGAGAAAAATTTAATGCCCTTGTTTAACCCTGGCTATTTTGAAATTTGGTAAAATGCCTTTCTTTCTTTCTTTTTCTTTCTTTCTTTCTTTCTTTCTTTCTTTCTTTCTTTCTCTCTCACAGACAACTTGAAACATGGTTTGTATGCACAAGAGGGAACACAGACATTTTCAAGGAAGTTTATACATGCTGGAAAAAAAAACATTAAGAACAGTACAAATGTACTAGCAGCAAATAAAATGGAACTAGAAGCCCTGCCCAAGGAAGAGGAAAAACTTCCCATCCCTCTGGGAGTGCTTGTCTAGCCTAGACCACTCTGACTTCTGGATGACTCTCCAGCCTGGATGGGCAAGGATAATTTGGAACTGCTTCCTTGTAGGACTGGATCCCCCTTGACAACTGCTCTGGACCCCACCTGAGCCCTATCTGCACTTCAGCCAGTAGTCAACAATTAATGAACTTCTGGTGAAGAGCATTTGCACTTCCAGGAGGCTGTTACAGCCTCCAAGCATGCCCTGCCTCCCTAGAAGTTCACTAATTGTTGATTAGGTGTGGAGCATGAAATCGTGCTCCAGATCTTTACCAACATCGACAAGCGGCATGACCATTCATTCTTCTTCCTGTTTCCTGCAGTCAGTGGGCAGGGGAGGCAGCATCCGTGCAGGCATGGTGGCAGTGGTGGATTGTGGGCTTCTGACATGACAGGACCTCTGATCCCCGGGATGGCCCCTGGCCATGGTGGGAGTGGTGTCCAGAGGAGCGTTCAATTAGCAATGGAGTAGTGGGAGCTGCATGTTAGATCACAGGTGCTGATGTGATTGGCTGCAATACATCCCTCTGCTCGAACACACTCTGTCACGGAACACGATGTTGCAACTGATGGCAGACAATTGTGGCAGCAAGGAGGTGGAACGTCTGGCTTTGGATGCAGCGGTGCCCGCTGGTAAATGGGAAGGCCATTCACAGTTCTGGCCAGTAATGGATGTTTTGGGGAAGCTTTCCTCATGACAAGTGGGAATGGTCCACCTTCATCAGAAGTTTACCAGTCCTAGTTCACAGCAAGCCTAATCAGATAAGTGCAAAATGCCCCCTGGTCTCATGGATCTAGGAGGCCTTGACCATCCTTCATCTGCCTTAGACAGTCCCAGATCCAGATCTGCATTACTTAAAGTCCTAGTTAAACATGTCTACTAGTGGACCAGTGGACCTGATCCAGAAACACAGGAGGAGGAGTAGTAGAAGAAGATTAAGAGTTTGCTTTGATACTCCACATATTTAAGGAGGACTGAAAGCGTCTGACAAAACTTTCTATTCTGCTCCCCACAACAGACACCCTGTTTTTGTTAATTCCATTTTTTTTAAAGTCAAGTGGGATCATGGCCCTGATGTACCTAGTTTTAGGATAAGAACTCATCTTTCACTTAGTTAAAGGATTCTCTGTTTCCGACATGATACAGAAAGCCATGCTGCTCTTTTATGATGAACTGTCTTGACATTTGAAGGAGATGTTCCTCAGGTTGGGAATTCTGGGATGTAAGTCTTAGACCCCATGCAGATTGCATGGAGAAACTCTTTCAGTGTGGATATTTTTCTTTTATGCTACTGACTTGCTGAATCTATTTGCTCATTATTTTGCTACTGTTTTTCTTTAATAAACTGGAAAAATTCCATTTTTGTCCTCATTCTTTGCAGCTTTGACAAGCCTGAAGGGGACAGGAGGAAAAAGGTTAAAACCGACCTGGAGTGCAAGAGGGCAAACCCTTGGTCTCTGCATGAAGGTGGGAACCATCACAGAAAGCCATATAAGAATGCCTTTAAAAACCTTCAGTTTGTCCTGTATGAGGGTAAGAGGCCTGGTACATCTTTTGTGCCCTCCATAAAAGACTGCTGCTGTCTAAAAATTATCAAAGAGTGGCTGCAAAAGGTTTTACAATGTGCCCCATATTAAGTTTGTGGAACACTTTTATAGCTATCATGCCACTTTATGGGGGGCTCAAAGCAGCTGTAAAGTGTCTCTGAAGCCTTATAGAAGTCCTAATTGAGCTGAATGAGCCAAAGGAGGTTTGATCTTCCTTCAAGTTGGGCTACAATTTCAGAGTATGGTACATTTTGGGGGGAGAACCTCTTCACTATGAGCCCAGCTCAGCACATCTCTAGAACAGAACTGTTTGTCACTAGGTCATTCCACATTTGTTATACTCTGCCTAGCCAAAAGATTGACTTCTGTTCTTGCTTGAGAATGGCTTGAACTAGCCACAAGTTTATTTGCAGAAAGCAAATAGCCACTCCACGCAGAAGAGTTCAGTACCCTGTAGATTTCTGTTCATTTATGTGTTAATTAATTACTCCTGTGAGCTGGAATGACCAGATAACAAACCAAGCTTAGAGCCACTACACAGACAGAAAAGATCATTTCCTATCCCATTCCTTATTTTCAGTTACTGTTCTTTTTATCTGCCTTTTATTAAGGAAAAATGAGGTCTATAATTTCTTTTGTGAGCAGTTTCAGGACCCATCTGTTTTAATCCAGCTTAAATCTAGTTTCAGAATAAGAGAGCAGATTAGCAAAATGGTTAATCATTCTTTTGTGAATTTTCTGAATCAGATAACACCGAAAGCAAATGCCTTTGGCACTTTGCTGATGTATTCTCTCACTCTGAAGTTGAACTGAAGCTGGATGAAAACTTATGTGTAGATATGCCCCCAGTCTCTTTGAATGTTGCATGGAGTGGCATTCCTCATTTGAGAGAAAAACCAAGCTCCCATTGTCTCTTTATCTTTAAGCTCAGTTTGGAAAGTATGGCAACATCCTCATCACACACTTCAGTGCATAGTATGAAGACTAGTTTGGGTCCAAATCACTTGAAGGAGCACCTTCCATATCAACCTGCTTGAGTCTTGTTCTCGAGGGGAGGCCCTCCTGGTTGTTCCACCACCTTCACTAGTAAAAGAGGTGGGCACCAGAGAGAAGGCTTTCTCAGTGATGGCCCCTAAGCTATGGAATAGTCTTCCTCTTGAGGTGCCTCAGGCATCTTCACTGTACATATTTAGGAAGGCAGTGAAGATGCCTCTTGGCCCTGGCCTTTCATTAAATGAGGATACACTTTCTATTCTCACTTTCAGACACTGTTATTGTTTTAATTATATTCTGTTTTATATATGTTTGATTTTAAATGTTATCCACCCTGATACCTTCAGGTAAAAGGTGGGATAGAAGTGCAAATAATCAATAAAGAAATTAATGGGGCAGGGCAGCATGCTACAGAGGCTATTTGCTCTGCAACATTTCTTCCCAGTCTTCTTTGGAGGCCAGGGAACAAACTTGAAGTTACAGCCTGGGGCAACATTTGTGACAACTTCTGGAAATGATACTGGGCTCCATGCACTGCTTGGGCCATTCCAGTGACCCACAAGTGGGGAATAGTCAGAAATCCACTTTAGTCTCCTGCTGAAGGGCTTCCTGGTGTAATTTTCGTTCCATGCTACTAGTTTGTGAGGTCATATCATTCCCTGGGAAGCACAGCTCCCTGGGAACCTCTCTGTCAAGCAGATGCCACATTCCTTGTTAGCTGATATCATGGTCCCAATGGACTATGCAGAATATGCCTATTACTCTTCACATAGAGGGATCCTTCTAGTAGACGGTTATCATCTGACAGCCATTTTAACAGAGAATGTGACCTCTGTGCCATACAAAGTCTACACTTTGAAATAAAAAATGCCTTCTTTGCTTTTCTTTACCTTTATTTTTTGTTTTGTTTTGTTTTTTGTTGCAAAGTAAAGTCTGAATATGACTTCATATATCTTAGCCCATTCACAATCCCCATGAGGCTCTTAGAAAACAAAACAGAATCCAAGCATGGTCTTTGTGGTCAACCAACTGATGCAGTCATGTCTCCATTTTTCTCTCCTGTCAAATTTACTGTCACATTGTGAGAGCTTTCCTTTGATGAAGGCTACATCCATATTTGGGAAACAGGAGAATACAGGGGCAACTAGAGGACATTTTCACTACACACAGTAGTGCATATCATACCCTGATGGTCCAGGAAAGTGTTCTTTTGAGATGGCAGAATAAGCTTGGTGTCTTTATGGCACTGACTGCTATAGGGATGAGTGTAACACTTCTAACAGTGAATTTGTCTGCTGATGTGAGAACAAGCCTTCTCCAAGAGACTGTTGTGATCAACTGACTCAAATTTTCCAATATGCTTGGGTGGTTTCAGAAAAAGTTTGAACTAATTCATGGAAGTCAGAGCCATCAGAGACTATTAGCCTTGATGGCAGTAGAAGGTGGTCTGCTTTTGGATGTCACCTACTGAGAGACCACATGAGCTTCGTGCTCATGTCCTGCTGGTGGATTTCAAGGATAGAGAAACACATGATCCCTTACCCTTACTGAACTCCTTACAACATTCTCAGAGATGTTTTGCATTGGTGGCCAACATTTACACTGCAAGTGCCATACCATCTTGAACTTCACCCAGAACTACCAGGGTCTGGGTGAAGTGTGGATGATTCCATCTGGGACCATTTGATTTGCCATAGCAACAGCCATTTGTGCTGGGTCATTGCTACAGTGATGAGCAATGTGACATGCAAATGTGCACCCGCACCTGCACCACCCACCCCCATGCAGCATTTGAACAGAAGTAATGAAAAGGCTGCATGCGAGATTTTACTATAATTGCTGTAGGGGCTTCTGCTATGGCTGTGGAGCAATTTTTCCTGCTCCACAGCTAATGAAGGTGGGATAGCCATGCCTGCTGGGAGCCACTCTGGGACATGCTGGAATATCCCCTGCAGTCCCCTCTTCTAAGTGCGAAAGGCTTGAGTGTAATTCACTTAGCACATTCAAAGTTCAGGGGGGAAACTAAATAAAAGGAACACAGTTTTGGAAAACACTCTAGACAAGGACATACCACATCCTGAGTTCCCTTGCAGGTGAGCAATAAAACAAAATTCCTCCAAAATACTCAGTGCTGTGTTACTAAATATCCAGAGGTAACTATTGAACAGAGCCTGCAACTTTCTCGAATCACTGGGGGGGAAATGCTGAGTCTCCTTCAACTTTGGATAGCCACCTTCAATGCCTTCTTTCAAGACAGCTTGAATTCCCTCCAGGATAGCAAAGTCGAGAATCCAAAGTATGTGGTAGCTGCCTGTGTAAATCTGGATAATTTAATTACCTCTGAAAGATTGATATCTTAGACTGCTGTGCCACATTATTATTACTAGTGTCAGCCACTCCTGCTGTAAGCGCAAGTTCAGACAGAAGACCAATGGAGATAGGTCATGGAGTGCAAAAATCTATTGTAAGAAGGACAAGGCAGACTTGCAAGTTATATAATAAATTTAATTTCATTAAGATTTGGACTGCAAGGGGTGAGGGGAACCACTTTTGCTGAACATTCATGAGTTAGATTTGGTGGTGCAATAATATATCACTGTAATTCTTAAGATGTGGAAGTTGGCGCTCAACCCTGAAGCTGGGGCTGCCATGGAATAAGGCAAAATATAGTTCAGGAATGTCTTGAAAGCCATAGTTAAGGACCTTGTTTTAAAGCCTTGAGCAATTTTATTTTAGAGGGAGATTTATAGACAGGCTCCATCTAAACAAAGGATTAAATTCAGCATGGGTCAGGTTTGATATTGCAGTCCAGGACCAACTTTGAAAACACACCAGATTAACAACAGAACAGGAGGAAGATCTGCCTTTCCATTGCAAGTGATTCAAGGGCTTTTACACACATGTTGCTTGATGGGATTCCTCCACACTCCTGATTAAAGGAACATGAAGGGAAAGACTGTAGTCAAATGATGGCAGAAGCAACCAAATCATGCCTTCCTGTGGTCAGTATCCGGATCCACTGATCATGACTAAAGGGCAGATATGTGCAAAGAGGGGCCAACATTCTTCTTCTCAGAGTACAGTAAATGGTAAACTTCAATGGCCACCAGGTAGAGATTGCTCAATGATCCTCATTTTCGGTGCAGTTTTAAGAAATTTAAAACTATTCTTCTATTCATTCTCCACCTGTTTGCATGTAGATGCACTTGCAATTTCTCAATAGCTGTCTGCTATTAATCAGGTACAAATCTGCTGTTTAATAGCAGACAGCTTTAGCAAAGCATAGCACTTTTGGTTGCAGAGGAGGAAGATGCGTGGGTTGAGATGAGGATCCGATTGAAGGGTTTGCTTTCATCTTCTCAAACTGCTCTGTGGATGATGGAAGCGCACTTTTGACTGGAATGGAAGCCAGCCTAGACCCAACAGGGTGTCCATTTGAAAGTGAAATCCCACAGGAGGGTTCCTGGACAAAGTTTCTGAGCCCAGAAGTAAGCCAGGAATGGGCTCCGTGCCACAACTGCATTCCCCGATACAGCCTCCTAGAAAATGGGCTAGTATATAGTCCTAGGCCCTTTCCGCACTGGCTCTAAAAATGCATTTAGAGCCAGATGTGGGAAGGATTAAGATGTGGCTTCCACATAGGGAACCCAGTTAGGGACCCTTTGAGAAAGGTGCGCTTGCATTTCAGCGCACAAGACCGGTTTCTTAAACCAGTTTTGCTGCCGAAGTCTGGCCCTCATGGAAGACCTCAAAAAATTTGGTCTTACATCCGGCTTTTCCCTTCAAACCATTTTGGAAGCAAAAGCTTCTGCAACGGCAAGGGAGAGACCCAGATTCCCAGTGCCTGCCATCTTGGGGAGGGCAGAAGCAGGCTGGTTTGCTTGGGGAGGGCAGAAGCAGGCTGATCCCCTCCAGGGGCAGGGGATCGCGTGGTGGCAGAGTCGCCACCACTGCCGCTAGATTTCCCCTGCCCCTGGAGGTGGTGGCAGTGGCACATTTCCAGGCTTTCCCTCTTTGACAGATGGGCCCTCCCCCCAGCCTCCCAGATTGGCCCCCTCAGAGCCAGGCATTGGGAGGCCATGGGGTGCCTTCCCCAGGGTCCCTCTCACCAGAGAAGCAGCAATTGCTGCTTCTCAGGCAAGGGGACCCAGCTGCCTAACCCTCCCCACCTCACCCGGGGTCACACACGTGTGATCCACATCTTACCTTGTCGCTGCTGAGCCGATTCTGGCAGCGGGAGGCCCAGCATGCACTGCGTGTGCATGTGCCATGGCCTCCCATTGGCCAGCCGTCCTCAGGAGGGTGGCTGGCCAATGAGAGACCATGGCGCACACACGCGCAGTGCACGCTGGGCCTCCCACTGCCAGAACTGGCCTGGGAGTGACAAGGTAAGACACAGACTGTGCACACAGGACCCCAGGTGAGGGAGAGGGTTTAGGCCGTGGGGTCCCCTTGCCTGAGAAACAGTGATCACTGCTTCTTGGGTGAGAGGGACCCCAAGGAAGGCACCCCACAGCCTCCCGAGGCTGGGGGGAGGGTCTTCAGAGGCTGGATTGGAATGGGTGCTGGTGCGTCTGCATGAGCACCCTCTCCAATCTGGCCTTGTGGATGTGTGGGGCTTCCGAGGATCTGTCCCTATTTGGGAAAGATCCTTGGAAAAAACGGATCACTGGAAAACAGATCTTTATAGATCTGTTTTCCGGTGGCATGTGCGGAAAGGCCCCTAGATCATATTTGCCATGGACCAGTTCCACTGTGCAGATGTTGCCCTGGTGTCCACATGCTACCACCTCTAAGCTGCTTTTGTGCTGTGTTTTTTTTTTAAATGTATGCGAATGCAGCTCTAGTGGCAACCAGAGAGAACTTAGGCTTCTTTTTCAACAGATATCTATAGAAGGAGAGAAATAAGAGAAAACTGGCAATACATTTGACATAATTTCCCCTTTAAACACTTCAGCTTAAACCTATGTTTAGAGAAAGAAGAGGAGAAAAATGCTAACTCCGTCTTGAATTAAGGTTCCCAAAGGTATTCATTTTGTGTTATAAAGAAACTACTATTATAAAATTGTGCTTTCTATACCAACCAGCAAACGTGCCTGCCCTGTTTAAAAGTGTGTTTTAATCCATAATCATATATG